>PVLA01004224.1:0-183996 GCA_004027455.1 Hydrochoerus hydrochaeris | reverse complement strand
GAGGAGAAGGGAAGAGGAGGAAGTGAGAATGGAAGAGAGGGAAGGGTAGAGGGAGAGAAAAGGAAAGAGACAACTCTACAGAACTTCAAATATCTTAACCCAAACCCAGCGTCCTATGTTCTATGCCATCAGAGCTTGGCATAGACCAGTGACAGTGAACCTTTAGAGTCTGAGTGCCAAATTGAAACCTAAAACCCACTTATTTTCACAACGTGCCAACACTGCCATTAAACCTGAATACTGAAGTCTTGGTTTAGAAAAAAAAAAACAAAAAACCTCTACATTAACATCTTTTGTTTTCAAAGAAAAGTACAGTAATGTGTATGCCATAGATTCACTACTGGCACAGACCCTCTTCGGTTAGGATTGTTGGAGTAAGTGTCCACACCCATCTCCTTCCTAGACTGAGAGCCTGCGAGAAGCAAGTATTACCTGCCAAGTCTAATTATCATTTGCATGGAGTTTATACCCATAAGCCCCTTTCAGAAGCTAGCACTCTGATAGATGGCTGCAGTGATTTTCCAGGGGAGCACTCCAAGATCTAGAGAAGTTATTCAATATATCTCCCCCAGCATTTCAGGCTTTTTCCACCAAGTGTACTGAACTAAAGTGTCCACCAGCAAGGTGTTCCCTAGGTGTCTCATCTGACTGAAACTCAAATCAAGAGGTACACTAGGAAAGCAAAGTTTCTTTGAGAAAGGTGGAGTAAAAAAAAGGATAATGACTGCTTCCTGATAGAATCTTCAATAAACTGTTATTTGCTAATCACTGATCAAGGGGCCATGTGCTGTGCTTGCCACTACAGTGGTTTACAAATGTAATTGTACACTTATGGCCCTTGTTTACATAAATCAGTTAACAAGAAAAACAAAGTCATAGAACTATCCAAATAACCGCAACTGTGATAAGGACTCCAAAGGAAAGGTGGGATGCCACTAATGCACAGGGCAGCTGAAGGAAAAGGGAAAGGTTGGATAGATCTCACTGATGGATTTGGAAATGTCTCCATGACGAGGCGATATTTTCGTCTGAGCTCTGAGAGATACATCAAAAGTTATCTGGCCACTGAAGTTGGGATATTGTTGAGGGTAGCAAAAAAAAATATATTAGAAAGACTGGTTCAGATAAAAGTTAACTTCTAAAATCAACTGAAAAAGATAAGTCGGTCTGTAAAGAAAGGGCAAGAGTGAGAGATGGGGGTGAAAAGCTGCTTCACAAGTGAGGGGAAGGTAGTGTGATATTATACCGGGCCAAGGCAAGGGGGAGTCACATTTCAAGAAGTAAGCTATTAAAGGGGTTTTGAACTTGGGAGCAACAAGATCTAATTTTCAAACCAAAGGAGTATGGAGAAATATATCTGATGGAAACAACCTAAATGATGCTTCTTCAAAAGCCTTAGTTTTCTAACTTTCATTCACAACACTCCCCGAGAGCTTTAGCTTTCTGAATTCTGAGCTAACGTTAATTGAGAATGATGGGTGATGATTGCATTGCTCTTGTTGCTTTTGTTGTCTTTCACGCCATGGAAAACAACTTGTTACCCCTATGCCACACCACCTTGCCTTGGAACTATTTGATTATGAGTTGAAACCTCTACAAGCTGTAAGCTAAATCAACCTTTCCTCCTTTAACCTTGGGTGACAGGTGTTTTGTCTCAGAAATGAAAAGAGTAACTAGACAGCAACTCTAGTCTCCAGTATAGACAAATTCATGGAAGATGCTACCAATCACTGAAATGGGTATAAAAATGTTCAGATTTGGTGAGCTTATGTTTGTTGGGTTGGTTAAAGGGGGGAAACTACTTGTTTATCACAATTACAGATTAGACTGAAATATGGTATCAGAGTTGATGGAGTTCAACAGATGGAGGACAATGAGAGCACGAAGCTTAGAAAATGATTCCAAAGATACACATACAAAGAGGAAGAAATAACAACACACACTGAGTTGCTAATGCCATGACTGAGCACTCATTCACTTCTTCACCGCTGAACTCCTTTCCATTCTTAAGGAGAAAGGGTAAAATCAGAAGGAAAATCTGAGGAACAGAGGATGAGAGAAATAGAATATCTCTTAGGAAAACAAGCAAGGGGAAAAAATAGCACGTGATGGGATCTGAGTTCCAACTAGGACTCCTTTGTCTGTGTGATTATATGCTAAAGTGTTCAGGATCGCCTCCCCATCCCTCCCTGAAGGTCAGTGCAGAGAGAAAGGGAAGAGCTGATATTAAACAAGTAAGGGATCCAGCAAAGGGGTGGCTGATGCTAAACTCTGTGCACTGTCTTCATTTTGCTTGAGAGCCCCCTGCAGAAAGTAAGGACATAGCTCTCCGCTGTCACCAAGTACGGGTCTATTTTGGAGTTTGCACACCCTGTTTCATAGGATTGTTCTGGTGGGCTCTTGGACACTCTGTCCCCAAGTATGCGGCATGGGACATCTTGGTTATCAACTGCAGCAGCCTAGAGGAAGACAAAATGGGGCGGGCACGGGGAGGCCTGGCGTGGGATTAAAGCCATGGCAGCTCAGGGTCTCCAAATGACTAAGCCTCCCCACCCCCTTCCTTTCAAGCCCCTCTGCAGTGGTCTCTTCCCCTCTCCTCTGCTCCACAGCTGCCTCTGTCAGATTCAAGCGAATGTGTAGGCCACAGGAGCAACTTATCTTTTCATTCCTGTGAAAAATCTTATTTTCAAACACTCAGTGAAATCTCTACGGTAGATGTGGGTAGGCGACAGAAACACACAAGCCAGATCCCTCCTGTTGGTCTGAACAACACCTATGAAACAAAATGTGACACACCAGGTGTCCGTTCAAAGAGAAAGAGGAGAGTAATTCTCACCCCACCTGGATGGGCACACCTCTTAGGTAAGCAGTGCCCGGCTGCAGCCCCTGTTTTGTGCAGACTTGGTGGCTTTGCCTATACTCTCACAAGTGCTAGAGCCTCGAGGAGCTGCCTTGTGGCTGTTGCTGCCTGGGTTGACTCAATCTGAAATCAGAATGTCCTAGAGGAGGCCAGAAGGTCAGGTCACTGTCTGCCGCGATTTCCAACTTATTTTTTTGGGTCCATTCATCTTGTTTCTGACATCTTTGGAAAGGGAAAGTCAGAGGCAGAGGCAAACTAATAATGGTTGAGGAATGTCATGACCTAGCAGCATGATAAAAGGCAAAAGGATCTGTGTGGTTGTGACATTTTGTTCTTACAGTCAGTGATGGGCAAGAAACCAACCCCTGCAGGCTGAGGCTGCCAGGCCCTTCCTCTGGGACTTGTGCCTGATAACTCTCCTGCTTCCTCCTCTGAAGGTTTGGGGATCACCAGGCAGCTGGTTCACCTCCCGTGCCAACAAAGTGAGAAAGAGCTGAGCCTCATGTTCTCCAAACAATGACTCTGGTGATCGCAAACCTGTCTTCCTATTTATCAACTTCCTTCCAGCCTTTTTTTGTTCAAACTCCACAAGTGCTCAGTTATGGCTCCTGAATTATATTATTGTGGGTGTTGTAAATGCATTGACTTGACATAATATGCAAATATGCAAATCTAAGCAAATTAAGTCCCTGGGTTACCCAAACACCACACCTCACTATCCCAATTCTAGCATGGAACTCAGCTGGGCCCTTTCACTTCCTCAGGCCACTCAGAAAGCCCTCTGTGTAGTTGAAGCCTCCCAGAGCCAAGAGTCCCAGGCCTCTTACCCTCTGGGTCTGATTGTTAGTCACCAGTTCATAGATGGGGGCTGCTCTGGTCACCTCCAGAAGGACTGGCTCGGCAGGAGTGTCAGGGCTGGATGTCACATGACACAACGGGCAGGATGAGGGACATCGTCCCTTGCTCTGGCACTCCATGCGAACTCCAGCTGCCATGCGCTTGGTGCCAGAGTCGGAAAGGCTTGCAATGTATTCTGGGAATGTCAGCACCTTGGGGTCTCTTTCCCGCTCCTCTGACTCATCTGATGGGGAGTTGCCTGCCAGACACAAGATACAAAACAGTCGTGAGAAAACCAAGACACCAAGGACTGTCATGAGCTCATGGCCCCTGAGTGCTGGGGTCTGATCAATTCTTTATATATAAATTAGGAGATATTCACTGCACCAACCTCTACCATTGTGAAATAAGTGAATGGACAGTGTTTATAAAATACAGACCACAGTGACTAATGTGCACCAACTCTCATTATAATAGTTTCATGATAGCTATAGCTAAGATTTAAGGACTCTGTGCTGTGAAAATGAGATGAATTAAACATCTCCTTTAACTATTACAGAAATGGAGTTCTACCATTGTAACCCATTTTATAGGCAAAGAAAATGAGGCCTGTAGCCTCAGGGTCACACAGCTATTGTACTGTGGTAGCTTGAATTTGAATCCAATTTTTTTCTGATTCCAAAGACCTTAGGTCATAAAGTAAGAACACGGTTTCATAACTTCATAATCCATTTATTGGACACAGGTGGAAATTTTTTAAAATTTTATTTGAAAAGAAAAAAAAGCAAAACAGAAAAAGGGTAGAAATAATACAGAATTTTAAAAAATAAACAGTAAGAAATCACGAGTTGATAAATTACATATTGTCTTCTTAGAAATAGTTGTTCAAGTTACAAAATTAAAGCACACAAAGTGGACATTCAAACATTGGGACTGCAAACAGTTCTGTTCAACAATCCAACAAAAACTTAGTAATATGGTTATCAATCCTACACACTTAGACATACATGCACTTATATCCCTTAGAGCACTTCCTTTTCCTCTATTTTTCACAATAGCAATTACACATTTTGCATTTTATTACTCCTACATTTTTTATTACTTTTTACACTAGAGACACAGTGTGATATTTATGTATATGATTCTTATTTATTTAACTAATGAGGATAATCTCAAGTTGTTTCCATTTACCTATGAAGACCTCAAGATCATACTTTTTTATAGCTGAGTAATATCCCATTGTATAAAAATACCACATCTTTTTCATCCACTCTGCGGTTGATGGGCATTTTGGTTGGGAAATTTTTACTTTTTCAAAAAGACTTTCACTCTTGTTTGATGAGTAAAAGGTCATTAAAGGAATTCTCAATCTATTTTAAGTGATAAACATGGAAAATGCCTACCAGATGACAAGATTTTTTTCTTTCCTACACAAGAAAGAACTACTTGATATTTCTCTTCTGGTCACTGGGGTTCCCCATTTACCTCTGTAACTCTAAAGGAGTCTGCTGATCAAAAGCACTGAGTTCCTTAAGAGATTCTGAACTGCGTTGGCACAGTAGCTGTCCCAAACAACACAGAAATTCAAAGCAGCACTTTGGGAAATACTAGGTATGCACAGCACATTCATTCTGATGTCTTTGGCCTCATCAAGAATGCAGTATGTGATGGGCCAGACCACTGGGTGAACCTGCTGGAATGATGTGCAAAGGGGTCCCAGAAGGTGACTGTGAGATGCGACTCATCAACTTTGTAAGAGTTCTCTGCATGGGGCCCAGGGACCCCTGCCATGCTCCTCTTGTTTGCTGTGGGGAAAGAGCCCATTTGGAACCATCAGAAGGCTCGGCAGCATGCCACTTCTGAACCTGTTCATGATTATGGGAATGAGGCATTTTTACCCAGCAGCTCCCTGACACAAAGGCAAAACACAGACACACTCAGTGGCCCTAACCATGGGAAATAACTCATTTCATATCTTCGTGTTGTTCACTAATAGAACAAGAGTTGAGCTCAAGTCTCTCCTGGATGGTAAGTGTGAAAAGGCAGATACCCAAATCCAGAATGGTGGCTTTGAAAGAAAGCCCCGAGTACAACAACCAACCATAAGTCTCCCACCCACGGGGCATTCTTATCAAAACTGAGGTTTGCACACCTGACACCCCCTGACTGAGAGTGTTAGTGGACAGGCCATGTTTAGGCTGAGGACTCTCTGGATCCAAACTAGCTCCTGGCCAGCCCTCCTGGCTTCTTGAGTCCCCAAATGGATGCGCAGCAATCACCTGGGGTGGAGTCAGTTCGCTGGGCCCTGCGCTGAATTGCTGGGCAAATAAGCCTCATTTCCTGGGAAAGTGACTGAACATTTTTTACTTAACAAAGCAATAAAGATACAATATTTCTTTTAAAAATACAATTTTTGAAATTTTTCTGTGGAACTCTGTTACAGGGAGGGGCCTGTTGCTTTGAAGGGATACAAGGGAGGTTTTGTTTTTTGTTTTCTTTTGGTACTGGGAATTGAACTCAGGACCTCGCGCTTGCCAGGCAGGGACTGTGCCACTGAGTTATTTCCCTGGCCCAGGTACCTCACTACAACCAGGCATTTTTCTTATCAACCCCTCCTTTGGCAACCATCAGTTCAACAGGCAATGAAAAGCATTTCACTAAATGACCACTAGATGGTGGTATTGAATTTAACATGACTGACAGTTACATTTAGGGAGCACTTCGGCACCACGGAAAATAAACTGGGAAAAAAAAAGTAACGCGTGGTTATGTTAACAATTTTTGTGGATGCACGAATTTTTTCAATCAGATAATAAAAATTTAAGAAGTAAAACAATTACCTACTACTTATCCCAAGGAGAAAAATATAATGAGAGTCAGACGATAATGACAGGATCATTACAGAAAAATAAAACTCACGAGGGGAAATTAAAAATCCTCCCTTAATATCCTTTAATATAGAGTAAAAGTCACTTGCTAGGGAAAATAATATGCCACCAAATTCCTTTTCTCTCAGCTTTCAGAGAGCTCAGGACTTTCTAATGGCCCAAAGGCAGGTTCTGACTGTCAGGGGTGCCTCTAGGAGGCACAGGGCACCCACCCACCGAGGCTGTGTGAACTGACAGTCCCCAACCATCAACTGCAGTCTTCAAGGCGTGTAATTGACTTAACCATGGTGGAACGAGCCACACCTTGTGGCTACACCAATTAAAATCAAGTATCTGTCAGCCCTGGATACTTGGCAAGGTTGGGGAGGGGTTGGAGGTGGGGGGCCGAAAGAGAAAAGATGATGGGAAGCCACCAAACTCTCCTCCTAATTTAGAACCCTATTTATTTCCTTCTCCTGAAAATATGCAGGTCCACATACAAAGATCCTGCCGGAGGCCAAAGCCAAGTGCTTTCTGGTCAGTCCCCTGTCACACTGGATGCAGCTGTCAAGAGAGGAGCTGGATTTGTGTTGAGCCCATAACAGTGCAAGCTCCCAAAGCCATGTATCCAGATTCCAGCAAAGAATGGAGATGTATGTGTGTGTGTGCGAGAGAGATTTTTCAGAGGAAATGCATTTTCTATGCGCAGTTAAGGATACAATTGGAGGCACTCCTTAGGATGATGGAGTCCAGTGGCAAAACCTAGATAAATCTGCTTAAGCCTGAGAGAGCATCTCTAACTGCCATGTTCCTGGCAAGTGACAGAGTGGCGTGGTCTTCTGGTGTTAGACATTTGCTTTTAGGCCCTCACCCCACGCCCCCTCACACTGGAGTGGGTGGTGGCGAGACATCTGTGGGTGGAGAGCTACAGGAGGAAAGGCCATCTTATTCCCTTCTGATTCAAGGGCCCTGCCCTCCCTCTGCCCCTGCTGTCACAGTCCTTGGGCAGAGTTCTGCTATACCTTTTTAAAGTGGGGCTAGAAATGCTCTAGGAATTTAAGAGACTAGAAAGGAATATTCCATTTCAATAAGCACACAGTCTCTGCACATAAGAAATAAACTAAAATTAAAGATTCCAAAGACTGTAGTTGACAAAGAAGTTCTCTGATAAAGAATAACCAGGTGTGGTGTCTTCTCATTCCTGCTTGTAGAATTCACCTCAGTGCTCCCCGGGAGGCCCTGGAGTCTGGCTGTGACAATTCGCTTTCTACCAGTAGTGCAATATCCAACCTGGAATGCAGTTAACAACCCTAAAGCTGCAATGCATTTTGAAAATACAGTTTGCTATAAATAAATGCCATTTGCTTTGGGCTAAATCTGTATCCTACAGCACACAGTGGATGAATTTCCCCAATAGAATACCAAGGGATGAGCATGTTGACATCCTTAATGCTTGAACTCTCACTGTGTACTTGCCCATGGCCTTAGGCATGTATGGATTGACCCACCTCCATTCAGGGGCACAGAAGGATGATAAAAGTGACCAACGTATTCTCACGCAAAGTCTGCTGTGCTGGTGGGAATTGACGGGTCAGAAAGGTGAATTAGTTGTTATAAAGTAAATTGGTCCAATTCCTGTAGGATTCTGGGGTTGCTTAACACTCTCTCTCTCCTGAGTTGGTGCCCAAGGCAATGAGATGCTAGTGACATCACAGCTGGAACTACAGAGGCAGTTCATTAGGTAGTGAAGAAATCAAATGCAAACTAATCAGACCACAGCGTTCAGCGAGGCTCCAGGTGCACAGGACAGAAGGCTCCACTTGGGCAGGTGAAGCCCTGCCACAGCGAGGTGGTGCCAGAGCCACAGCAGCCTGCAAGCCAGGACCCCAGCCTCAGCCTTCACCCACACCCAGTCTCCAGGAGCTGCTGGAGTTAACTGAGTTCACATCGCCTTCCCTCTGCCACACGCTAATCAGTCTCTCTCTCGGGTGTTTGTGTCTTTGGACAGGAAGGTCGAGGTCACTCTGACATTGAGATGAACTTGTAGACCTGCCATGGTGACACAATCTCTGGAATCTAAGTCAAATACAGCATGATTAGTAATTAGAGAAAAGAAGACAGAGCATAAATTCACCACTCAGCTCTTCTCCTCAATATGAGCTAAGTGCCCTGGGGTCAGGAAATACATCTTTTTTATCACTAAAATTTGCCTAGTTTAATCCATCTATGTTTCTATGCATCTGTGTCTTATGTATCTAATGCACCTATGTGTCTATCTCTCTCTCTAGCTATCTATATACATCTATCTATCTCTGCATTACATAGAAATAGTGGCGTGATATAAGTCATGAGCATATATTTAAATTTTACAAAATGCCAAACAAACGTAAAGAACAAAAACCTGGCTAGGCAAGGTGGCATATGCCTGCAATCTCAGAACTCAGGGAGGCTGAGGCAGGAGAGTTGCGAGTTTGATCCCAGGCTTGGCAACCTAGTGACTTAGTGGCAACTTTAGTGTCTTAAAACAACAACAAAAATATTAACAAAGGCTGAGGGTATTTTTTAGGATGAAGGTCTTGGTTTCAATTCCTGTTACCAAAATAAATAACTAGATAGATAGATAGATAGATAGATAGATAGATAGATAGATAGATACCAAAGCACTTGTAAAGGCTTCTCTGGTCCCTTACTAAAGCTTCAAACAAGCAACTGGAAAGAGCAAAGTGTTATTGCGGTGATAAGTGACTGTACGTCTCCAGCCTGGGTCTCTCGAATAAGCGACAGAACCATTTTTGTGGTGTGGGCTCAGCATCTGAATGCGCATGCTGTGACACACATCCTTGCGTGAGTGATAAGCATGACACACCCAGCACGTCCCACTCTACAGCCACCATTTCCTCCACACACTCCTCAGCCCTTCTTGTAGGTCAAAGTGCCATGGAAGGGACAGCTGTGACAGAGAGAAGAGCCAGCTCCATGGCTGGGTCTGCCCCTCTCCTCCCTTTCCTCCTCTTTTTCTTCCTCCTCTCCTCCTGACAATAACTTAATCATCTTACATCTTCCCACCATCTAAGGGAAGTAGTAGTTACAACACTACTCATTAAACATCATGGGTTTAATTTCAGACCTTACCACTTGCAAGTTGTGTAATGTGGAGTGTGTTCCAGCGCCTTCCTTCCCCTGTCTGGGTCTCCTCCTCTGTACAGTGACTCTAACTCGGTTGATTCGGTCTGACTGTGGCACAGATGAACCGATAGAGACCACAGAGTGTTGAGTCTGGGCCGTGCTTGAGATCTAGTGTGTGTTCTCCCAGTTTACTTCCCTCATGCCTGTCCACTTACCTGCCCCACCCACTACCAACTCCATCAAATGGTGAGTGCTTGAAAATAATGTCCTGCTCTCCACTGGAATGTCCTGCAGGGCCGAAGATGGAATGTACAGTAATGCATTCAATGGTTTATTAAGCAAATATTCACTGAAGGAATGCAAGTGTTTGTGGACTTAACAAATCACTTCTAATGACACATATAATAGAGACTACAATCTGTGTGCTACAGGTGCTAACTGCACAGACCTGGTTTGAATTATTTGGGGCATTGCTGTTCTTTTGAAATTGAACCTTGGGTTCTTTTGAAAATTTCTAGTTTTGTCCTAAGATGAGGATCATTATCCAAAATGGTTTTCATGACTGTCAGGTACAAGGAGGATTTCTTCAGAAATGACTGAGTTGAACAGATTTGAGGAAAACTGTAAAGAGTTCATTTTGCAAGTTTTGTTGGGGGTGGGGGAGGCATTAGAGGCAGATATTTTCTTCTTATTATTGATCTGCTCCTCTAGTGGATGCGAACCAGTACAACACACTAGATACAAGGATTCAGACTTTAAAAAGGGATCACACAGATCTGGTGCTGATGGGCAAACAGTGGTTCCCTAGAGCTAGAAACTCTGGAAAAGTTGTGGCCAATCAGGCTGTGAATTTGCAGAAGGGCAGGACTGGAATCCTGGGCCCATGAAGTCATGGCTACCAAAGAGTCACTGAGGTGCAGGGGGAAATGTCAGGCCTGACCCTCTGGGAAGCTCTGGGGAGCAGAGGGGTGACAGACACCCTGGGACTTGGTACCACATGCTCCCTGTCACCAGAAAAAAATGGCTCTGATGTGATAACAAGAGAGACAGCCATGCGGGGCCCAAGTGACAGGAAGAGACAAGAGAACCTGAGACTTCTGCAGTTTTCTTGCTCTGCAGGGGCTCAGCCTACACATGCCGGGGCTCAGCCTACACATAGCGGGGCTCCCTGGTTCTGGCCTCCCACCCTTCACTGCCCATTAACTCCCAGTGAGTGCAGCTTCCTTTGAGGACTGAATAATGGAAGACCATTTGTTTCCAACTGCCCAACACACTCAAAAATAGTCCCAACTGCAAAGAATGTACGCTTTTGTTCTTTCCTATAAATAAATTCACGTGTAAAAAATATCTTTCTTCGGGATATATTCCTCATTTCTTGTTCCAGAATTCGGGTTACTGCATACTTCAGATCCTTAGTTCTTTAGTATTTATTCAGGAAATTTCGGAGCTGGCAGAGGGTCTTGTTACAGACATTCCCTGCCATACCAGTCCCTCAAGAACCGTATCTAAAGGTGCTGTGAGGCCTAGTGTAATAATTAGCCAGCACCGGATACCCACTGAGGACCTCAGCAAAATGCCATTATTAGGGTGTACAAGAGGAGATGTCTTCCTGTAAACTGAATTATTGTTTAATTGATACTTAACTAAAAAATGCTTACTTTCCCTCCAGTTCCTGTTGACATTTTTCTTTTCTAAAAATGCAGTGTTCCAATTTCCTGCCTGCCTACCAAACAGAATTAAACCTTTCCCCAAGGTGCCTCCAGGTGATGATTTTGTTCATCAATTATGACTATGCAGATTTGAAAGCTGTAGGAGACAGGAATAAAATGGTATCTACACCCCCAACGGCTTGTAAAAATTGATCAATAGTGCAAGGTGATATTTTCCTAAGCTTGTCCCCTCTTCACAGATACGCTGTCTAACAAATCATCATCTGCTTGAGATTCCTGGCTAATTAGGTTCACCTTAAGGGGAGGTTTTTTGAGTAGATGCAGTTACTGGTCTTTGCCAAAAGCTGTTAGTTAGCTTTGCCATGGGAATAATACATTTAATAACAAACTGTCTGAACTGGCCAAAGCCTCCATCTGCCTGTTTTTTGTCAGGAATAGTGGTGTTCTATTTGGGATGAGAATTTGAATCAAAGGAATTGCAGGAGAGCAGAACCAACCAACTCCTTAATGAAAGAAAGAAGAAAGAAAGAAAGAAAGAAAGAAAGAAAGAAAGAAAGAAAGAAAGAAAGAAAGAAAGAAAATGACCTTTGAGATTTAGCTATGACCCTAGCTGCACCTCTTTGTAAATTGTAAACTTTGTGTGAACAAGAAAAAAGAAAAAACAAAAAACTGAAGCCGTCTTAGTGATGCAAACGCTTTAACAATTCCTGGATGTTCATCTCTACACAGCCTATACCGCTCAGGAGGAATGAGAATCAAATCCAAGAACTGCTGGGAAGTCCTAAAGCTCTTGCTTCAAAAATGGTCTTATCTAATCAGCTCTGCTGTCAGCTCCCAGTGGGCAAGAAGCTGCCCATGTGAGCTGGATTGTCCTACCTCTCACCCAAGTCCCCTCTCCAGGATGCTCAACAAAAAGTGATGGGAAGACGCAAGTAGAATGTAGTCCATTCAGCCTCTGATTGCCTTAAACTCTTCAAAAGAGAGTCTAAGGCTTCATAAAGATTCATGAAGGCAACACTGGGAAGCTGAGAAGTCTCTTTGGGGTTATCTAAAAACATTTGTTAAGTGTACATGGTGGGGAAGAGGGGAGAGACTGGGAGAAGTCATAGCCACCCCCATACCCATACATCCTACCACAGTGTTTCTCTTTCTTCCATCGTTTGCTCACAAATTTATGAGATCCACTCTGCTCCTCTCATTCCTAGAAGAAATAATTCCAGTGGTAATCTGTACCCACACCCAGAGGACCATGGAACACATGGTCACACTGCACTTAGCTTTGCAGCCTGTCTGTTGCAAAGGTGAGGACCTTCTCCTGTACGGTGCCAGAGCCCAACCTTGGCATTCTGGAGGAGCTCCTTCAGTCTGTCTGAAGTCTACCACCTTTGTCTTATACCTACAATTTGAGAGCTTGAGAAGAGCAATTTAAAGTTTATCAGATTCCGTGTTTTCATTTGCTTTTTATAATTCTGTTACTTTATATAACAAATGTCTTTCATGCAACTCAGAGTTTCAGTTCTTGTCAAGGTTTTCCCTCTGAGTTTCCTAGGGCTGCCTTCACAAATTACCGCTCACCAAGTGATTTAAAGTGATGAACATATATTCCCCTCCAGTTCTGGAGGATAAAATTTCAAAATTATCCTTTTCCTCAAGTTTCTAGAAAAACAGACTTCCTTGCTGTTTCTTAACTACTAGAAGCTGCCAACAGGGCTCAGCATTCCTTGGCTTGTAGCTACATCACTCCGATCTTGGCCTCAGCTGTCACCTGTCTTTATTCTCTGTGTGTTTGTATCCAAATCTACCTCTTCCTACCCTTATAAAGATACCATCCACTGAACACAGGAATTCTAAGTTCAACGTCACCTCATCTTAATTACATTTGCAAAGTCTCAATTTCCAAATATCAGCCTACTACAATGTCCATGGGCTTTTAAAGCTGTGATACTGATGATTGAGCTCTCCCCTATCCACAACCTGTGCCAATTCTCTTGCTGGCCACTTGGGAACCGGACACTCATCTCTCCTTAGCTTCCTTCCAGGTCATAAAAGCAAGGGGAAGAAGACATAGTTTTCCAGTTGCACAGGGAGAGGGAGGGTAGAGCGAGAAGATGCTGGAGAGAGATGGAAATGGGGAACACTTGTGAGATTTGCTATTTTCAAATCTCCATTAGCAGAAAGATGTGGAGGAGCAGGCATGCTCAGCAGCCCACCAGCACAGAGGCTCCTGCACACTTTGCTGGATACCGTGCATCCGTCCTGCCTGCACCTCTGGTTTTTTGGTCTGGAAGGATGAGATGAGATGCCAAGTGTGACTCAACAGACCACTTGGAAGCAAACACAACCCCTCTTTCCAGGTTCTTTCCAAGAAGGAGCCAGGAAAGCTCTGAGAGGAATAGCTCAGGTCAAAGAAAGGAAGAACACTGTGGCAGAGAGAATCGGAGAATGAAGAAGAAAGGGAGCTTCTGACACCAACTTAACCTCTGCTAATATTGGGGGCTCCACCCATCTAGCCAGTAGACTCAGGGATGCTTCCTGCCATCTACCAAGTGGCATTCATTCTCAACTGGAGGGTGTGCGTGTGTCCCTTTAGCTCTGCCCCACCGTTGGCCCTGAGTCATTCTCGCTGCTCCCTCTGGCCCTCGGAGCACCCTGCCTGCTTATCTGTTCCTACCTCTACCCCCGCTCACTCCTACCTCTCTTCCTTTTATCTTTAAAACCAGATGAGGAAGCAGGACAGGGGATCCCTGGAGTGATACTGCCAGGCCTTGTCTCAGCTCCATGTTATTAAATCTCAGCTACATGTTGCCTACACCATGTGCCTGAGTGAGGAGGGCGGGTGTGAGCTGCGTGCAGGTGGGGAGTCTCTCACAGTACCTGTGGCTCCATGGCAGGAGATTAAGTGCCTCGCTGAGGTGCTGCAAAGGCAGGCTTATAAATATCTTTAACTACCAAATGGTCTAGAAAGTTTTAATAAAATATTATTCAATAATAATACTACTCCAACCAGCAAGGGAATGTTGGAAGCCTCCATTTCCCTCTGGATACTCATCTGGCTTCTGTTTTTCAAATGAATTTGGATGTTAAACCCGATTTCTGCCCTGACCAATTTATTCTGCAAATTAACTGTATATGACAGAACTTAAAATCCATTACCACTTAGCTTTGCCTCACTGAAATTTATGCTGCTTCTCTGCCCACTGGAGCCACAAGCTCCAATAGATTGTAGCTTTTGGTGGTGATTTGGAATTCTGCACAGTTCTCTCACCTCTTGGTCCTCATCTCTTGAGTTCTAAAATACATTGAGAGGGCCAGGCTCTTCTAACCTCTTGGTGACCTGTGCCCTCTGCTGTTAGGTCCTCTGGTTTCTGCAGCTGCCTTTTCTGTCTAAAGGAAGCTTTTATTAGGAGATGTGGTTTTGCCAAGAGCTGCAACCCAATCCAGTTTGAGAGGAAGACTGGTGGAACTCAGGCTGGGTTTCAGTGCATTTGTGAATTGTGGAAAGTGCTGGGCCCTGAGGAACACAAAGGCTATGCTTCAAAGGTCACTGATAAGAAGAGCCCTGCCAGTAAGCCAGGGATGGTGCTCGGATCATAGAGAGTGCATGGGGAGCGAGGTGATGGAAGGACATGGGAAGCCACACCCGGAAGCCTTTCATTCAACTCTGACAGGTACAAGCAGGGAGTGATGCTCAGCATAAGGAGGGCAGCTGGGATTTCAGAGCTGCCCATGGTGTCAAATGAACAGCTGTCGAAGGAAGCAGAGGACTTTCGAATGAATCAGGGGGGCTTAGAGGGAGGTTTAGCAGTGTACTCTTATGTATTTGAAGGCTTGTCACCTGCTAATGGGATCATATGAATTCTGTGCATTTCCAGAGAGCAGAATTTAGATTCAAGGCAAAGAATAAAGGTGAGATTAGTTTATCGAGCCACAAATGTTCCTTGAGTGCTTACTTGGTGCCAGAAACAGTATTCAGTGTTTAGTAAGCATCCAGATAAATAAGAAAGCAATAAAAGAAAACAAAACTCATTTTTGTAGGGGGGAGAAGGTATGCAGAAAGTAAGCGATCTGAAAGGGGTGTCACTGGAGGAACGGGATGGGTGTATTGGCACACTCAGGAGGAAACGTTGCAGTCTACCTGGGGAGAGAGCGAGGTGAGGGGAGGACACTGGTCCCTTCAAGGATGAATTTTTGTAATAATTTATGGCTGATGGTCAGTGTTGGAGATGGCAAACCCTCAACTAGTAAAAGTATTCATGTAGAAGCTGCTCAATCATCTGTCAGAGCTGCTAGGGCAGGATGAACATTTCTGAAAACTGAGTTTTACGTTCTTTTAAACAACCATATTTAAGCTTCTATTACTCTGTGACTTGATGTTCCCAGGATCTCTCAAATCAGTGGAGCTGGTAGTTTGCATTTTGTCTGACATCCCAAGTGATTCTGACTCAAGCCATCTTCAGACAATGTAACTGGGATTCATCACTCTAGACAAAGACAATATTGTATTGAATATTATATTGCCAGAGGCTTTTTAAAATATCTCACGAGTAACCACAATACGTAAATGAGATGAAAGTGGGAAATAGATTCTTTAACATTATTACCATTTGGTATTAACAAACAACTCCATTGTTTATGGAGCAATTCTTCAAGCATTTATTGAAGGCTTCAACAGACAAGGGCCTAATTTGAAAACTACTGGTTTAGACTCTGACACCCTTGGACTGAACTGCCCCAGAGGTAGCCAGAGTGATTTCCAACTATTACAATCACATGCAGACCCTGAATTGGTCGTTGCCATAAGCAGCAGATTCTGTCACCAGTCATAGTCACACTGCCTCCTGGATCTTGCAGGCAAAAGAGCACTGTCAGTGCTTTTTAGGGGCCCTGATTTAAAATTCAGTCCTAACTTAAAGGTAAATAATTAAACTCAGAAGACTCGCATGCTCTTGAGCAAAGAACAGATGGACTCGATAATGTAAATCCATCTTCTCATAAGGAAGGGGCTTCAGGAAAATTAAAAGGCAGCGCACCTACCTAAACAGAGCCTTGCTCAGGAGGCGGGACACTTACATTACAGGGAAGGGTGACTGCAGACGCTGGGTCTAATTTTCTCCTCCACAGCTGACGTAGGTCTGTATGTATTAACAGATGGCAATATTTACTAGTCTTATTCAAATGCCACACAGAAAAATTTATCATTATGTTCTCAATCAAGATGACACTGTGATTTTTATGTATTTGTGTGATTGTTACATACTTATAATAATAATAGATATTTAAACAATTGCAAACATTACACTACTTTAATTGTACGGTTTCCAAACATGTCCCTGCCAAGGAAGGATGTTATTCATGTATAATGGTCCAGTTGGCAGCCTTAAAAACCAATAAGATGGTTATCTTGTTATTTTGTTCATTAAGAGCTCTGCTGCGAAGGTGTCTTCTACAGTTTGGATGTGGTTTGAGTGTGTTCTCCAAAGATGTGGCAATGTTAAGAGTTGGTGGTACCTTTATGAAGTGGAAGGTCCTACGCTCACTTGAGAGTGCTTCCTTTGGAAGGGCTTGAGATAGTTTAGATGTGTTACGTACATGTACCACCTCCACAGCTCCACACGTGTGGAGGAATATAAACATCGTGTACTGCAAATATGTACTAGTAAAAAAAATACCACACTCCATAATAAGATTAAATCTGGATCCTCAAAGGCATCCTTTTTAGCTACAAAAGATTACTCCTGGAACTATAGCTCCAGGGTGATGGGTGATGTTTTCAGGAGTGGATGGTATATAAATGGCAGTAGTTAAGACTCTCTATTCTGTGTCATGAATAATGATTCATAATACATATCTGTTAGCACAAGAAAGTGCTAGGATTTCCAGGTTCACTTTTATTTTCTACACAGAAGAGAAAATATTTATTCTTCCTAGGTATCAGAAAGACCTAATGGAATCTTTTTCCCATCTAAATTGGAATCAGAAATGCAAAGAGAGATATAGAAAATAAGCTACTCAAATATCTTCAATCATGAATTCTATCAATTTCTAACCCTTCCAGCTGTAGGGTCTTGCATCTCATTTTTATCCCTACAGCATTGAGCCTAATGCAGACTGTCTTTATTTTACTGTGTTTTCAAATAAATAAATAAATAAATCCACTTAATGGAATGCTTGTCCCTGTTTATACAAAATATTTGTAGCAAAATAGCCCTAGTGTCAGGAAGTTAAATGGCATTGAAAAAGCAGAGAAAATGGGAGCTCCTTTTAAATGGTCTATAAGAAAATTCATTGTATGACTTTTAACTTTCTAAAACAGTGCGAAACCAATGCTGTCAACATGCAGCTGATGCTGAAATTATTCATGTAAAGTACCCATCTCATGATAGTAACCCATTATGTATTTTTTTGAGCACAAATCTTTTTTAGACCCTTCTTGTGCTTCTCCTGTCAACCTCCCAGGACTTTCTTTCCATCAAAAGTTTGTTAACATCAGGTAAAAGTCAGGAGACCCAAAATGGAACCCAACTCAATTCGACAAAGCAAATACAAAGTTATTGAATGTCTATTTACAAGGTGCTATGCAGGTCTTCTGAATATACCAAAATGAATTATATGTAATCCCTACATTCAAAGGATGTATTACCTCACAGAGGAGATAAGACAGATACACAAAACACAAGTGCCATTTAAAAAAAGATCAAATAAGGGTCAGTTCCTATTTCGATTGTCAGATTAAAGGAAGCTTCATTGAGGAAGGAGAATCTGGGATAGAACTGAAGGATACATGAGCATCCTTAATAAAAATCATTACCATCTACAGCAGGAGTTGGCAAATTTCAGTGAAGGGTCAGTTAGGAAATATTTCCACCTTCATGGGCCACGCAGCCTTTTTTATAGCTTCTCCACTGTTCCCTTATTTTGCAAAAGTCATCACAAATACTATGTGAACAAATGTGAACAAATGCTGTGTTCCCAAAACCTATACTGATGAATCCTAGAATTTGACATAATTTTCACATGTAAAAATATTATTCCATTTTTTATTTTTTCAATCATTTAAAAGATAGAAACTATTCTTACTCTGAGGGTCATAAAAAAACAAGCAGTAAGTTAGATTTACCTGTGGGACATAGTGTGTTGATTTCTGCTCTGTTGGCTTTTTATTACAGATCAGTATTTTTTTGTTATTTTAAAAAATAAAAAAGGATAAAACCGATGATACAGAATTTCTAAACAAAGTAATAGGGGATTAACTCCGGTTATATGTTGCATATTTTTTTTTCTTCAAAGCAGTTGTTCAGATTGCAAGATATAGGCATGAAAAAATGATCAAACAATTGAACGATGAACTGGTTTCACTGGATTCTTATACCTGTTTGATACCATAGTTATCATTATTTCCATTTTCTATATATTCAAGGTGAAACTTAGAGAATTTAGGTCACACAGATTTCAAAGAACTTTCTTTTAGCCACTAGGCCATATCACCTTCCCCAAACATTAAAGCAAACAGGTGGTAAATAAGTTTTCTTTAGTCAGATACATTCAAAAATTTAAAAGTTCTTTTAACAAAGAATATAAGATTTGCCAGCACAATTTTTTCATGCTAAAGTCACCCTAAGTCTCTGTAATCACCATATTCTGTTTTCACAAGTCATACAAGGGATGAATAGAACACTAGTAGCCTTTATTTCCAGATTATAACATTCCTCTGTTTTAAAGAAAAAAGGGCTGTCTTCGAGCATGTGTTATTACCTGAATCTCCCACACAACCATGAAGAAGATACATGTGCATGATCTTCCTAGCCCTTGCAGGTAATGGGTATGTTTGGAGATGGAATTCTGCCCAAATTACTAATTCTCTCTTTTCTTCCTTCACTGTTTTTATCAACAGTTCTTTCTTGCATAGCTCGTCTTGCATTTCCTTTTTTTATTTAAAATTAAGTAATTTTTATGTTCTAGAGAAGCTGAAAAGAAAACAGTTTGTTAGGTGCTTTGCATCATCCATCAGATGACACCAGGTAGAGGTCTCGGTACTGTTTGAATCAACTTCTTGCTCTGAAGAGATCTAAAATATCCTTGAAAGTGTCTATGGGGTTTTTGTACATGTGTGATCACCCTGGGTTAGTCAGTATCCGTGAAGCAGAAATCTGTCATGTGTCCAGTGCTGTGCTAAGTACTGTGGGGAGCTCTGAAGCAGGAAAAAACCATCCTCAAAGAATGTACAACCTATTTGGTATGCAAAACTAGCAAATAAGTAACAATAGCAATGACATTAATAGTGCCTGGTTGCTATTAAGCAGTTTCTAAGTCCCTGGTATTCTGTTAAACACTCTGTATATATTCCATTAAATAAAACACAAATTTGGACTTAATAGGGAGATTATTACTGAGGTAATGGTGGAGACCATTGCCAAAAGGGGAGAGAAAAAATCGCCAGAGGGATAATATGCCATTAAAGTCTGAGGGGTCCTCAAGAGCTACCTAAGTGAGCTTCTTTTATCAAGAGAAGTGAGCAAAGCTGGAAAGAAGCATGTATGGGGAAGTATCACTAGACAGAAGATCAGTGGTCGAGGTGTCTTCTTGAGTGACTGTGCGCTGGCCCAGGCTGAGGGTGAGATGCAGACCAAGGGTCTGGAGGGAGGGGAGAAGTGTACTACGACATCTGATTAACAAGCAGTTTGCTCTGAGTGATTGCTGGGGATGAGTAATTCAGTTAACCATTTATGAGGCAAAGGATGGAAATTTGGAGAGTCTCTGTCTGGCCTTATCTAGATAAATAAGAGAGTCGTCTGTGTCTCTCACCTCAGTCCCCTGGAGAAGGGTAATTCTTTGCATTCAGTCCTTTTCCAGAACCCACAGTGGATTAGAGTCCAAGTAAAACTCAACGTTGTCAACTCTCTATGTGAACTTTGGTTGTTGCGGCTGAACTAGGTCCTATTTTAAATATGAGAAAACTAGGCAACAGGAAGGTTTAGTATTTTGCCCAAGATCACAGAGGTCTAAGCAAGAGAACTGGAACTCATGCGCAGGTCTGTCTGACTCCGGGGAACACAATCAGGTCTAAATTCCGTGGGAAGAGCTGTGAGTGTTATAGGGCCCTGGAGAGGAGTGTGAATGAGGGACGGGGAGATGGCGGGGGCTTCACTGAGGACGGGTTTTGAAGAAGGAGGTGCTGACTAGGCAGTTAGGGGCAGCACAGATAACTCGGGGGGGGGGAACAACGTCAAAGACGCAGAGGGGAAGCTGGACACAAAGGTTTAATTATTAAAGAGGTTAACTCTGAGAAATAAGTGTTAACTGGAAGAGGAACCATTCTTAAACTCAAATAGAGAGGTTAGGAACATACCAAACAGCTCCTCAAGAGCCAGACTGGGAAATTAAAGCGACATCAGGAGCAGCCTCACTGAAATAGCAACGGGCCTGCGGGAAGCTGAGCAAAGTACTGAAATGATTTAGAACAAATGGGCTCCTGCATGGAAAGGAGCTGGGTAGCAAAAACAGCCAGGAGGCCACCACAGTAGCACAGGCCTAAAGGCCAGGGGCCTCAGTGTAGAATGCTGACTGTGCAGAGAATGAGGGAGAAGCCAAGGGGCTGTGTCTGGAGCCATGAGAGACCTGGGTTCCACATCTAAATAGAGGAAATGGAAGAGAAAGCTTCCCCCGTTAGAAGCTGCATAATAACAAACTCTGACTTTTTCTCTGTAGATTTATAGAACTGATGTCTTTAGAATCTTCAGATAGCATTGCTCAAGGTAACAAACAGACAAATGGATTTTTGTTCCCTAATTCAATGAGACAATCTGAGTTAAAGTAGGTCTCTTGGAAATCTCTGAAAAGCCTTTATTTTTCCTAAATATATACTACAAATTTCTAAGGAGAAAACACAGCATCCATTGTTGGTCAGATGTTAACTGGAAATAAACTCATCACTTGCAGAGCACCTGGCTGGATTAATGTGCTGCCCAGCCGTCTTTGGAAAATACCCGAACAGACACATTATGAGTGCCTACTCTGAACCTTACAATTCCAAGTTCTTACAATATTCTCGTTAACCTGTTCTGCAAATGAGGACTCTAAGGATCAGCAACTTCAGGTCATTTTTTAAAGTCATGGAACTATTGAATACCTAACTGCCATGTCCTTCTCCCTTTATATAATACTTTCCTCCACCTTATAGATGTACAAGATCTTTAAGAATCCGACTTTCCTAACCAAGTCCAAAGCACCTGATTACTGAAATTTTTTGAGTTGTCTTCAAGAATTTCCTAAGTCTTTTCCTGAAATGCATGAACTTCACTCAAGTATCACAGGCCTGCTTCACTCTTGTATCACTTATGTATCACAGGATACCAGCCTCCAACCTACTGGCATTTACCTGTCCTTATACATAGCTTCCATTTGGATTTTAGTTCACTCCTCTCCCTTTGTTCCCCAGAATCTGACATCTGTGAACATGACCACACAGGTAAGGAAGGCACCGTGAGAAATTCCAGCTTCACAGTGCAGGCTGGTGTGGTGCAGGGAGGGCAAGATAAGGCTCTTCATCTCACACGTCCCAAGAATTGACACGCACCAAGCGAATGCTCACGGTTGCTACCATCAAGGATGGTTTAACGTTAAATTTAGAATAAAATCCAATTAAAAGGTAACAAGGAAACATATGTTCTAAATGGCAAAAATCAAACATGACTTCTAGCTATAATAGGAAAGTATTAGGACATTTCACAAACCTGAATCTTCTTCCACCCATTCTGACTGAGTCTTTCCCGTTGCCGGTTCATCTTGACTCAGACAGCTTTCAGTGGAAAAACCACTGAGATTTTTTTTAGTACAGTGGATGCAGTGACCTGTTTCTGAAAAACAGAGTTCACAAAGTCATTGTTGACCACTGTGCTAAAACAAGTGACTGGGTCAGACCAGGGTTCAAAGACTGCATCAGAATAATGTCCTGGACTGGAATTACAGTGGTTTCTTGTGGCTTGTACAGGTATCTAGACGTCCCTCTAAAGCCTCCTGTGGTCATAGGTAGTGAGTTTCTGAGGTGGCTGGAGTAGGCTGTGTGGATGGGCATCAAGGGTGGGGTGCTGTGTTTAAGAATGTGTGGATGATGGAAGCCTGGCCCTGCATGGGGGTGGCACCAGCAAAAAGGCTCATAGCTTGGATGGACTATGAAGGAAGAAAGGAAAGGCAGGCTTGCTGCTGCTGCTGCTGCTATTTTGCTGCTTGCTGCTTTCTGCATGCCCTGCCATGGACTCTTCCTTTTCTGCCATGCCCCTCTACCCTGCTGCCTTGCCTTGGAGCAAGCTGACTATGGACTAAAACCTCTACAAATTGTGAGCTGAAACCAATCTTTCCTCCTTTAAGTCTCTGTATTGGGTACTTTGTCTCAGTCATGAGAGAAGTACCTAAGATGTGCTTCCACTTGGGCTTACTGCCCAGGGATTGGTGATTTGTGACTTAGGGATACAAGTGAGTATGTTGATCCCCTTTACTCTGTTACATCTCAGGAAGATGTGCCCATAGCTCAGGAGCCTAAGAAAGACACCCATGAAGATTTTTTGCCACTGGCATGCCTAATCTTGTCACCATGTGGAAGTATGATGTCTGGCAAAAGACCTTTACAGTCTTACAGTGTAAGTTTTGCAGAGCCTACGTGAGTTTTCCGTTTCCCAAGGGATTTCCTTGTAAAGCCATTGCCACAGCTTGCCATAGCCTCCCCCTCCCCATCCAGTAATTTAGGCAGTCTCACCTCCTGGAGAGACTGCCTAAATTACTGTCACCTCTGCTCTGCCCTTGACATTTCTCCCCACATCACCCGACCCTTTTCAGTTCCCACCAGGTCTACGGCAGGATTGTCCTGATTAGTTGACCTCTTGGGTTTTCCCCATCATCCCCTAATCTGTTAGTAGATGTGTGTTTCTGAAGCACATCAGAACACACTTTTCCTGCTGAAATCCTTTGGTAACTCTCAAACTACTTGAAGATAAAATCAGACAACAGGGCATGGCTGGCTGACTCTTGAGATCTGCCCCTTTCTCCAGCTCCCTCTGCTTCTCACCCACAGTAAGCACCAGTGAATGGTGCTACCTCACACTGCTGGTTTCACAGTTCCCCTGATGTTCCTACCTCTCTGCCATTCAATCCAGGCAACACTCAAGCCTGGAACGTTTCCTTCAGTTCTACCTTGGACTAGGAAGCTTCTTCTTCCCATGATTGTATAGCTTTATCACTTTTTATTGTAATTTCTAGTTCCCAGGTGTTTTATGAATGCCTCAAGGGTAAAGTCTGGCTCCTATTCATCCATACAGTCCCAGCACTTCACAGAGGGCCCAGTGCTACATCCACACTTAGCAGTAGGTATTTGTGGAAAGGAATTTGGCCCAGGGGTGGGTGGTAAGGTAAGAACTAGGTAAAGCAAGAATTTCCATTGGTTCCTTATTATGTGGATATTGCTTACAACTGTCATGTGGGTGATTATGTCACATCTGGCATTTTCCTGGGAGCAGATGATTGCCCTGAGGCAGCATTGCAAGCAGATCAAAGTATAAAAGGGATGTGTCCAAGCAGTGGACAGACATCCAGAGCCCAGCTGGTTTCCAGCACAAGTGAAAACAAAAGTGTAGCTCTGTGCAAAAGTAGGATGAATGATCAAGTCTTGGTCCCTGTCTCAGTTCTTCCACTCTTTGCATGATCACAGAGCAGTCTCCATGTTGTAGGATGTAGTTCTTTCCCTTGGAGTGCAGGAGTGTTGGTGAGAAGAAAAGGAGGGCCCTAGTGCAAGGACATTGACCAGTGAGCAGTTGTCCTGTGTGGCAAATGCTTCTACCAGCATCTCTAGAATCTAGGATAACACATTCACCCCAGGGATACTTCAAGAGATAGAGCTCTGTTTTTCAAGATGCCCTTGATGCTATCACAACACAAAACAGTGCAATAATGAATGAACACAACTCATAGCACCCGTTCTGTAAACAACATCCTCAGAAGCACCCTACATCCTCACTTGACAAGGTGGTGAGAAATGCAATAGATGTAAAAAAGTGCTAATAACTGTCAAGTCCTGTATATGTATTTCCACTATGTGGTGGATTAACTAATGGTCAATTTATAACACCCAGCTAACTGAAGGAGCATGGTGCTGGGTGTAGATGGCCTGCCTGATGGTTGTAGCCAAGAGGATAGAAAGAGCACTGGAGGGGACCATGGTGCGCAGCTGCTGGAGAAGCATGTCACGCTTGTATTCCGGGTGCGAACTCAGATGTTCTCATAGTTGGAGGAGCTGGGGCTCTTGCTGTCACTGAGGATGGCTGTGGTTCTCCTTGGGGGAGCTCTGATCCTTACCTTGAGCGTTACTCCCTGACTATGGTGCAGATCCCTTGGCCTTGCTGGCACAGATCCTCCCTTCATCCCACTGGTGCAGACTTTCTAGCTGCCACCACTGACCTTTAGGCCTCCCCAGGGCAGATCCTCAATACACACTTGCATGAGACATTGCTGTGGGCTTTGGGCCTCTATCTGGACTTGAGGACATTGCCATGGGCTCTAGGTCTTCAGCTGGACTTGTGCGGGACATTTCCCTGAGATTCCGGACCTTAGCTGGATTCCTTGGGTCTCTAGTGTGTGGACAGATCTCCTGCACTCTTTCGTATTTGCCTCTTTGGGTGAATATTATAAAATAATCCTGCCAGGGATATAGCTCAGCAGCATAAGCACTGCCAGGCAAGCTCTAGGTCGTGAGTTTGATCCCCAGCAGTGAATAAATAAATAAATAAATAAATACTATAAATTATGTGTCCTCTATTAAATCTTTTTCCTTATAAACCCTGACTACAATGCAACTATAATTATTTATTATGGCCTTTACAGTTATATTTTACTATTCTCTAAGTGAGGCCACAGTGTCCTCCTGGTAGGATAAGGGTTCAACCCCTCTGGTGATCTTCCTGCCTCTTCCCCAGTCCTGTTTGCTGCCCACCTCATTCCTGCAACTGACCTCTAACTGGAAGAAGCTCAGAGCTTGGTCCTCGACCTACTTCTTTGTTTTCCTCCCCAGGGGAATTTATGCATCTTGAGCTTTAAATATGAGGTGAATTCTGGAGACTCCAACTCTAAGATTCAAACTTGCTTTTCCAGTAGTCTATTTGACTTCTCTTCTTAGAAGTCTTCCTAACAGCTCAAACATAAAAGATCAACATGAAGTTCTTTGTTCTTCACCCTCTCCCAAACTGTTTCTCCCATTACTTTCCAATTAATAAGTACACTTTTGTATAATCAGTTGTTCAGGCAAACATCTAGGCAGCATCTTAGGTTCCTCTCTCCTTGCCTCTTCCTTTCCCAAACTTTCACCACTACCAAGTTTTTCTATCCTTTACACAACTTTAGATCTGTATTCTGTCACTGTGTCCACTGCCCAGATTTAAGATCCTAACTGATGTCCTTGGTCCATTCTGGCTTCCTCTGAAGCCATTTTCTACCTGGTATAGAGGGATCTGAGGACATAACATGACTGGCATTTTTCACTGGCAGCACTTAGCCAGTGTCTTAGCTGGAGGCTCAGTGGCTCTGTGGCCAACATTTCCAGCCTCCAGCCACGCCCGTGTCCTGACTCACACAAGGCTGGAAACAAACCTTCCCATAGCAGGACAAGCTAAATATTCAGGAGCTATTTGCTGAATGACTAATAAATAAAATATAAAGAGAGAAGCTGATTGAATTGTAAGTGAGACTGTCTCTGGTTTCATTTTGCTTTTTTGTTGATCTGTGGATCATTACTGACTTCTGCCAGCCAATGAATGAAAGATAAACAATCTACACAGATGCCATCATATTGATTACTCTTCAGGAAAGATATTATGGAAAATTCAGAGAGGAGACATTTCCTGTCTATCCTCACCTACATTACTGCTGTCAATATCCAAAGTGAACACGAGGGGAGCAGAATCTATGGTGACACCTATGGAGAGCTGCGACACAGTGGGACAGAGTGTTGGCTCTCTAAGGGAAGATGCAAAGCAAACAGAATAAAAATACATGGAGTGGAAATGCCCCAAACACATCAATACCTACAGAACCAATTACTACAGTCATCGGCTAGGCTTATAATACACTGACAAGAGGGAGCTTAGCAGTCAATGGGGGCAATGGAGGCACACACAGAGTGACTTTATAAGCCCCCTCTGCGGAATAAACCTGCTTAAAGAAAAGCCCCAAGGAAAGAGAAAAATGTCAAGGGAGCACAGGCTGTTGGCTTACCCTATTACGCTGTTTTCCCAAGCTGCTGGCACTCACATTTCACCTACAAAGCACATACTTTAACTGGCAGATTTACTGAGAAACTAAACTAGAGAAATGATTCTTTTTACCTTGCTTTTTTTTTCTTTCTGGCCTTTTTTTTAGATTAGAATCAGAAAAGTATTTTAAAGGTCTTTTTGAACCTGCTTGGTTTTGCAATTGCTCAAAAATGAGATCTCTTGCAGCATTAAGTTCTGGCTAAGGGGAAGGAATATTCTCCCTTTCCAGACTTACATGTGTGTGGGTGTGGTGTGGTTATGACTTATCAGAACTGTCTACTTGTTTTTAATGAGATCATGCTGTAACAGAGACAGTGTGACTGCTTTCTGGAGCCGCAGGGGATGAGGTGTGTTTTGACCCTCATTGCTCCCTGTCCAGTCTCACTGGGCTGTCACCAGGCCCTGAGCAGTCTACTAAAAATCCTTCACAAAGCTTCAAGGCTGTGATCTGGGCATGCGTGTGTCCCAGGGATGGCCCCTTTCAGTCCATCAGAATCTTCTCCCTCAAATACCTTAGAATGCCAAGTGTCTTTCACCCAAACTCTTCAGCCCATACATTCCCTTGTTTCTCCCCTAAACTGTTTCACAGATTCCCACACAAGCCAGCTACTTTCAGCATAGGTACTTAGATACTTGGCAGTAAAACCCTGCCCCGAGAAACTTCCCAGTAAATGGGGCAAAGTTTCAAAGAAGGAATGTTCTGGACCTCACTACAGGTTTTCTTACATCTCCTGGAGTTCCCGTTGAGAGGCCCACAGTATTTGTTCCCTAGATAATTACTTACCATTATTAAGCTTTGGTCTGCATGTGTAGAATTCCATGATGAATTAAGAGTCTTTCTCTATTAATAACGACATGACTGATACCTACCTAACACATTCTGATCTATAGTAAGCATGCAATGCATATTTGTGAATGAATGCAGAGGAACTCATAGCCTTCGTTCATGGTGCTGCTAATTAAGGCCTGCATATCACTGGTTCTGCAGGCAGAAATTTATCAACAATATAGTAAGAGTTCACCAGGGTATTTTATCCAAAACATAGAGTAAAAAGATGTATTTGAGGTTTTCGATGGTTACAGCACTAAATATCTGCATTTTGTAGAGTAACTGGACATTGAAGATAGGTTTGAAAATACTGTCATTACCCTCTTTTAAAAATTAATTATTTACCTGTACAATTATCTGATCCTTCTTACATATTCTTAATTTTTCCTTTTAATTATATCTTCTATTAACTGAATCAACTTCCAAAGAGTTCTATGAGATTCAAGGAAACCCTGTCTCTGACAACAGAAAAATATAAGCTAGAAACAGACTAGAAATGGCTAATGATAAAATAAAATGAGAATGTAAGTGAATGCGGTAGTTATTTATTGGTTTAGACCAAGTATTTTTGTTCAAACCCAAATTGCATACTGTATCTAAGGCATATCTCTGGACTCACAAAAGAAAATTTCCTGTTACAAAACAAAATAAATTATAAGAAAGATAACAAATAAACACTATTGTTGAATCCTACAACCTTAACTGGTAGCAGAAACTTACAATAACAATCACAAATTGGAGGTAAAAATGGATCTACTCAGTTCTTAATAATAACTACTAGTCCCACCTTGTTTTTTTCATATCTAGTCTGTTCTTTAATGCCAAATTTCTGGACAGAACATTATCCACCTTTACTCAGCACCTTTACTTCAGCGCACGCACACACACACACACACACACACACACACAGTTCCACCTGAAGCTCTGAGAGAAGGGTCACAGCTGGAGCAAGGCTGCCTGTGGGGTGATAACAGGAGATGTCACTGGGGACGGAAAGCAGCATGTTTGGGAGATGCTTTCTTAAACAATATGCTGCCATTTTCTTTGAAAAGGGTGAATAGCTAAATCTTGAAAACAACCCAAATGTCCATCAACCCTGGAATGGATAAAAAAATGTGGTATTTTTAAACAACAGAGTACTACTCAACTATAAAGAAGGGTAAACTTGAGGCTTTTATAGGTAAATGGATGCAACTTGAGACCATACTCATAAGTGAAATAAATCAGACTTGTATGTATAAATATATTGTTTTGCTAGTGTAAAAAACCTGAAAGAGTAAATAAGATCCAAAATGTACAAAAGATATTGTGAAAGTTTCACAATCAAAAGATATTGTGAAGAAACTGCTCAAAACTCCTCAAGAACAACTAGGATGGGGGAAAGGAAAGAAGAGAAAAGATTATATATATATATATATATATATATATATATATATATATAAATTATATATTATGGATTAAAAACTGATGGTCAACTTAACACCAGCTGAATTAAATCGGCATGGTGCTGAGTGCAGATGTTCCCCCTGAGGAAAACTGCCAGTGTAGAGACATGGAGAAGACAAGTGGGGCAAGTGGAGCATTGTGGGTTCCTCTAAGTGTTGCTGTTTGAGCCGTTGGTTCTCCTGGAGGAGCTCATCATGACTAACTTCCCCAGTGTGAGTTCGACCACTGTCATAGGAGGAGCTCGGGACCTTGTTGGTGAGAGTGGCTGTGGTTCACTTTGGAGGAGCTCTGATCCTTACATCCAGTGTCACTTCCTGGCTCTGGAGGGGAAGAATTGTGCCGTTTAATCTCCAGGACAAACTTGTCATGCTGGATTTCTGGTATGTGCTCCCCTGTTCTTATCTTTGGAGGAGCTTGGGACCTCCGTGTCGCTGAGGATGGCTGTGGTGCTTTTCAGGACAGCCCTGGTCTTTGTGATGAGCATGATGTCTCAGATCCAGTGTAAAACCCTCAACCTAGCAGCACAGCTCCTTTCCCCTGCTGGCATAGACTCTCTAGCTTCCACCACTAACCTTTGGGCCTTCCCAGTGCGGATCCATAAAAGAGACTGGCGTGAGTCCTCGTGGGCTCTAGACCTCCAGTTGTACTTGTAGGAGGTATTGTCACGGGCTCTAGGTTTTCATCTGGACTCATGCAGGACATTTGCTGTGGGATCCAGGCCATTGGCTGAATATTCTGTCTTTAGTGTTGTAGACAGATTTCCCACATTGTCTTGTGTTTAACTCTGGGTGGCCATCATAAAATAATATTTTAAATTCTGTGTCCTGATTCTAATTGGCCTCCTCATAACCACTGCCTACAACATTATATAAGATTATGTATGATAGATAAATATACTATTAATCTCTACTAGTTCATTTTTTTAAAAATCTCTATTAGTTCAACTGCTGTGGAAATCAGTGCAGAGATTCCTTAAAAAACTAGTGCTACTGTGATAAAATCAGCATGGTACTGGCAAACACACAGACCTGAGAATCGGTGGAATGGTGGAATAGATTAAAAGATACAGACATAACTCCAAAGACACCCAGACACTTTATCTTTGATAAACAAGTGAAATGTGTTCACTGGAAGAAAGATAGCCTCTTTAATAAACAGTGCTAGAAAACCTGGCTTTCCACATGCTGATGATTAAAATTAGCCCCATGTCTATCACCATGCACTAAAATAAAGTAAAAATGGATCAAAGATCTAAATATTAAAACAGAAATGCTAAACCTACTGGATGACAAAGCAGGTAGAAATCTGGACGACACAGGGGTAGGCAGAGAGTTCATGAAGAAAACCCAAACTGCACAGAAAAGTACTTTGAAGAATCAACTGGTATCTTATCTTTAGAAGTTTTTGCATGTCAAAAGAAATCACCAGCAGAGTGAAAATAAAACCCATAGAGTAGAAAAATTTTTTAGACAACTCTCCCTTAGACAAAGAACTTATATCTAGAACATATAAAAATTTTTTTAAAAATCTGGCCTCCCAAATTCAAAGACACAATCCAAAAATGGTCATTTGAGATGAATACACATTTCTCAGATGAAGAAATACAAACGGCAAATAAATATATGAAAAATCGTTCAATGATAATGGTTAGTTGAGAAATGTAAATTAAAACAACACTGAGATTCTATCTCACCCCAGAAAGAATGGCTACCATCAAGAAATCAATCAGTAGCAAATGCTGAGAAGGAATCCTTCTCCACTGCTGGTGGGAGTGTAAACTGGTACAACTGCTGTGGAAATCAGTGTGGAGATTCCTTAAAAAACTAGGATTAGAGATTCTATTCAACTCTTATATTCCACTTCTGGGTATTTTCTGAGAAAAATGGAAAACATAGTACCACAGTGATATATATGTACCCATGTTTATAGCTGCACAATTTTTTAATAGCAAGGCCTTGAAAACCACACAAATGCCCATGAACCGCAGAATGGATAAAAAAGGTGTGATGTTTTGGTAAGGTAGAATACTACTCATCTATACAGAATAATAAACTCAAGGATTTTATAGGTAAATGGATGCAACCTGAAATCATATTCATAAGTGAAATAAATCAGACTCATATGTGTGAATATTGTATTCTCTCCCTAGTATGAGACACTGAGAGAGTAAATAGGATCCAAAATGTACAATACATATTGTGAAAGTGAAAGGAGAAGAAACTGCTCAAAAGGAAAGAACAACTGAGATGAGGGAAAGGAGAAAAAAAGAAGGGAAAAGATTATAAATATTTGTGTGTATATAAGACAGATAATTATACCAGTAATATCTGTTAGTTCATCAAAAAGAATGGTTTTCACTTTTCTTGTTTGATCATTTTTCATGCTTAAATCTTGTAATCTGAGCAAATACTGTGAAGATAAAAATATGCAATATGTTGACCATTGTTAATCTCCTACTATGTTGTTTGAAATTCATTTTAAAAATTTAAAAAATGCGAAAAGAAAAAACACATGGCACTCACTCATTTATTCATTTTTAAAAAGCCTCACTGACTGCTTGCTAAAGGCTACTCATGGCATGATGCAGTGGAAGAGATGGGGTAGGAGTAGGGAAAATATTCAGAGGTTTGTAGACGCGGCCCCACTTTCATCAATTTTTTTGATCTGCTTATTAAAAATACAAAAGTTTTTCTCTAAAGCAGTATTATTATTTATTGAAATCAGAAAGATATACAAGTCTAAGAAAAAACACAAAAATTAATTAATTCTCAGTTCCCAAAAATCTACACATTCTGAACTGGGATGTCGATAGGACCGGAGTCCCATAGGACATGGAGGAACCAGGACTATCCGGATGCAGCCTGTGCAACCAGAGGGCGAGACTTTGATTCCAGCAAAAGGGAAGGCCGGAGTGGGTGGGCACTTGCCTGCATCCTTCCACTAGGAGGCTGTGCCTGACAGCTCCTTTGCACTTAAAAGGGAATAACACCCAAGCTGTGATCAGAAGGCTTCCCCAGGGATCCTTCTACGCAAAGAGCTCATTCTCTATGACCCCCCATTCAAAAAAAAAAAAAAAAAAGTCCTTTCATTTAGAATGGAAGTTTGATGCTCTGTTCCATGGCCTGGTTCCTAGGGGATTTGTGACTTCTGAAAAACACATCATTTTTTTTTTTTTTTCTGAGAAGAGCAGGCAAATCTTACTAATATCCCTTTCAAATTTTTATCAGTGTGATTTTGTCCAAATTACAAAGATGAGTGGCAATTTACATGAAAATCATGCTAATAACAATAATAGTAATGGCAATAACAGGAGATTCAATGTTCCAAACACATAACGTACACACTGTGCTTTACAAATAATACTTGAGTTCAATCCATTCCAGTCTTGTAATGTAAGTAGCAACAGCCCTATTTTACCAATAGAGAAACTGAGGCTCCCAGCCATTAAATAAACTTCTCAAAAGCTACATCTAATACAAATTTGATGTAGTTCTGTCAGACACTAAACCCTTGCTACGAGCAACTATATTAAATTCCTTCCACTGCGCTATCATTTGAATTAACCTATTCAGCCTTGAGTCCAGCATTATTAGATGTTGCATTCTGTTATCAGAAATACAAATCATTTGCTGAGTTTATAGAGTCACAGAACATTAGAAGTAGAAGAAACTCTAAGTATAATTTAATTCAAGTTCATCATTATACAGATGAGAAAATTATTTTGAAGAGGGTCAGGTAATTTACTCAAGGTCAGCTGGCTGGCTAATGGTTCAGCTGAGACAAAGAACCCAATTCCCCTGGTCCTCAATCCAATGCTCTTTCTCCCAGCCTGCTGAGTTGGATGAGCATAGGGCATATTGCTGCTGAAGACACAGGCACTCACCCCAAAAGGTGTGAGGAGCCCAGTGATGTCAGGTTCACATTCTCACATCTGATATAGAATCTCCCCTTGAGACACTCTTCATCATGTGATTTTTATCCCAACATAATTTTGCAGAGATAATTAGCTGTGGAATGCAGCAACACATAATTTAATCAAGATAAAAAGCCTGGTAAATATATACCTCGCACTATTAAGCCTCTAACCACATGCTTCCTGACTGTGTAACACTATTGCCAGCCCCGTGACACACTGAGCTACATGCTGGAAAGCAGAACATGGCTTAAACAAACTGCTCCAGATGGTCTTGGTGAATCCAGCAAACAGAGCAAGTTCAGCCCTAAGTAGAAGTCCTTCTCTTTCTCTCCCATCAGAGAACCTAGGCTGCTCTCTTCTCCTCAATCATATTGATTATCAATCTGATATTTAGCAATTACCTCCTCTAGACATCAAAGTATTCTAGAAGTTACAGGAATTCAGGAATAAAATTGTAAAGACTTTGTGTTTGCTGCCTGGGTTATTCTGTCCCAAGATAACTGAATGACTTGTTCCTTATTTTCTAGGTCTTGGTTCAAAAATTGTCCCTTGTACCCATCAAAGGTCTTCTCATTGCCTACTAATTTAATCTGTCTCAACCCTCCAGAAACCCTCTAGCACATCAACTAGTTTTAGTTTCTTTATAGCATCCATCACTATCTGAAATTACTGCTTTTATTTGTTATTTCCATATTGTCACTTTTCCCTACGATATGAACTACGTAAGAGCAGAAATAGTCCTGTATCATTCACCACCACAAGCCCAGTGCCTGAACCAATGTTTAGATCTGGAGGCTGTTGCATAATGCCTGAATAAACCCACTCCTAGGATGCAAAAGTCAAGTTGTAAGAGGAAATCTTACATATTTAGAATAGCTGAAAACAATATAATTAACTATTAAGCTGTATGATACGAAAAATATGTCACTGTTGTCAGGCTCATGATTACATGAAAAGGATTTTGACCTCACTACTAGAATTGTTCAGTCAACCAAAATACTGTTGAGATCAAATGTGAAACTAACAATTTTGGTTTCTAGAGGGAAAAAAATGGTACAACTGTTGAATACTGTTTCGAGCAACCTCAGTGGGATATTCTCAAGATAGTAAGATGAGGACAGTATTCCCTAGAATACAAAGCTTTTACAATAGCTTATCATCTTTAATCCTGATTGTTGGCATATTTCCAATTCCTATGAGTGCCAGGGAGCCTACACCCATTCTGTGTTGCATACAACCTAATTTCTGCACCAAACCTAACAATCAATGGTTCAATCAGGGAAAAGTTTTCATCCAAAGTAGAAAACCAGTTCAGATAGTCCTTCTGTCTGTGGCATGCTTTGTGGAGACAGCACTATGTAAGATGCAGTCCTGGAGATAACTATGACATGTCTCCTGTGTGGAATTCACACACTAGATAGCATGGAAAGGAAGCATGAGAGAATCCTCGCCTGTCTCTTTGAGAAAAGTATCTAGAATGTGTTCCTAGAACCAACAGCTAAACTATTATCTGGGAGTTCCCTAGAAATATGGAATCTCAGGTCCCACTTAAACCTAACTAAGACTCTCCATTTTAATGAGATTGTATGAGATGCACAGCCATATGAAATTTTGAGAAACATCATTGGATGAGGGAACAAATACTACTCCAACAACCATGTGATCATCATGGATCATGACCAAAAGAAAGCCACAACAGGAAAAAAACAAACCAGAAAATCCATGACAAATGGCCTTGGATCTACCAGGAAGTCTAACTGGGGCTGCCATCTGCTCCCTGGTGGGTTCAGCTTAGACCAGCGTCCTGGCTTCAGTTACTTATTGGGTGTGCTTATCAACATCATGGCAAGAAACCACCCCCAGTATGTGTCAGTAGGTAAAAGCATTTTTAAAAACCCGAACTCTGCTACTTACTTGTACTGTGACCACGTGCAAATTGCTGAAGCTTTATGAGGCCTTATTTTCCTAACTATGAAATGGGAAGGGTAAGACTTAATGGGTGCTAGAAGATTAAATGAGAAGAGATGTAACTTGCTTAGCAAGGTTATCTGGTCAAAGTTAAGTGCTCAAAAAAAAAAAAAAAAGGAAGCTATTTGGTAGCTATTGTTCAGTTAAAGCTATTACTACAGTAATAGCTTTAAACTTTGAGAAGTTTAAAGTCTCTTACAGGGACTGTCTATCTCACCCACACTGCCGGGCTTATCTTTAGTGGCCCATTTCTCAGGTCTTTGTGTTATTAATGCCACAGACAGCTAAATTCTCTAAACTCCCTGTCTCTTCACTACAGGGTTTGTATGTAGCAAATGTTTTTGAATGAATAAATTATATTTAGAAAAAAAAACAGCTGTGTGCCACAATTGCTTTGCTACTTGAGAGTTAATTTTGTTGTCATAAATGTGTGTAGAAAGATTCTTGAGAACTAGGTTACAAGCCAAGAGCTGTAAAACATAAGATACTATATAAATTTAAATCATTACTCTTTAATTTGATCCTCTTTTTTAAGCCATGTGATACAGTTTTGCAAGTAAGCCTAGGAATTGTACCAAGTCGCAAATCCACACAGGCAGGTCTTGGTTGACCAGCATTCACATCTGAGGCTGATTGCAGATTCAGTTACCATTTTTGTTTCTGTTAAGCAGTCGTGCATTCAGTCTGTTGGGAGAGGGACCAGTTGAGTCTGTCCTGAGCTATACCCACACAAGAAATACAGTGGCACAATGTGGAAAACATACCTGAGTCCTACGTGGTGGAAATACAACACAGGGTAGGTGGTTTACCCCCTCTTTTGACTCTGATCTGGATGATGGCTGGACCCAGAGGTCACTTTTCAAGAAAGCCTTCAATTGTATCTTGGAGGCAGAAGAAGTTTTCTCCATGAAACAGAGGCCATCAAATAGATAAATTGCGAACCGCACTCTCGAAGTTGCAGCAGAAAGGAAAGCCTTCCTTATTGGAGTCCAGCAACCCTGATGACCTGCAGATATGCCTCAAAAGCAATGGCGAGAAAAAGCATTGGCCTAGGTCACACCTAAAATCCTAAAGCAACAATTAAAGTGATATTAAAGAAAAGAAGAAAAGAAAAGGAAGAAAGATCTAAGGAAATCCACTCCTGAATGGAGTATAAAAAAATAGGAGAAAGAAAGATGATGCACCATGCTTAGTGAATCAGGTGAAGGATTAAAACTAAACCCTTAGAAATCTAATCTGAGGAAAGTTCATTTCTCCTTGGTCTCTTCTCTGAGATTACAATTCTGTGACTCTTCACAGGCTTCTTCTGAAATAAGGAAAAAGAACTATGGATGCTGGCTACATGCTAAGCACTGTGTCATGGATGAAGACTCAAAGATCAGTCAGATGAAGTCATACTGCTTTGTACACCTCCAGACTTCTGTCCAAAGCTCAGTTTTCTGTAGAGATAATTGTATGCTTTGCTTTTTCAGATTAACTTTAAGTCTTTGTTCAAGATAGCATAAACTTTTCAAAAAATATTTTTTTAATCTTATAAGAGCTTTATTACAAACGTGGCTCATGCTTGTTGCAAGAAAAGTAATATGGGAGTTTTCAGTAGAAAATAGTAAAAGTCCTCCATCCCTTCCTGTAATCTGGAAACCAACAGATAATTTGCTCTTATGCAGAAATGAAGTTATTTTAATATTATACATACATGTTTCTATATATATACATTATATATGTGTGTGTAGATACAGAAAAGGTTAAATATAATATATACATGTATACATGTGTATTTATATACATATATACATATATGAATCTACACATACATGCATATATATGTGTACACATAAACACTTGTATATATAATTTTTAAAGATCAGACTTTAATGTTCTGCAACTTTCTTAGAAACAAAATATCTCCAGGTGGATAAACAATAAGCTGATAGACAATCACTCTCTGGTTGCTCCTGTGGAGTGAAAGTGGATTACCGAGAAGTAAGAGCAGAAAGAAGATTTATTTTCCATTTATAATATGTCATGCATTTTGAATATTTATATAAACTTGAAATTTAAAAAATCAAGGAAATATTAAGTACTGTGGAGACTATTATTATAAAAGATAGTTCTACAGAGAACTGACAATACATGGAGATGCAAATAGAGCTGAAAAAGAATACTTATAAAGAACTGTAAATGGGCAGCCAAAAGCCTGTGGGAGGGTTAACAATCAAGCTAGCTCCTTCAGAACAGGAGAGAGAAGATAGAATGCAGGTAAGATGGCGGACAAGGCTGGCAATGGTGAAAATCACACACTCGAAATTCAGACCTGTGAAGAACCTTGATCCCCTTTTAGAAATCAGGCAGAATCTGGGTCCTGGAGAGCTATAGCCCAGAGCAGGTTTCTAGAAGGAATTAGCACTGCCGACACTGATACAGTGAAAATGAACTGGAATTTCCAGCCTCCGGGATTAAAAAGAATGTGCTCATTTTGTTTTGAGTCAGAAAGTTTGTGGTAATTTGTTACAATGCCCATCAGAAACTGATACAGGGAGTGAGGTCTTGCTGCTCGTGCTGGGAAGGTGGTAAGGAGTAGTGAGGGCTTCAATCTGAGGAGTAATGCCATTAAATTGCATTTTTAAAAGGTAGCAGATGGTGAATTGCAGAATCAAATAGAGTGACAGGAAGCAGAATCAGAGGAGATATATGAAGAATCTACTTTAATTGTTTTTTTAATTGGCATATAATAACTGTACATATTTATGAAGTACAATGTGGTGTTTTGATTCATGTATACATTGCATAATAATCAAGTCAGGGGGATTAGCTTATCCATCACCTTAAATTGTATCATTTCTTCATGGTAAATACATTTAAAATTGTCGTTTCCAGCTATTTTAAGATATGTTATTCAGTACTATTCACTAGAGTCACACTACTGTAGCATAGTACACCAGAATTTATTTTTCCTGACTGTGATGTTATTTCATTGCTCCTCCCACTTTCTCTCCAATTTGAATCATTTGATGTTACAAACTCACAAAGAAATAGAGAGGAGGAGACACCTATTGAGCAATTATTTCAGTATTTAAAAAGGCAAGACTCTGACGTGGTCTTATGTGAAGGATGGAGAACAGCATCAGGAAGTATTCTTCCTTTAACATTTTAAACCACCAATGGAGTTTATAAATCTATTAGTGGATACAAGGAAAATAAAAGAAATATTATCAAGGTGCCCATAGACTATCCAGGTAAAAATCCTAAACACTCAAGTGTAAAGAAGCTTTGGATTAGTGAGGAAAGAAGGGTATTATATGTGCAAGTTGAAGTAGATATAGAAAAAAGTCCCAAAAACAGTAAAGTAGAAAGATTAACAATGAAAACTCTGAATCCCTTTCATAAATAATTTGTTTAGAGGAATAAGGACAAAATAAATGAGAAAGGCCAAAGATTTATGAAGAGATTCTGAACAAAAAAAGCATTAAGGATATCAAAGGAAGAGGACATCTTTAAGAGGAAGGACTGGTTAAGAGGAACTAATCATTCTGTTAAGAAAGGCAGAATGCTCACTGAATAGATGCCAATTACCCTATGATCAATAAACACTTTTCTAATGCTGTTTCTGCAGGAGAAGTAGTTGGAAGCAATAATTGGAAGATTGAAGTGGAGTTCAAAAAGTAAAAATGTATAAACTACACATTTGTATCATCTGTAGAAAAACAGATGTACTTTTAGATCATAATGTTAAGTGAAATAAGTTGGATGCACAAGTTAAATACTACATGGTTTCTCTTAGATGACAAACATCAAGTAAAAATGAATTGTTATGGTTTGTGTTTGGATGACCTCCCAAAGCCTCATGCAGTCATGGAGGTGGGCTTCTAGAGTTTGTGAATGACTCACGGTCCAATGCTAGGATTATGAGTGGTAGTGCTGCACCCAAGTGGGTGTGGCCTATATACAATATAAGGGGCAGAGAAGCTTCTCTCTGTGCTCCTCCTCTTTTGCTCTTGTTCCTTTTGCTGCCTTCTACCACCATGAACTGTTGCCCATCTGCCATGCCACCTTGCCTTGGAGCTAGATGATTATGGACTGAAACCTCCGCAAACTGTGAGCTAAATAAACCTTTCCCTCCTTCATTTAGGATATCAAGTATTTTATATCAGCAACAAGAGAAAAGTAACCAAGATGTGAATTAAAGAGAAAATAAAAGATAAGTGATAGAAAACAGAAGGACAGATATTTTGCAAATGCGAAAGGGACCAACAGATGGAGGTGGGAAGGGAGTAAGAGAAAGGGGGTGTAAAAAGAATTAAGATGTGTTATGCACATGTGCAAACCTTCCATGAGGAATCTGATCATTATGTACTACAAATATGTAACGATAAAAATAACAATTTTTAAAAGAAATTCAGTGGTAAGGGATGGATATGATCAAAACATATTATATGAATGGAACCACCCAAAAATGTAAAACTAGAGAAGAACTCAAGACAAGAAGGGTAATGGGAGGTGAAAATGATTAAAGCACATTATACGCATGCCCGAATGAAACCCATTAATCTGAATTACTAACATGTACTAATAAAAATCATATAAAAAGAAAGTCTGTGGCAAGGCAAGAAAATGAAACAATGGTTTAAAAAAAAGGTCACATGTTTGTGAGAATATGATTTTTAGAATACAAAATAATTTGTGGAAACAGTTGCTTTGGGGGGAAGAAATAATTCAGTACCTGAAAAGACTCTAAATATTTAAAAAGAAGAGACTAATGAGTTAATGAGGGCTAAGGTGAAGCAGGAGGATGGGAATAGTCCCCCAGCACAGAAGGAGGCCTGAGAGAATGAATTGCATTATTTTCTGAGGTGTGAGGATAAAGGATGATGAGAGAAGACAGAAGTAAATTCAGATGTGGATATGGAGGAGGTCAAAAAATTTCATTTCTAATAATTTATTGGATTTGTAAAATCAATTAATGCTAATTTTAGATCATTAGAAATGTAAATACATTTCCCATTGTCTTCCATCAGGTTTATCTAGAAACAAAGTGCTCTAAACCCTGAACTACATAGCATTGTCTTGACAAATAAATGCCTATGGAATGGAAGGCTGCCTTTTGGAGATCTGGTCAAATACTTCCAATTCTGAGTTTTTTTCAGTCAAGCATAACTAAAGCATGTTATGTGTGTAAAATGAAACCAGCATAGAAGTCACTACTTCAGAAGACTTTTACCACAGTTACAACCACCATCACTGACAACAGGAGCAACAGCAGCAAATAGCTGCTGATTGCTTATCATGTGTTTGTCTCTGTGTTAGACTATGGAAATTTAATGTTGAACAAGGCAAGGAACTTACCCTTGAGAATTTTGAGAAACTGTAGGAAGAATATGGTGTGGTTTGGAAAAGTATCCCCCAAAAGCTAATGAGTTGGCTTGGTTCCCAACCCATGATGCCATGGGGAGGTGATGGAACCTTTATGAGGTAGAGCCCAGGAGAGGGCTTCCAGTCACTGGGATGTGTCCTTGAAGAAGATATTTGGAACCCAGCCCTCTCTTTTCTCTTTGCTTCCCAACCACATGACCCCTAAAAAGATATACTGCCTCGCCAGGAGCTCAAAAGCAATCGGGCCAACCAACCACTGACTGAAAATTTCAGAATCATACGCCAAAATAAAACTTTCCTCTTTTGTAGTTGATTATCTCAGTTCTTTCTTACAATCACAGAAAATGGACTAACACAGACAAGGCTGCTCTTTAGCTCCAATGTCTGCCCTGAGAATATTTCTTATCTAAAAGTGTATGAATAAACTTCCATAAGCTATCAGAGCTGGGGGATGACAGAGGTCAATAATACGAAGTCTAGGTCAGTAATTGAATGCGGTAAAATCTTTTGGCTTATTCTGGTTCCAACCTTTAAGTTTTATGCCTTTTCCATTTCATTTCACCATGGTAAACCTCTTTTCCTATTCAATCTCTAAGCAGTTTCAGGTAACTGGTCATGGGTAAAGAAGTACCTTAAAAAATCTAAAACATCCCATGCATTAGAAGGATTTTAAAGTGAGAGCTGAAAAGAAAATATAATTGAAGAAATTCTACTGGAAGAAGTGTCACTTGCATGTCATGACAGATATAGCCCTCCCAGGACACTTGTCACCTAACGGTACAAAGTCCCATTCTGAACCAGAGCTCTCAGAATGGAGATAAGCTCTTCGTCTTAAGAGCTTATCATTTTTAATCAGTAAGATCCCTTTACCTAGAGTTTGGAATAAAATGAAATTAGTGCTTAGAGTGGAGAAAAATATTTCAAACATTTTTGAGCCAAACAACAAAAGAGATGAATCTTATTACTTAGAGGTAAGGCGCAGGACCAGAGAGAGGTAAATATGGACAATAAACATCCATCTCTGGGTTTTCATCAGTCAGAGACACACTAAGATATTCTAGTATCTTTTTAAGATCAGTAACAGGAAAAGAGTCATATGAATCATGTCTCCGAAAAGTTAATTCAATGGTGGGATTGTGGCAAACCGTTCCAAAGTGACAAGAGAGGCTTGAGATACAAGGAAATAAGGCATGATGTCAGTACCACTGACACTGATCCCATGCAGAAAATTGGTACATGGTCTTGAAATTATGCTCCACTTTTCTTGAACCTAGGGATATAGCCAAGTTTAGGAGAAAGCACGGCATAGACCTAGGAGCTCTGAGTAATGTAAGGTTTTCCTTTTCCAAAAATGCCAAGTCTTGGCAATCCCTGAACCACTGGTAAACAGAAATAGTGGAAGATTCAGAGTTTTGGTTCAGTCAGAGGCTCTGGCATGAAAAAGTCAGAAAGCTTCACCATGTGAAGCTGGTTTTATCGACATTTACTTATATTATACTTCTCTCTTGGAAAGTGGACTCAGAACAAGGTCAAGATCATGAAGTTTGCAGGATATCAGAAGCTTATGGTTGTATGTTTGAATTTAGAAGAATCAGGCTTGGGTGGAAATACCTGCTGCAACTTTAGCCTAAAAGCACAAGTTTTGTTCCTGGGAGAAAGGGACCAACCAGGAAAGAGGCTGTCATGCTTCCCCACCTCTTGAGCAAGGCAAAGCAGGAAACTGTACGCGGCTCACAGAACCAAAAGCATCTTAGTCGGCGAGGCATATTTGCCCCCTTAGAAGCACAACTGACGGTAGAGGAGCCTTTGAATCCTCTGAGGAGCCTTTGACATCGAGTCTTAAGATGATTCATTTCTAGAATTTCATTTTGCTAATTCATCACTTGTCCCACAGCAACTCACACAGACTGTAACTCGACCTCATCAGAAAGTGATATGTATAACGTCAGGGGAAGTTACATGAATGCCAACTGGGAAGCAGCGATGGTAGAACAGACTATAAATTTATTGGTCAATAGTCTTCTGTACCTTCTATATCAGAAGTTGTATGAAGAAGATTTTAACATTCCAATTTCTTCATAATTACTTGGACCAAATATTAATTTATCATTAATATGGTGGACAAGGATTTATCTGTGAGTCTCTCATGCAGAGTTGTGTAAATATAGGCCAATAGAAACTTCCTTTTGACACAGATCAGTAGGAAAACTGAGATAGAGCAGGACACAGTGAGATAGAGTTTACCCCATAAGTTATGGAGCAAAGTGCTGGGGTTGTCAGAGGCAAGAAGTTTACAAATGTTTCAGGAGACTGAAACATTTTCTTCCTCGATAGCCATAAACAAATGGTCTAATACTCTGACTTTGCTTCAATAATTGAATGAGCAGCATTTTTTTTAAAAAGTGGATTTTCTGCATGTTAATTAACACACTGGCCATGTAATTTTGATGCCATCCTGCACTTAAAATTCCTCCAACTCCTTCATTTTGAGATCTGGTTTTGGCAACCAAGCCTTGGAAGGTTTATAGATAGGCAGACAGTACTGAAGGAAAACCACTGTTTTTCACACAGACTCGTTAAGGTTGGCCATATGGATTGTACACAAACAACTGTTACCTGAATGGGGAGTAGAATTTGAGGCTGGTATAGCACTCACCTTTACTGATATCTTCATATTCCACCCAGAGTCGCCGCTGGACTTGCTTATTTGGGTACCAGATAGAACAGGATTCTTCAAAGCCATAGATAGCTTCCTGGATGTAATGGTTGCCAAACTGATCCAACAAGGCCACAAAATCTGCACGTGATGTAGCCCCATCCAGGGAGTGAAGAGCATTGCTGAAAGCTATGGAGGAATTTCATCCAAGAGTAAGAGTGAAGACTCGCAATCTGAGTTATACGGACTCCCAGGCAGTTCAGGCGTAAGTGTGAATGTGTGGCTCATGGAGATGCTGGACAGCTGGCTGAGGACAGCAGCTGACTGTTTCCATCTAACCAAATCTGATCTTTTCAAACTATTTGATTGCATCACTAACTTTGTGCAGACTAAGCAGAATATTGGCAAATGTGCCCTCTAACCCCATAGGTAGATGTGTTTTTCCCCTTAACCACAGCTCATGACATTGTCAATGTAGTTCAAATAATAGCATGTTTTCAAAGAAAGAAAATAGCGTAATCTAAAATAAAAACGCAAACACTAACAGAGAATGTTTCACAGTATAAGAGGAAATGCTGTTTCATGAAACTTGTGTTGCATGGATGTGGAAGTGTGTGTGTACACACGAGGTCATGAAACAAAAATATATTCTAACAATGGGTAATGACCACAAAAGTTTGCAAGGTGCTAATGCTTTTAGACACAGAAATGGGCGATGGGAAGGTAATGGAAAAAGAAAGTTAAGACAAGTCATTAATATATTGCTTATATCTTATTTCAGAAAAGCAAAGGTAAAAGGATTAGGAAATGACAAATGGAAGAAATGCAAGAAATCTCTTGGCTTTTCTGTTTTTCTTTAAGAGAACTGTACTCATTAGAAAGATAGCCCAGGGGAAATTTTCCAACTCTGATACCTTCTGTATCTGGAGAGTTCTCTACAGGCTTTTTTCTACCTAAGTACATAGATCTTACTAGGACTAGGTGGTGTCTAGCGCCAGCAGGAGACCTCCAATGTTGAAATCACATCACTTGTTACTTGATTACGTGATTTTTGCTACATGATTCCATGAGGCAACAGACGCAGACATCCACCTGCATATGTGAGTGGTACAGAGCTTCTACTTCCATGTCTTCCAAGAACAAAGAGCAGCTCGATTCTTTCTGGATGTTCTATACCTACAGAGTTTGCTTAGTATGAGCCTCATGCTGACACCTTCTTGCCAACCACTCTTGTGAATCAATAAGAAAAAGTTCTGAGTCCCTTTGTGTCTTGTAGCTGTGTTCTACATCTTTAATGCATCGTCTTTCTCTCTCAACCTTAGTGTGTATAGGTCTTGTTCTTGTCATAACTCTCTGATTATCATCTTTCATTTCTCTTTCTCCTGTTGATCCTACAATTCTGCTTCCTCGTTGCTGACCCAACATCCTAAGTAATAAGTTTAGAACTCAATATTCCTTAACTTGCTAGAGATAATATGCATATATTTATTTCTATATGTATATATGTGTCTATACATGCATTATCATGTAAGATATTACTGTGTTCTATACAGTTATATTACTATTAATTATAGATATGATTCTCCTGTTCTGTATCTTGATTTATGCATTTATTGTACTTACTGTTTAAGAAACTTAAACTGTCTGCTATTTTCTAATTTTTCTTCTCCCTTTCTTTCTGTCTTTCCCTCATGCCATTATATGGAATCTCTAAGTTATGTTCTTTGCATTTTGAATGCTTTATTCTCTAAATGTGTGAAAAGTCTGCTTTTGAAAAATTTTCCCTGTCCACTAGGTGACCCCAGAGTAAAGCTAAATTAGTTGTCCACGCATCTCTCAATAAACACTTCCTGGAGACTTCTACAGATGCTACTGGTTCTAACCTTGCCCATTCTGTCTCTTTTACAGTCCAAGATAATACTTGCAATTTAATCTGTTCATAGACAAGGATCCTATTCTTAAGTGCCATTTTCCGTAAGAGTGAATCTGAGTAAATGGTCCTGCATCCCTTGGAGTTAGTTACATCTTCAACACTGGGACCAGAGGTGATGTGTTCCCTTGGGACAAATTCCAAGCCCCTGGCAGGGGTTGGGGAGTTGCTGCTGCACTGCTCACCCTGAGAGACAGCTGCCTGGTTGAGTTTGATGTGGTACATCACAGACTGCACCTTCCAGTGCTGCAGCACGGGGTAACCAGACACCTCGCTGAAGTTCACCATCCCTGGGGAGAGAGGAGACACAGGGTCAGTGCATGAGATTGAGTCATAATTCCCAAGTTGAAAATATGATCCGACTCAATCAGGTTGAGGATTATAATTGTGAGAAGATGGTGAAGAGAATTTCTAGACTCAAAGTAGTAAGAGCAGCTATCATTTATTGAGCATTTACTCTGTGTGAAGCATTTGCTAAGTTCTTTGCATATCCTGAGCTTTTTTATCCTTCTGAGAGCATTGTTATTATTTGCATTTTATAAATGAGGATTCTGTGGCTCAAAGAGAGTGTTTGTCTACAAGATCCCTAAGCAACTAGATAGGGCATGAGGAAGTTCCAGATGTGCCTGAGCCCAGGACCAGGATTCTTACTCATGCTACTATAATGTCCTCTAATAAATTTTTATTAAACTCCAGGCTTACTGTAACACACTAGATTTCTACTCTCTTTAATAGTTGCTGTAATTGACTCAGCTCACATGTCTGATAACATTAATTTTTCTGTCTCATTTAACTGATTTGTATTTGGTATTTAAGTTTTAATTACTCTGAAGCTGATAAAGCTTATTTCTTCTTTACCAGAAGGGACAATGTCAGGGTGACTAAATCACTGTAGAAGGCAGAGTTGGCCAAATATCAAGTGTCATCTCTGCGCCAGGGAACATGACAGGCACTTGTGGTGTCCTTTTTACTAATGGGAAAAGTAGGCCTCTGAGAAGCAAAATCAGTTATCCAGGCACCTCTCAATAAACACCTCCTGGAGCCTTTTACAGGTGTTATTAATGGGCTGCTCTTCCTTGAGTGCCCTGGAGAAACAGTGTCACCCTGTTTGAATTCCAGCCATGACTATAAACAGAAAATGCTGTGGAAACTATACAAGGAGGCCATAGGAAATTTTAAAATTGGCTTCTAAATTTAAGAAACCAATTTTAGCTTCATTTCTATGCCTAATGTTTGGTACATGTGCAACTTATTGGTGTATATACATGAATTTGTGAATGTCTATATACACAAATATAATGGCTATATAGAGTAAGTTTATATATAAAATATACAACATGTAGTGTGTATGTGAACAAATGCAATGGCAATATATATATATATATTAAACCCAAGCTTCCTTTAGCTTAAATCAACTAATTTAATCCCTAAACTGAATGATGCGTAGGCAGGATTAATTAGATGCTTGTCAGCTTTGATCGAATTAGTTGAATAATTACCAAATTTCCATTTCTGTGTGAATCATATGAGAATAATTATTGGTGAGGCAAAAAAGGAAAAAGGTCAGGAAAAGTGCTTAATGAATCAATTGCTTCCATTTTATCTTAAGTAATCAAAGACAAAGTACCTAAAACTAAGAGAAAGTTTTCAGTACTTTGTTTCCTTTTAAATATTCTTCTTCCAGAGCAGTAAACTTTGTGATGACAGTCATGCTACTACTACATGCTCTGGCTTTTAACCTGTGTATAAGCTTCAAAGACACACAGATGAAATTCTAACTTTGCAAGTTTAAGACTTCAGTCGTATACCTTAACGGTGCACATCGTTAGAATTTAAAATATGTACGGTGTCCAGAAAAGCTCTCCAGCCATGTCAGCACATTAGCAGCTCTGTTGTTATTACAAAAAGTCAATTTATTAAATATAATGAGTGTAATAAATAAAGGTTTTCAGGGCTCAAAGTTCCCTTTAGATGAAAGATTTAGTAGAAGAAGAAATGAGGAAGAAACGAGGAGACCAGAGTTCCAGAACTAGTTGCGTCGCTGCAGAAAGCTGTTTCACATTAGTCACTCTGATCCCCATAACCTCCTGTTCTCACGACCCAAGCACCTTCCCTGGACACGCGGCTAGGACACAGCTTTTTATAATTATTTTAGTACCTGCGTGCAGCACATAATGTTTGCGTGCCTTGAGTGGAGTCGGTGCGTGTGCATGACACACCTCGCTTTCTTTGTTCACCCCCTTTCCCTCCCCTCCCACCCGGCACCGCCACCCCTTGATCCCTTCCCATCTCCCTACTTCCTATTATCCATCTTTTGTATCTTGGGTTTCTTGTATAAGAGAAACCATGCGATATTTAAGCTTGTGTGTCTGATTTATTTCATTTAACATTATGGTCTCAAGGTGCATCCATTTTTGATTTCCAGTTGTTTCATCTACAAAGCCAACCGCTTGTCTGAGATGATACCTTGTTTCCTTTTCAAAGCTGCGATTCCCACCAGCTGTCTGACTTTGGGCTAGGCAACCCATTTGTTTCAGTTTTCATATCGGAAAAGGGCGGATAATGGTATTCATTCTTCTCACTTTATAGGTATGTTAAGAGAACAGAATAAAATTAAAGACATAAATGTGGTCTGAGAAAAAGAAATGAGGCATTCTTCACATGCATGGCCTCGGTGCGGGTCACCAGCCTGCACCTGATCCTCCTCCTCTGCTTTTATCACACCTAACTGTAAACTTCACATCTCTTAACTGATGCTTTTGTTATAACTTCTTAGGCTTCAGTTCAGAACAAAAGAGAAAAGAAAACATAAAGGAACAGGCATGAGGGAAAGAATGACAGTGCCCCAGATCTACTTAGGAGGAGTCAAACAACTGAGCTCCATTACTTAGCTGCTAAACAATAATTCTGCTGGATGCACTTAGATTACACTATAGTCAGGGAAACAGTTATGTAACTGATAATGCTTGGGAAATGTTTTTCTGTGCCTACTTGCAGATAATATTTCCATCAGCTAAAAAAAGGAATATTTTAGACTATATATTTTCTAACTCAGTCTTATGATTCCTTCTCAGTATGCCCTTGACGTGCAGTTGGGTTTAGTATTTTATTTTATTTTATTATTATTTTGAGACACATTTTGCCAAATAGTTCTTTTTTTTTCAAACAAAATATCTCAGACTATGTTTTCTTGAGAAAGAGCATTATTTGTTTTTCTACCTGTATGAGAAAAAAAAAATTACTGCACAGGTTTCTGTAAGTTTCAAGTCAAAAAAGGAAAAAAAGGGAGGAAAAAGAGAGGGAGGGGGGCAGAAGGGAGGGAGCAAAGGATGGAGGCAGGTAGGGAAGGAGGAGAAGAAGAAGTAGGAAAGGAAAGGAAATAAAGAAAAGAAAACTAGTTTCATCTTGTTTGATTTGTAATGCTGGAGAATCCCAAAGCTCTAAAGGCAGGAATGTGCTTCCTCTGAATGGACTTGAGAAATTTCAAAGAACTCAGGGGCTCTAATCTTCAAATAGATTTAATGCCTAGGGCAGCAAACAGACCTATGCATAGGACCTGCAGTCACCTCTACCTCCCTAGTCAATCACTGGACTGCCTTCTTTTTGTTAAATGAAAGACCATATACAAATGGGCAAAGCAAGGCATATATAAAAGCAGAACTCTGCCACACAGTCTGCAGCCCCTCGCTCAGGACACTAAGCTGGCGCTGTCCACAAGTCAGACTTGCAGCATGCTAGACCACTGCTTCTAGCACACAGCTAGAAGCCAAACGATAACCACTGTAACAATTGAACCTAAACAACCAGGCCTTGGTTAATAACTGACAGTTTCTCTAATTTTTGTTCTCACTGCTTAGGACAGAGCAGAGAAAGCCCAATACACATCCCTGGTCAATGGCAATTAGCCCACCTGCAGCTTCCCTATGCCAACCTTCTCTGATTTCCAAATAAAGCTTTCCCAGTGCTTGGCCTGCCTTTGACTCCTTGCCAGATCATAAGTGATGACCATTGTGTTCCTTGTGATAGTCAGCTCAGAATAAATAACCTTTGCCTGTTCTCATTTTGTTGGCTTTTGTTTATTTTCATACAACCTGTAACAACAAAAAGGCCCGTGAGGCTCAGAGTTCGCAACTATTGTTTTGCTGAAGCAGGGAAAGGCACAAGGTAAGGCAGACTTTCCAGTGTGTTCTTTAACTAATAATTCTGCCAGATGGAAATAGATGCTATATTTGAAAAGGATTCTCTTGTTAAATAGGTTTGGGAATTGAGGGGCTAAATAAAGTGAAAGGGATTTTGTTTCCTGGAGGCTTCTTGGATCTTTTTCTAAAGCTAAGGTGGTATAAATTGCTGATTTGAAGACAGAACTAATTTAGAAATGAAACTCTGGTTTGCCATGAAAAGCAAAACAAAAATCATGCTGGGAAATGCTGATATAGAAGATTCTGAGGATTGCTTTAGCTCTAAAATTCTCTAAGCTTGTAGGTTTATGGGGATTGTGACCTATAATATACAGACTGTGACATGACACAAGATTTACTCTGTCTCTCAGGAAAGTTACAATTAAAATGTTGCCCAAATTACAGAGATAATGTGGGAGAAATTTGGTCAATCATCCCTTTAATAAATCTCTCTCGTCACCCTGGGCTTTAAAAATAAGCTTCACTCCTTGCTTACATCAAAGGCAATATATACAGTACTCTTAACCCATCTGGTACCACTTCTTCACCAAAATGGGTTAAAAGCAAAGGTTGGGTAGAAAAGCAGCCTAATCAGGAAGAATTCCCTCTACACCTGTAGGAATTTTATTCTTCATTGCCTCGCGACTATGAAAAATTAAAGTTCCCCTCTGGTTATTCTCCTGTTTTTCTTTTCATTTTCCTTTTTCTTTAGTAAGTCCTATCAGGCAAGATACCAGGGCACGGGGGAGAAAGAAGTTTCTGTTTGGATGAGGACAAGTGTGGATCTTATCTTTATTCCCAAAGATATCCATTCAAACATGGGCTTTTCTGATGTTTCTCACATCTCTCCTGGAAGGCTTCTGGTAGCATCCAGAGTCTCTGTGGGTTTTCTTCTAGCCTGATAACTGAAGTTTTCAAGTTGAAGGAGATGTACTGGTGGATCTTTAAACAGATGCCAAATAGTTTTACTAGTGACATGGAACCTGCCCTGACTACCATTACAAATTACTACATATACTTAGAAAGACTCTCAAAGCATCTTCTTTATCACAGAAGGTACTAACTGGGAGTCTTCAGAGGCACAGAGAAGGGAAGTATACGCTGAGGTACTTGCCTCTCCCCATCACAGCAAGCTTCTCCTTGAAATGAGCCCAGAGGAAGAATGGCCTGGGCTCCAAGCAACATGGATTGGCAAGTCTTGTTTTCCCCCCTTACCATAAGAGACCCCAAGGCCCCAAAATCTATGGCCCAATGTCTCTCAGTTAGAAAGTGGTAGAGTCGGGATTCAAGCCCAGAGTTACTTGACAACAATACTCTACGGTTTCCTCTCCCCTCACATGGCTCCGTTAATACTCTTCAGAGAAACCAACAAAGCTATCATGGATACTTAGGGGATAGTAGCAATCTCTCTGTCTTTGAGACCTCTAACCCCATCAAAAACTCTGCACTCTTGCACATTTATTATCTCTTTGTTTTCAAAGCAACTCTGTGACATTAGCAAGGAAACACATTATTACCACCGCTCTGCAGGTAATTACATGATAATATTGACAATTTTACTGACAAATAAGCCTAAGAATGTTCAGTTTTATAACTGAACACTTATCATGTATCAAAGAAACCACTGTTTTTGTTTTTTTTTTTTTTGGAGCTGGGGATCGAACTCACGACCTCACACTTGCCAAGCAGGCACTTATACTGCTGAGCTAAACCCCCAGCCCGAAACCACTGGTTTAGAAACCAAAATAAGCAAGGTCAAGAGTTTCGATTTTCTGAAACCATAAAGAGTTGTCTATTTCTGGGGGCCAAAGGAAGGCACACTCACCAGTGAGGAAGTTGGGGTCTGGGGTGGGCTCTGAGACCTCCTCCAGGCACTGATTCTCCAAGGGAACCGTGGCCACCACAAGACCATCTGGCAGCTGCTGATCTAAGCCACGAGCAAAGTTGTTTCGCCTAAAAATAGGACAGACCCCCTGAGCGCCCGTGAGATCCCTACTCCTTGGTGGGCAATCTATATTTCAACATGTGACAGGAACATTCTCTGCAGGCCACACAGCTCCCCTCACTCTGAGCCCCACTGAATACACATGTCAGGAATAAAACACATGAGTAAGAGAGGCAGAGGGAGGGCCGAGGAAGGAAACAAATCAAACAGACAAAAAGTCTACTGAAAGCGGAAAGAATATCTCTTCTCTCCCTCCCATCCCTGGCCATCTGGACACAGTCTCATTTAGACTACAGTGTCGACTCCACCCACCAGAAGATTAGCTGTGACACTCACTTCTTGTCTTTGGGAAACCAGTTTCCACAGTTAAAGGGTCAAATGTACAATCTACTAGAAATGGTCTAAATCAATGTCTTGAAACCATTTGTACTTCTTTACATTCTTAATAATTAAAGGCCCAAGTAGCTATATTATGTCTATAATAAGGCCCATATCTATCGATACTTACCACCATATCTATAACTATCAATATCTACCATTGGTAGGTATTTACCATATCTATCAACATTTACCATATTTATTATACATCTATAATAAGACCATATCTATCAGTATTTCAAATTAAAATTTGAAATTGAGATTATTCAAAAATAACAATAAATCCATTTAGTATAAACATTTTATGAAAAATAAGTGTAACGTTATTTTATATTTTTTGCAAATTTTGAAAGTTAGGCTTAATGAAAAGCAACTATATTCTCACAACTGAATCCAGGTCATTGAAATACACTATTTATGTTGAAGTACAGGAAAAAAGCCCCAGCCTTTCTGTAGGTAGAAAAAGTCAGAACTGTGAGGTCTCACTGCCAGGATTCAGGGACCTGAGGGTCTTTGAATCACGATCTGAGCACTGCTGTCCTAGACTGGCTCAAACACTGACTCTCCTGTTTCAAGGGAAAATGGAACTTTAGCACTTTGGAGTGAATTCTTTGCAAAATCTTCTGTATGAGCAAAATAAAATCTCACCAACACTTTACTATTCACCCAGAGAAAGCATGGTGCTTGGGTTCTGGGTAGAAGAATTGAGACTTAAAGACTATAGGTGAGAAAATAACCTATCCCTTTATGTGTCCTCATTTACCCTCCTCCAAGATATCACACTTTATGCTGAGTGCAAGCTCTCCAGGAAAAATCTGCCAACGGCCTAAACGATCAATTCTGTGTTCATGAGACTCACCTGAATGTTCCTTTCAGTACCTGTCCAGGGGCCACTTCCTTGGATTGGTTGTTGTAACCAAAGAACATCTCCCCAAACAGAGTCTGGTTCATGGGAAGCTCCCTGCTTTCCCCGCAATCGCTTCCCTCTGGGCAGGTCTCTGTGATGGGCTGGCAGGAACGTCCATCCACACCAAGCTTGTAATCTTCAATGCACCTAATGTGGCAGAGAACTCAAGATAAGAAATTACTCCATCAGTGAGCTGTGCAGGCAAATCAACTCACCAAGTTGGGAAGAACTACCCTTGAGAGGGAGCTGCATGGCCAAGAGTAGGAATACTCTGATTTGATTTTGATTCCTTGATAAATTAGTTTCTTAAGCCTATAGAATGAGGCTCCATCTATCACATGATCATACAAAAATTCTTACCTTTCCTTTGAAGCTAAGTCTCTCAGAACTTTGGTAGCCTTTCTCCTCTTATTAGAGGATTTCCTACACAGGCAGGAGTAAAAATCACAGGATATGTTTGTAGATGAGTTGACACATTTAAACTCAAGATGTATTAGAGTCCTTCTCAAGAACTATTTATGTGGCTGGGTCCTACATTTGTTGAAAAGGTAATCAGGCAGCAAAAGGAATGACATTGTGCTTAAGATATTAATAACTTTCTAATGTGGTCCTGTGACAAGTCAACTAAGAAATTAGGAAGATTTATGATCTCCCAGCTGTGTTCTGTTTGAATGTATCTGAACACAAGATCGACTCACACCAACTCCCCCTTCATTCAGAGCAGCTGTCCTGAACCAAATAACCGCAGGGGTACAGGGCGTGAACACCAAGTGTGCCATTAACTGGGAGCTAGCTCCTCGTGTCCTCCCGCCCTCCCCACACGCACACACAGCTACTCTAACAGAAAGGCGACACTAATTTGGCATATGTGGGCCATGGACTCAATAGTCATTTATTAGAATTTACTTATTATATTAGGAAGAACATACATTTGTTTGCTCAAGTAGGAACTACTTTGGTAACAATGTCATTGAAAAAAGAATATTGATTTAATTTGGTCCTCTCTCTCTAGGAAAGTAATAGAATTTAAAGATGCCCATGCTACTAAAGCATATCACTTATCACTCTACACAGTTATTATCATAATTTGATAAAGGCTTCTGTTCCATATAGGAGAACAAATGATCATAGGTTTAAGCAGTGAGAAGAAATATTGGAATAACAATGACACCTTTCCTGGGCGATGCTGGGTCAGCTGATTAACCTCTCTGAACTCCAATTTCCAAAACTGTTGGAAATTGGGTTGTCTGAATTAACAACCTTAACATGAAGAACTGAGGCAGTATCTTATATATGGTTATAGTTAAATTATACATACATGTATTACACATAGTTACTACTCATTAAATGTTGCTATTATTAATAGCAGAGATGCAAATGAGGCCCCTGTTAGTACCAACTGTTAGTTTTGCCCATTTCCCATTTATATATTTGTGCTAACAGGTGTGAGGAGAGCTTTGTAATTCTAAGTGCATGTCATTTGGTCTTTATGTAAGAACCTCAGATCAAGGACATCTCTGGCAGGCTATGTATTGTGCTTTAGCTAACTCTAAGCACACATGTGCCTCACTCTGACAGAAACAGGGAAAGGAGTCCAGTTAGGGGACTGCTGTCTCAGCCTAGGAAACAGATCCACAGAAGACTCCATGGCTCCTGAACAGTTTTAGAACAATATAGTGAAGTGATTCCTTCCGCAAGCTGTAGTGTTTCTGGGAAGGACTTTGAAGCTGGCTGGTTCCTGCTTGTTAAACACCTGCACAGCTTCCCCTTCCATGTCACCTCACACCTCTCTCTCCTAGGTGTGTGTCTCACTGTAAACTCCGAGGGGAGATCAGGTCTGATATCTTATTGTTTCTCTTTATAGCTCCCACCTAACAAAGTTCTCCATGCAAATATATATATATGTTAAATTTTTAAAAAATGGCTATAACTTTGGCTGAATTTGCTTCTCTTAATTGAAGTGGGTCAACCTTAATGACAACATTATAGAGAACATTAAAATTTAGAGCAAGTCTCCATTTGTGGAATGGGATTTTACAAGAAACTGAATATGAAAATTGCTCCATTGCAAAGGAATAAAAATTTAAAATACAGGGCTGGGGATTCAGCTCAGTGGCATAAGTGCCTGCCTGGCAAGCGCTAGGTCGTGAGTTCGATCCCTGGCACACACACACACACACACACACACACACAAAATTTAAAATACAATAAAACAACCTTACAACTCCACTGAACAGCCTTCTGTGATTATTCAGCAGGCACTGGTTTTCAGCAGCCATCTAGTGCAGTTTTATGACTATAAACATTGATTTTCATGCACGTCTATTGGATGGCAATTTTGGATGGCAGCTTAGTTCCTGAGTGGCCAGGAGGGTATGTGGTATAAAGCAAGCACTGGCCAGGCTGGCTTGCAGGAGGGAGTAGGCGGGAGGTGGGAGGAGGGAGCCAGGGAGTCGGGGGAGGGGCGGACAGGAGCGCAAACTATGGCTGTAGCAGAACGGGCTAAATCTTTATGACAAAGATAGCATGAGAATGTCTTTAACTATAATTCCACTCAGTGATAGAAATTTAAATTTTGAGAAAACTGCAGAACTGTGAAAAAAAATCAGAGACGGCCTGAAGCCCCTGATCCTAACCTTCCCACTTACCAGCCCTCCAGTCCTGAGGGAGTCACCCGACCTCATCACATCTGAGGTGACTTTGCCTGTCTTGTTCCCCCTCAGAGCCACCCTGAGGACAAACAAGGCGCTCTCCAAGGGCCCTGAAGGAGAATCGGCTGCACCAAATGCTGGGATTTTGGAGGCCGAATTTACAGAAGCTTCCAGAACTCCAAAGAAACCCCTCCTTTCTTTGAAAACTGATTCGTTTCACATAATCTTCCTGGAGTTTTAGACCGTGCGGTGCTTCCCGTCACAAACACCTAATTAACACAGCCCCACAAAACGCAGCCAGGAACATTCTGCTTTAATTAGGCAGAGCTTTCAGCAAACCTGGCGATTCACTTTCCCTCGCACGCTGGGCTTCCGCCTGCACCGGGCGGCACTAGACTCCCCCGCAGGCTGCTCCGCAGCCGGGCGCTGGCCTCGGCCTGACCAGCTCTTTCCTACGGACTTTCCTGGTTCTGCCACCGCGCCCGCGAGCGCCCGCTCACCCGCAGAACATGAGGATGTTGTACAAGGCGGGGTCGTCCGGGAAGGGCGCCATCTGCTGGAGACACAGCTGCTCGCAGCCGCCGTTGAAGCCGTCGGAGCAGTCCACGCCGATGTGGCGGTCGTAGCAGCCGGAGCTGTCCTTCATGGGGCTCAGTCCAGACGGGCACTGGCACAACCAGAAAGCATCCACACAGGTGGGTGAATCAGGGGCCCGGGTAGGACCCTGACATTTATTTTTAGCACTCTGCCTCAAAACTATTAACACTGGCAAGTAATCTACGAATTGCCCTCTGCCCTGGACTCCCTTTAAAAGCGAATGACCTTTTCTGACAAATTGCTTCTTCCATCTGGGCACAGATTATACGCATTTGCATTAGGGCTGCTTCCTCCAAACAGGCTGGGAGGGAGCCCTGTGGCCCCCGCTGAGCCGAGATGTGCTGGCTTCAGGTCTGAGCCCCAGGCTGGCAGAGTGGAAGGCACTGGTCAGAATTAAAATGCACTTGCAGAGATATTCTGGGTTAGGGGAAGGGAACGCTGCTATTTGGACTTGATGTTAAAAGGCTATTTCCAATGTCCAAAGCACTTTGTAGATGTTACTACCAGTCATCAGTACTGGAGGGAATGGGCTGAGCAGGGGCCCCCAGCCTGAAGGAGGAAGTCACCTCGCCCTGTCACTCTAGAGAGGGGTTTCGCTGCCCTCTGAGCCGGCCTTACAGCTGTACCCATCAGATTCCTGCCTCTAGGGTGCCCTCTGAAAGACACAGACAGGAGCATCTCTGTGAGAACCCATGGCTGCTGAGCTTGGATTTGGGCCACATACCTTCTTGCGAGATATTTTGCCTCTCTGCATATTTTGTCCTGAATAACACCCCAAAAGCTGGTCATGGCGCACCTCTGGAATCTCAGCACTCAGGAGGCTGAGGTGGGAGGATTTCCTTGAGTTTGAGGCCAGCCTCGGCTACATAGTGAGTTCAAGGTCAACCTGAATTACATAGTGAGACCCTGTCTCACACCCCCCACCCAAATGCCCCAAAAAGGACAGCAAAGGAGGAAATCAAAGAAGAGATGTCAGAATTTGGGGGAGATTCTAGAGCTTGGCAAGGCTTAGCAGTGCCTTCTAACACCTGTTCTGCATCAGACAGTAGTCTAACGTGCCCTGACAGTGCCCCGCCATGGGTAAGTGTTGTGAGCTTCCCCATTTGATGTATGAAGAAACTGAGGTGCAGAGCATTTGCAATTCCTAAAGCCACACAGCTGCTCATGACAGCTTCTCACTTGAACCCTGGTGGGCTGGCTGACTGTGGAATTCTGAAGTGGCCATTCCAAAAGTCTCCAGCCCAGACACTTACAAGGAGCCAGCCACTGTGCTGAGGGCTCCAGGCATTTTATCTCATAATACCCTGTATGCTCCCTATTTAAAGATTAAGGAACCTGGTAACATTGCCAGTAAATCTGAGAACTCTTCTTTGCTGCCTAGGACTCCCTTAGAAGCTGGTGATTTTCCCATCTTGCTTCTCCAGATGCAGCAGATGCTACATGTTTATATAAGAGACAGCCCTTTCCAACAAGCTGGGTGGGGACAAATAACCTGTCAGGCTCAAGCAGCTAAATGGCAGGGAGAAGAGGAGAAAGCTGGGAGTCTGACTAGATTGGATTGCACAAGTTGGGCTTTTAAGACAGTGCTATACACAGACTGTCAATTGGCAAAGACACTTTGCCAAATCCAAACCCAAACAAAACTTAGGAAACTCAGTGGCATGGTGTTAAACATCTTTCCTCTGTCCCTGCTCCTTGGCTTGCTCTCTCTTTGCTACCAAGCTCCTTGGCCTTGTAGCCCCAGCTCTGCACATGTAGCTCTGAAAACCTACCTCTCCTCCTTTCTCCTGGCGATTCAGAGATCACAGCAGGAGAAGCACTATTTGCTGACACTAATTCTGCAATTTCCTAAACAAATGGTTCCCTGCAGGCCTGCCAGGTCCCCCAGCCTGGTCCATCCCTTTTCTCCCCAGGGGTGCTAGAAGGTGGCAACATTTAAAGAAGTTGCCCCCTGCTGTGCAAACCCAGATGTTTCACATGATAGTAAACAAGCAAATGAGGTAGCTGAGGATTGCACCCCTGGTGTTGTTAGTCCCCTCACACATCCAATTCCTTGGCCACCCAGCTGTTAGCCCAGATGTGTTGCCAGAAGGGAGCTGCTTCAGCATCATGCATTTGGGTATGGAAGCACAAAGTTTGATTGGAATTAAATGGGCAGCGCTGGAAGTTCTCTTTCTCCCTCCTCCCTCTACTGCTGTTTTTCCTTTCTATAAAGCTCCCTAGAAGCCATCAAACAGAGATGAATCCAGTTCTCCTGTTATTCCTGCCTGCACCAGGGAGCTCTCTGTCTCCGAGCAGTCTCTGCCAGGCCTCCCCATGTTCCTAACCACCTGCTTTTTTTCAGAATGCTCCAACAAGCGTGATTTTTGACAAAGACTCCACTGGATGACACATGAGCAAGGTTTGTTCCAAAATTTCAAAACCTGGCACATTCGTATCTAGCCTGGCCCTAGTACCTAGATGACCATTGCTCTCCCAAATTGGAGCACCTGATATCCACATTCCTTTGGGAAATTTGGAGAGAAGACAGTGTTAGCTGCCTTGTCCAAATTGGATTTTTTTCCTTACAACAAAGTTAAAAAATAATCACAGCAACCAGGAATTAAATAATGCCTTGTGCAAGACACTTATTATCTACATATATCAACTTCAATCCCAGCAACAACACAGGCGTTCTTTATCTTACCCATTTTCAGACCAACAAATTTAGAGTCAGCATAAGGTCTTGTTTAAGGTCACAGTGGTGGGAAATGGCAGAATCAGACTTTGAGTTTAGAACTGTGTGATTTCAAAGCTTGTGTATGTTCCTTCTGTTCTGCCACCTTGTTTTCCAAAGACAAAATGTAAATTTGTTGAAAATTTTAGAGAAGTAAAGTCAAGGTATCAACAAGATAATTCGCTCCTATTGATTCATTGCTCAGCTGTTTTAAGCAATTCTTGGAGCATATTCTTGAGTCAATCAAAGATTTGTAGATTCAACCTGATATTGTTTATCTGTCTGTCTCTCTTTCCCTCCTTTCACATGTGCACACACACACGTCACCACATTATGGATACACATATTTAAGGAAAAAAAAATACTGCCAGGTCTGCAGAGTGATGACCTTGAAGGCAAGATCAGATTCACCATCATTGAAAAGGTGCCATTATCTTTACTGTGCTGAGACCAACTTAAGCTGCAATTCAAAAGAAAGCATTTTAGAAATATTTCCAAAAGGGCGAGGGGAAAAAAGTTTTCTTCTTAACACTTGGAAAGCAGAACACTGATTTCCCAAGGAGTTAATCAAGCTTTCCATGATATAAATGTGTTTCGTTTTGCGATTCATCTTCCTTCTGCTATTATATTCAAACTCTAGTTTCCTCAACAATCGAGATCTATGTACGAAGAAGCTATAGACTCTAAACCATGCCTCTTCCCTAGAGCTATGTGTAACCAGAGCCCATGTGGTCAGAGGAAATCCTGCCTCTGTGAGGAGCTTTCATTTTCCAGTCTGCTGGACGTTTGTTCCTCAGGCTATGGACGATTATCCCACTTGTTCCTTGAAAGAGAACTGTTTGCTCAGGAGACAGACCCAAGGTCATACATTAAGCACTCTGCTAGGCGACACTCACAGTCCCAGGGACTTTATGAACTACAGACTTAAGAGAAAAAATACTCTGCGTATTTTGGCAATGGACCTCCCCCATCAAGAAGGGCTAATAAATGAGCTCATTTCTGTGACCCCTAAAGTACACAAGGTTAATCATTTTTCATGAGATGCTGCTCATGGCTTCTTGACTGACTATTGGTCTAAGGCATAATTTGCTAATGAGATTAAAATGATTTCCTCCATTCAATTTCTTTTCTCTGCTATCTTTCCCTTCTTTTTCTACTGATGATTTTTGGCTGATTAATTGCTTAGGAGGTTAGTGCAGTCTCTGAGTCTGAGACATACACACCTTAGTTTTAGCTTATGAAGTGGATGCCCTGTCAGCAGACAACGAGTGATGTAAACGTGAACATATTTAGGGTTTCTGAGAGATGAAGGACAAATTCCCCAAGCTGAGCCTGCCTCGCCTTACCTGGATGAGTCACAGAACATGTAACTATAATTTCTCCTCAAAATAGGTTCTTTGCTACTAGATGGCAATCTTACTCCTTTCACAAATAATGATTCCCACAACTTTTTGATGGGCTCTGACATGCTGGCCCAAGCCAGGCAGGACTTCTCCCAAGGGGAAAAAGCTAAGTTTGATGGAGTTAAATTTATATTTCAGACTGTGATAGCTTCCTGCCCTCATTTCTCTGGAAGCCTCTGAGGCAAACCCTTTTGCCTACTGTCTTACAGAGAGAAAGAGAGCCGGTTGTCTATAATGGTCTCTACACATCTGTGCTCTGGTAGAGGTGCAATGACACATTTCATGGGAAACCATCGTAGACAGCATGGGAAGGAAGGGTGGCAGGGTCACTGAGTAATTCACAGCTCATTAGAGCACAATGCTGTGGTGGGGAGGGTCACGTGTTCCATAGACAAGAAAGCAGAGCAGCTGACCTCTCCTCCCTGGGCAGCCAGGTCTGCTCCCCTAAGTACCTTCCAACATCTTACCAAGCATAGGGTTTTTTGTGGACACTTAATTTAGGGTAATATGAAGATGAGGAAGCAGCATGAACTATTTACTTTGTTTTCGTTTCAAACCCAATGTTACACTGAGCGTAAGTAGAAGATGTGCTAACAGTGAAGATACCCTGGTTAAAGCTGGGAACAGTAAGTCTGCCCTGATGGCATGCCACCTCCCATGAGAGATCCCCCAAATCTGCCTATGACACAGGGCAGGAACCTGCGATGATACCACCTTGTGGCAAAAGGGACTTTGCAGATGTGACTAAATTAAGGATCTTGAAATGAGAGGATTATCCGGGAGTGTCTAGGTGGCTTAATGTAATTGCGAGAGTCCTTAAAAGTGGAAGACAGAGGCAGAATGGGAGAAAGGGGGGAGATGAGCTACAGAAGAATATCAGAAAAATGCAGGGTGGTTGGCTTTAAAGGGAGAAGAAACGGGTTACAAGAAATGTGCATAGACTGACTCCAGGATTTGGAAAACATAAGGGAAATGGATTCTCTTCTACAGCCTCCATAAAGATATACACTTGGTAACACCTTGATTTAGTCCAGTGAGACTCAGGTTGGATTTTTATCTGTAGAAGTGTAAGATACTAAAGTTAGGGAGCTTTAAGTCAGTAACCTCTGTGCAACTTGTTCAAGTAGCAATATGCTAATGCAGTACCCAGAAGGACCTTGAACTGCTGCTCAGTGCTTCATGGTTCACCCACTGCTCCACCATGCACACAGGACAGGGAGCGCTATCTGGTCCTCAGTGGTGGCTGGCTGGCCTGCATTCTAGGAGCCCTCCTAAAGCTTCAACAGTCTGTGGTTTGAACAAGCCTGTCCCTTTCATGGCTATTTGTTGCTTGTCCTCAGAGACTATGTAAACAACAGGGCAATTAACTGGATAGCAATTAACCCTGTGGGAGTCCATGCATAACTGAAAAGCTTGCCCTGCCTTCCTAGGAAGAATGAAGGTTGATCAGCCCATGTGGACACAACATGAATTCCACCTGTCTGGTTTGCATTAAATCAGGAAAATATACAGGTGCTGGCTTTGCCTCCTACCACATCTCTGCCCCTTCCCCAGGTTTCTGAAGGGCTAGAGTGCTCTGGGTTTCTCATCTTTCTCCTTTCATAAAAATATGCCTGTTTGAAAAGCCTTTCAGCTCAGCACCCAGAGGACTGAATGTAAGACTTACATGGAGAGGAAGATAGCAGGAAATTTTCATTAGAATGGAGCTAGTACCACTGATGCTTTTATTCCTGGTTCACCTCCAGATGATAAGGGACCACACTGCTAACACAACAGGGCTTTGGGACAGTACTGATGTCAAGTGAACTCAGGGCAGGTTCAAAGTCAAGTCCTTAATCTTCTCAGTAGGGTCATAAGCGTCATGACTTGAGACATCAGTTGTCAACATATCTGTCCCCTGCCCCAGGGATCATGCGTTTCATAACCAATGAGAAATAGCGAATTGAATGTGCCTGCCAATCAGCCTGCCCCGCTCCTTCCTCTGGGAGCCACGTGGACAAGTGTCTTCAAAGTCTCATGCTAATACCAAGTTCTGGTATAATTGGGTGCTTTTCTACAGTGGCTCTGATTCTAAAATACAGCAGCCTCATTGCAAATGCATATTCATCAGAACTATCCCTGCTTGCTCCATCTCAGAGATCACAATGTTAAAAGTACAGGAATCCATCAGCACAGCTCTGCGCCAAGCAAAAGGGGTTAGCCTCACCAGGAAGGTACAGAAGAGGCTCAGGAAGGGGCGGGGAGTAGAGGGAGAGTCTGCCCCAGTGCCTGGGATTGTGTGTGTGTGTGTGTGCTCAGATGCATATGGCAGTGGCTTGGGCGGGGAATATGCATGTGCACGTTCAGTATTTCAATTCTTGGAACGGCCTAAGAGTAGTATTAACGAATGAAAGGTTGAAATCTGAAGAAATTCAGACTTTATAGCACAAAAGAGGGGGGGGGAATTGTCTCAGCTGGGAGCTCTATTAAAGAATGCAACTGCCCCTCCCCAGGGACCCACTTGGGGAGCTCATAGCCTACAACACGTGCGGTTGGACAGGCACAGGAGGGGGCGCACCACAGGACATCAGCTCACCTGCCAGCTGCCTTTGAAAGACTGACCTCACAAATGATTTTCTTTGTGTTTTTCCTTTAGTCCTGTCTGCTCTTCTGTGACTGCTACATGCACCTTTTGGCTTCTCCTCCCATTTGCCCCTCAGTACTTTCTTTTCCTCTTTAGATGTTCTCTGCCTTCTCCAGTGACTCAAGCTCCTATCAGCAGCTCCCTAACCAGGAACAGTATGAGGAGGCCCGAGGGCCGGGATTGCACACTGGTCCCCAGCTGTGTATCCGTCTATGACACAGAACAGCTCCCTGAACAGTGCAGGAGCTCACAGATGAAGAGTGAAGGATGGCAGCAGCTCAGCCTCCCCATGGCGTCCCCTGCTCTGAGGTCCCTTGCACAGCCCAGCTGTCAGACTGGGAAGCGAGGTGGGCGCCGCTTCCTCCCAGGAGCTGGAAGCTTCTGGCCCTTTCCCGCTATGCTGCAAGACTACCTGTCTGGGTGAATGATTCCTCTCTGTCGTCGTCTGTTCTCGCTCTGTGTGGCTTCCCTGCCATTTTTCTCTGTTCATGCCCTGTCTCTTGAGGATTGCATTGTTTCCCATCTCAAGAAGGTAAAACGAGACATGGAAGGCCCTGCTCATAGACATGAGAATGGCCAACAAAAAGAAACCAGCATCTGATGGCTTTATCTGCTGCTGCATTTTCCTATCTCTAGGGTGGAAGATGGCTTAGTCCGCTCAAGCCCAGTGGGTCTTACTGGTCTGCAGCATTCCAACACATTTTACAAGCAGCCAAAGTCCACAGAGCAAAGTAAAAACCTGTCTTGGGAGTAAAAGAGTTCATGGCTGTGGCCTGAAATGCTCATATATTTATTTATATTTTTCTCCACTATTTTTGCCACAGCTTACTTCTTTTGTTACTCTAACTTTAGGTAAGATTTCCTGTTATACTTAAGGATTAATACTAGACTATTAAAGAATTTATTAGTTCTCACCAACGGTCTTATAACAATGGAAAGGAATCATTCTATATGACTCATTTGGATGGTTACTGAGTACATAGTAGGTGCTCCATAAGGATTCTCAAATATTTGGTAATTAGCTGTTTGTGCATATCAAGGGAAAAATTTCTAAATTAGGTGGTGATTATTTCTGGAGACCGCAGCACATTTTCATCTATATATCTGCATTACTTCTCATGTGCTTTCCCGCCTCACCCCCAAGTGGAAACTCCTAGCTTAGCAGGACAGACATACCACACAACCAGTGGAGTCCAGCTTGCGATCTGAAATGCAGCGGAAGTTCTTACTGCAGCCCCCATTATCTTTGCTGCAGTCTCGCACTGGCCCAAAGGAATCCAGGAGGACCTCCAGGCTGTCAAAGGAGGAGGATGTCATCAGCTCCTCTCTGCAGGGAGACACAGAGGGAGGTGAGGAGGAGTCACAGGAGTCCCAAAGCAACAAGTGACACTATATTCCATGCTACTGTCTCATCAACTGGATTAAGACTCACTCTCTTATAAAAATTGAAGATCAATCATACTCTGAGACTTGAAGGAACAAATTAATAGGCATTTTTTATATCTGGGAAATGAGCCAAGGCTGTAACGCCTGGTCAAAGAAAGAAATCTAAACTTAGGCCAGGAAGTTAACATTTTATTGCTTGTCAGCCCTTGGGGTATGTGAAAAGTGCTTACAAGCTCTAATTTTATGTCTTCTTCCAGCTAACGAGCTGTGGGGTATGCAATATTGACACAGATGAAAATCAGAGTACAGTGTTGGGTTCAGGAAATTTTAAAGCAGCTTGCTCATGTCTCCTTTCAGCTTGCAGGGACTTCTATGCTAGCACCTAGGACCTTCAGGCCACATAGGCCTCAGAACCCCTACTCACCGGACCTCCACGGCATCCTCCATGACGGTCATGTCGGTCTTACACTTTGCGGATGGGTTGATGGCCAGTTCAGCTGGTGGAATCACGAAGCTCTTGCTGAGGGGCAACCACATGCCCTCCCCAAGGGTGTAGGTGAACCTGCAGGGTCATATATATAACACAGAAGGTGAAAGCTGGGGACAGCACCACCCCTCACCCCATTGTGTCGACAGTTATTTCCTACCCATTTCCCCCACACAATCTTCTTCAGATAGGAGACCCGATTGCCATTTTATGGATGGGATGACTGAGTCAGAGGTACCCAGAGAGCCCTGCTGTCTCTCACACAGCCAGACACCTGGAGAACTGATTATAGTGTCCCCTTACTAGAGGTTACAAGTGGTTTATAGCGAGTCACATAGATGATTCTTGCCTTTTTCAGTTTTGAAGTTGGGCTTCCCCTGGCTTAAATCAGATATAATTGAAAGTGATTTCTCAAAAAGAGAAACTGGCCTCTCACCATCCTCACCTCAGGGCCAGGCCCCACACCCACTATGGGAGCCCCACTGTCTCTCTCTGCCTGGAGGAACCCTGACCAGGAAAAGACAAGCAAAAGCTCCCCTCTTCTGGCTTCTGTGTGACAGGAACAAAAATGACTGAAGCCAGGCACCTCCAGGGAGGAAAGGAGAGAATGAGAACAAATGAACAAAACAGACCCAGATTTACTCTCTGCACTCCTACCCACACCCTCAGCTAACAGTGCTAACCCTTGGAATGCAGGGAAGGTTTTTCTTTATTCTTATAACAAGAGCTAAAAGGAATAAAAGAATCAATCAGCATTTCAAGAGAGAGCTTAAGGAAACCGTGAGAGATTATTTGTTTATTTATTCATTCATTTTATTTCAAAGGCATTCAAATGCTTGTGTTCACAGTCAAAAATAGTCCGTGGGATAAAAGCCAGCATGGGTGGGATGTCACCAGGCTGTGGCAGTCTGGTGTCCCATCCCAACTTCATGCCAGGGAGAGAACAATGAAAGCATGGGTTCGGTTAAGCAGAACCTAGCGTTGGCTCCATTAGCAGGCAGCTCACAGAGCACCATTTAAGAACCTTGCTCTTCTCTCCCCAAGAGTCTCCTGGGTCGCTGAGATGACAGGAAACCAGATTAGTGACTTCAGATCTCTTATCAAGAGTGTAATTCTTTCCAGAATGATGGCCAAGAGTGACCCACTGACTGTGATGCCTTGCTTTGAAGAGGAGCCTTGGTGCCAGGGGTTTTGCAAGAGGTGAAAGTAGGTGCCAGCTTAACTGCAGGGGATTCACAGGGGAGAGGCAAAACTTCCAGTAAGTAGCACCTGGTCAAGATTTGGAGGATTTCTCTTCCATTTCTACCTGGACTCTTGACTTCTAACTTCTCTGGCCTGTAACATAGCAGGATGCTTCTGGCTGTGAAGGAAGCTCTTAAATCTCCCCCCTCCACCTCCAAGAGGGACAAATGGCAGTAGGCGAGGCTGGGTCTGTGCCTTGGGGAGGACTCTGTCCTAGGTGGGGAAAATTCATTATTTGGGCACAAAAGACTATGGCTTCATTTTTCCCTCAGTCAGCTAGTGAAAATGAAGGCATAACAGCACATTCACACACACACAAACACACACACACACACACACACACATATGCACACACACACTTCCTCTGGCAATATTAAGGAGTCTACTTAGAGCTATATATTGTCCCCAAAGTGCCTGGAACCTGGAACTTATGGATAAATGCCAGTTGAAGTAAATGACCTCCAAGAGTTTGTATGATTCCACTTTGCATTTTGTAACGAGTATTCTTGAAGTAGCAACCTTATTTACCAGGCAAGCGCTCATTAATATAGCATTGTTTCAGGGAAGACATCTACAAGCTTGGGGAGGAGATAATTCATTGGACACAAAAATGAGTTTCCATTGTATATTTTGGTTTCAAAATTATAATTTTGCTTTGGTTATGTAACAGGCTTTAGGAAATCATTGACAGTTCTGGACCATTCCGACGGCTACATTTTCTCTTGGAAAAACACGCTCCTCCATCTCACAGCTTTCCCTGTATCTTCTGCATATGGTAGTGTTGCTGGGGAAAAGCAAGCCATGACACTGACTTTCCCAAATTCCACTGCTGAAATTGCAGCGCGTGAGTACAGAATGAAGCTCAAGGCTCCAAAAATGTCAGCACTCACCTCTCCGGTTGCTTCTCTTTCCAAACCTGCCTCACACCTTGTGCTCCTGCAATGCCATCTGACCTTTGCTCTTCAAGTTCTCCAGATTTTTTCACCTTTTTGCCTTTGCTCCGAATATTATTGCTTTCTGGATTTTATGACCTTTTTTATTTAACCTCAATTTGCCTCATTTTAAGACTCAGTAAAGGTCTCAAACCTTCCAGAAATCCCTCAAGAACCTAAACCCACAACCCTTGAGCTGAGCAAGGGGGTCCTTCTGTGTACCTTGCACAGAACCCTCATTGTCCTTTAGGGATTGAACTGTATCTTTTCCTGTACCTACCATCACTAACAAGATTGTACTCTGTTGGATGACAGAGAACAGTGCTTTGTCATCTTAGTGTCCCACTGCCTGACAGTATCTGCTCTGAGGATGCCGCTCAGTAAATAAGAATTGACTAATCAGTAAAGAGATGCTGTTTGTTTCTTTCACTTGAACAGGGTGTTGGGACACATAATCTGAGTGTGCAAATTTAGAGGTGGAAGCAGTAGCAAAGTGAAGCTTCCATGGGAGGCAAGACAAGATTACCATCTGGGTTTGAATGAATCTAATGGGAAAGATGAATCTGGGATGGATATTATAAGGAACTTCCTAAGTGCACAACAGTTTCTGTGACCCTACATTGGACACTAATAAGAAAACAATGTAATCTCCTCCAGTCTGTGATAGGGGCAAGGTGAAACCCCATAGGGGAAGCCAAATTAGATATGGAGTGAAATTAACCTTCACTCAGACCTCTTGGAAGGGCAGATGCTTTGCAGAGCTGCCTTATTTATCCTCCTTAAACCCTCTGAAGTTGGTAGTCTGGCCCCATTTTACCAACTCATCCTATGTATTTTAAGAAGGTTAGTAACCTGCCCAAGGTTACCCCTTTGTAAGTGGAAAAGATAGGTTTAATCTGATTCTCAGATATGGATCACAGCAGCTTCCCAGCTCATGTTTGTTCATGCCTATGAAATTCTTAAACTCTCTTTTATCTACGAAATCTACCAACTCCCAAAACCAAATATAGAATAAATTGTCAGAGAAAAGATATGTCCTGAAATCTCATCTGTCCCTCATTCATGCGGATTTGGCAGGAAGGACTTCATATAATCACCCGAGATAAGTTGGGTGAGCATCTGGAATGCTTTTCCAAGTTGGGTCTGCTTTTGTGACAGCTGGTGGTGACCACTGCAGTTGATGGCACAGCTGTGTGCTGCACGGTCCTGTTGAACCAAAGCTGGAAAATTCTGTTCAGAGATAAACCTTTGCCAGAGAGTGGTAGACAAAATAAGCCTGTGTTCTCTCAGGGGGTTGGCATGAAACAGAATGTGGGAAAACAGATAAATAGCTCTTGACCACTGAAAGAAAGATGGCACATCCAGGCTTTCCCAGAACAAGCTGTTCTCAGACAAATTATTATTCCCAGGGATGTAGGTACATACTTGAGAGGAAGGTTCCTAAGACAGTTTTGCCTGCAGCCATCCCTGTCACCAGCAAGCAGCAGAATGGAGTGATTCTCACCACAGTGCAAAGGCATCTTAAACACTAGGAAGGGTTTCATCAGAAGACTGGATTGGAAGGGTCCTTTTAGATCCTCTAAGTAAATCTAGATGAGAACTACAAATCACCAAGGCTATCTGGGATTACAAATTACCAAGGCTGAGATGGGTCTCAAGGTCTTTCTCTAGTATGATTTCAAGTCCTTAGGAAATAAATACCTAAAATGAGATCTACAGACTCCTACTACAGGCCTAATGTGTTTAAAACTATGTTACATATATCAAATGTTTAAAGCTTTGTAGAGTATCAATGTTCCTAATTGAAAAACAAATAGGCAATTTAAAAAACAATCTGAAATAAAATAATTAAGAAATAAATATATGATCAGTTTATCATAAAAATTTGGAGGGAGGGATTTAGTGGACTGGTGCAGTGAATTGAGAGAACTTTGAGCACTGTTTCTCAATCCTGGCCTTAGATTAAAATTGCCATGATGTTTTTAAAAAGCATTTGTTTCCTGACCACACCTCCATGAGTTTTTGCATTAATTGATGTAACTTAGGTACAGTCCTTGGTCCCTTGAAAGCATAATGGTGACTTTCATGGAGAGGTCAGGGATGGTACCTACTTTCTAGATGAGACTGTAAACTCATACTCATTAGATCATATCCTCAACATTTAAAAAACAGTGGTTTAGGGTAGATGTACTCAAAAGATAATAGATTTTAGAGACTTGTTATGGGCCATGAATGTGGGTAATACTTATATAAGGAGGAAAAAAAAAGTGTTCTTGCTAAAAAGACAGGGTATGAACAAAGGTTGAGAGTGAGGGATAGACAAGGTATTGGGGGCAGTGGATCAGTTAAAAAACAGAACTGACTAAGAATGGAAGGACCTGTAGAAGAATAGCTTATTTAAAAGCAGCAGTTATATGTTGACATTCAATGGTGGAAAGACTTGAATTTTAGAAGTTAAACTTTATTCCCTAGACCAAAGACATGTGTGGTGGCATTGAATTCATCAGGATATTAAATCATGAGTGAATAGAGCAGTGAGTAAGTAGCCAGTTATAGCCACCAACCAGGTTGTCCACTTTTCTAGAGAGTGAATATTGGTACTGGTAGGTGTTTGACTTAGATCCTAGAGTGAACTTGATAAAGCTCCTAATACTTAAAGTAAGCACCTATCATCCATTGTGTTAATAAAAAAAAAAAAAACGTATGTATGTTAGGGACAAAATTTATAATCATTTATTGACTGACCCAAGGGCTCTTGATATAGTTGATTTTCTGAATTAAGCCACAAGATCCCTTCTGTAGTGTCTGGGTATCACATTCAAATAGCTGCCAACACATTTGAAAATAAAATGGTGCTGAAGGGGATGGAAACACAGTTTTTGTGCAAGTTTTGCTTGAATACTAATGTCAGTAAAAGTCTTCATTTTTTAGTATTTTCTTCTAACTTTTATGGAACAGGAAGCTCATCCGTGTTAATCAACAAACCTCCCTCCGGCTCCTCATTCTCATATCTTTAGAATCCTTCAAATTCCTGGAGGAATGGCAGTAGGAAAGAGGAAGAAAGGAAGGAAGGAAGGAAGGAAGGAAGGAAGGAAGGAAGGAAGGAAGGGGAAGGAAGGAAGGAAGGAAGGAAGGAAGGAAGGAAGGAAGGAAGGAAGGAAGAAAGGAAAGGAAAGGGAAGGGAAGGAAGGAAGGGAGGGAAGGAAGAAAGGAGAGAGAGAGAGAGAGAAAGAAAGAAAGAAAGAAAGAAAGAAAGAAAGAAAGAAAGAAAGAAAGAAAGAGGAAGAAGGAAAGAAAGAAAGAAAGAAAGAAAGAAAGAAAGAAAGAAAGAAAGAAAGAAAGAAAAGAAATTAACTCAGCTAAATGATAAATCACCATTAGGAAGATTAAATGACTGACAGTCCAAGAAATCTAACTGCATCTCTTGAAGCACAAATCCTCAAAAGCAGCCTGGGGCTGTGACCCAACCTATCTGAGGAAAGACACTCAGGAGAGAAAAGGGCAAAGAGGTGCTCTGTGAAGAAGTGGCCCTGTAAATCTGTCCTCTAGCTCAGAGCATGTCTTAGGAGAGCACAGCTGTGGCCAAGCCTATCCATTTCATGCTGCCAGAAGTTTTACAGAAAAGTGAGCTCAGGGAGACAAATTCAGGGGCAAATATCCAAACCAGAAATTACTGACTGGGAGGGCCATGGAAAGCAATTTGAAGAGTGATACTAAGTGAGTCTCAGTACAATGCATTGGTGTAGTGAGAAGGAAGCAAGCTTTCCCCTGCACTGTGGTGTCCACTATTTCCGTAGCAATGTGTAGTGATGAATTACCCTTTGACATCAGCCACTTGGGCAGGGCTATTCACTTCCTCTACTAGCAAACTTGCTCGTGGGAGGAGATGTATTCATGTCCATTCTGCCATACCAAGTTCAATTTCAGACAATTCATAGATTCCCAGCAATTGTAGGATAAGTAAAGGATTGACTGACAAAATGAATAGACAGTATAATCTTACACTGGAAATAAATCATGCATTCCAAATAAGACCTGGTGTGAATTAAGTTTTATGAAAATCCAGTGGTTCATGGCTGGCACCCAAATTCTCCCATTGCTTTTGAGCTTTTCTAATATGCGCTATTCCCAGAAAATCAGGTAAAAATTTGGGAGGGACTAGATTCATCAAATTCTATCAGGAAGGTAATAGATAAAAGAAAATAATAATGAGACCGAGTTTAGAAAAGGGGGAGGAAAGGGTGGGAGAGATTAATTTTGAACAACTTTAGGCTCCTTAAGAAAGGTGCAAATTAAATGCAAAATGGAGAGGCAGAAGCTGACATTAATTGCCTGTTCTATGCCAGTTTCTGTGCCAGGGACCTTCCCCACATTATCTCACATATCTCTCACAATAATCCAGCTGAGCATGTAATCCAGCCTCATTTAACACATGCAAAAATGTCAGGCTCTAAGAGGTTAAGAAAAGTATTGAGGTCACAGAGTTGGCAAGGAAGGAAAAGAGGACCCAAAGAGAATCGGTTAGACTTCAAAGTCCTCCATGTTGTCACTGGGCATGACTTGAGTGCAAGTGTTTTGATTACTGGGTAAGCGGAAGAACAGAAAGTGTTTTTCATTTCATATTTTACTACTGGAAAAGAAAGTTCAGAGGGAAGTGGGCCACGAGCTGGAAGGCGTACATAAGCAAGTCCCTGGACAGCCACTTACCTGAATATTTTATCAGAGGGCTGCTCTCCCAGAACCAGGTCAAAGCCTCTCTGAAATATTGTGTAAGGCCAAGGCCTAAAAGGAGAAACAGTCAATTAAATTCCACTCAACAAACACTTTTTATTTCAGGCATCCTGCTAGGTTGTAAAACCCCAAAACCCCTTAAGAAGTTCACTGACAGGAGTTCACATGTGACCTTGAATCCCGAAATCTGACCAACAAGGTCAACATAGCAATCAGTGAACCACAAGCACTGTAGAGTTTAACAGACACAAGCAAGGGCAGTACTTGGAAAGCAAAATCACATTAAGGTGGGTCTTCCATGGCCATAATTGATGGTCCTTCAGATGTACATATTCAGAAACCTGGTTTTGTCCTACTTAAGAAAGAAGCAAAACATGTTTTCTTGGGAAAAACAAGTCTTTTGGAACCAGACTATTTTGGATTCATAACCTGTATTCAAGCCCTGTTCTGTTATTGAGCCAGCTCTTTGTCACCGGGCAGATTACTCACCCTCATTGAGCTTAACTTCCTCATTTGTAAAATTAGTGCTAATACAGCTGCCTCACCAATGCTTATGAAGCAAACCTCTTAAGTCAAGGGCCACAGTTCAGTGTCTTCAACACGCTTCCTTTCCTCACTCAAAACGACTTGGGAATTCTAGGTCTTTGAAGGGTTCCACAGGTCTTCAAGCTTTTTCATGCTGCACACTCAAAGCAACAGACGCAGCAGAAGTGGTATATTCAGATGATTCCTCACTGTAAGCCTTCCTTGTAAATATCTATTATACGCAATACAAAATTTTTTTTAAAAAAGAGCTATTTATTTTAAATAGTACGTATGTTCTCACCAGCTCAGGGATCCTAACTCTGGAGTGGTTTAAACAGGCTGCAGTACAGCCCAGGAATTGTGTTGAGGTGCAGAGTCATAGCGCATACGGTACAGACCTAGTGCTTGCCCTCATGGAACGTAGGTCTCACGACAAAACCAACTACTGAGAATTTTACTATAAATATTCTGTTGTTTCTGAAGGGTTACACAAAAAAGTCACTAATAGTTGGGGGAGGGGAGCAGATTTTAACGTTAGGCATTGACCTAATGGTTGCTAATGCTAATTCAATAGCAGGCAGTTAGGGAAATGTATGAGTTGTTCTTGAAGGAAACAGTGCTCTATATGATATGGTAATCAGTGGACATTACTGGCATTTAGAAGCTACAGCTAGAATGGCTAGAATAGTTCAATGCTCTAAGCACAATAAAAAGTCCTGCAAGCTTTTGTATATGGTCATGTTCATTTACTTAAGTGTTGAAAACTGGCTTATAATTGTCTGAGCATAGACACTAACTCCATTTACACATGAACACAAAGATGCTTGTATAGTATTAAAGTAAGTTGAACTTTCAGGTGCATAATAACTGTGCAAATCAAGGGAAGATTACCCACTCTATTATGAGTTTGGTTCACCAATCTAGCACAGCTGTATCAGTCTATACATGTATCTTGTATTATACTGCACATTACATTATCATGAGTCTATATAGGTTCAAAAGTCTGCCAAGTTCATTTTAACTACTGTAACAAAGTGCATATTAAAATGGTCATTATATCATTATAAATACCTTATTTCTCAGGTAATTACTGTCAAGTATTATCTACAATGGTGAACGTTAGTATAAATAGACTTTGTTGTATATGAATTTAATTTAAGGTTAATACAAATGATTTTAAAATAAGGTATTGAGTTTGATAGAGTTGGTAAGCACCAACATAAGCCAACCAGCTAGCCAATTAATTCCACATGGAAGTTGGAAGGATAGGCCATTGGAACTACTTAAGGGAACACCAGGACAAATATGTTCAATTTTTATGCTTACCATTCATAAGTGTTCCTGGCATTCAATTTAAGAACACTCTCAGCTTCAGAAAGTACCCAAACGCTGTATTCTAAATAACTCCTGCACCAAAGAAGCAGCTCCCACCCCGACGTTCATGTTTCTTCTGTACATTGTATGTGAACTCACAAAGTAGGGCTTGAATCTCATTCTTTTTTTTTTTTTTTCTAAACAGTAAGTGGTTACATGGATGCTTATGGGCAGCTAAAAAGTTCATATCAATCCCATAAAAATCCAGAACTGATGAGGAAAAAAATGATCTGCGTTATCCTAGACACCTAGAAAAGGCAGCACATGGAGAAGAATATGCAATTTCATCTTTTCTTTTTTGGGAAGTATCACATTTATTTACTATAAATTGAATAATTTTTAAAAACACACATTTTGCCTTCAAGTCATCTGTAGCACTCAAAACTGGTATACTGTATAATTAGAGTGAGTTCCTGGCATGGTTCCTAGGTTATTTGAAAATACATTTTGTGGAGACAAATCTTAGGACTGACATTGATTACAATGTGAACAATTAACTGCAAAAAATGGCACAAAGATTTCTAAGAGGATAATATGTAATTTATTAACTAGTGATTTCTTATTGCTTATCTTTTTTTTTGGAATTCTGTATTATCTCTACCCTTTACATGCTTTTGTTTCTCTTTAAATAAACAACAACAAGAAAATGTCACGAAGAAACCTGCATTCAAGACACAGTTAACGAATCAGTGAGCTTGGAAACATTTATGAAGAACACAGCCATATGCTGCTTAATAGAGGTCAAAGAGACTTCCTGCTCTTGGTATTCTTGAAAGCAAAGTCAATTTCTATTTGAGGGGCACTGATATGCAACACAGATTGTAACCTGATCACATTTACAAGTACTGGCATGTAGTGGCTAGGGCAATGGTTCTGGATTGAGCTTGCCCACTTTAAATTCCAGTTTAGCCACCAATCCCTGTGTGACCTTGTGCAAGTTCCTGGTCATTCTGTATCTCTCTTTCCTCATCCATAATATGAGGCTGATGGTTATAGTCATATCTACTTGGCAAGGTTGTTACAAAGAAGAACTAGTTAATGTAATTAAAATGCTCAGAGCAGTGTCTGGCATTTAGCAAGTACCATAGAAGCACTTACTCAATATGTTAAACTTACTAATTACCTGGATCAAATATAAATCCTGTAATAAAGAGTAACTTCCACATTTCTTTGGAAGAAGAAGTGTCTTGCCTTAAGATGAAAATGCAAAGCCAAGCATTTGAGGCTTTGACTCAAGATTGTGGATTATTGGTCTTTTCTGGAGAGGAGATAATGGTGAGTATAGGAAAGCCAAGCCTCCTCCCCACTTCTCACCTAAGAATCACCTCGCAGGGCAGCTAGTTACACAATACTGATGCTAAATTCAAAGAGAGGGAGGGACATATTGTGATACAGCAAGAGAAGTCAGGGAACTTCAAATTTCACTGGCGAAGAAATAAAAGAGAATTTACTTATTTTCTGCCCACTAGGCAAGAATGTTGTACCTGAGAGAGATGAAAATTCTTCCTTGATTTATTTAGCAGTATTTATGGAGGCCTACTGTGTGTGAGCTGTGATATTGGCCAATGGGTATTGGAATAAAGAGACACTTGCCCTCAAAGGAACTTAGGGTTTTTCTGAAGAAATACCTCTAGGCTCTGACAAATAGAAGAGAATGTTAAAAGAGAAGAGAAATGAGGTAGAACCAATACTCTAAGCAGTGTTGGTAGATGTTCAGTGAATCATCCTGGTGCAGAGGAGTACATGGAATGATAGTGGGGGAGCCTAGCTCATGTTACTGGAAAGGCTGCAGGGGAACGCAAGAAAGGCAGCAGTAAAATTAATGAAGAGCTAGGCCTAAAAGCACCAAAATACTTTGAAGCAGAATCTGTATGCCAGAAGAGGCCATGGTAATAGAAGCCCAATAGCCAGGAAGAGACACATGCAAACTGTGTGCTGAGGACTCTCAGCAATAATTTTGTTTTTTCTCTTCTTGTCTTGGGCAATATCCACAGGATATCTAGTCTTCTTCATGCACTGGAAATTTCTAAGCTTTTGGTTTCTTTCCACAACTCCTCCTCCTCCTCCTCCTGTTCCCTACAGCACATCAGCAATTGATTTTCCCCTTTATTGAGGACGTGGCTTTGACTTTCTATTTGGCTGTCTCCCTGGATACTTGGGCATTTCTTTCACTATGTAACATTGATCCAACTGAATGAGTGAGGACCCCACAAGGCAAACCTGCCAGGCATGGAACCAGATGTTCCTTTCTCAGGCTCTCTCCTTGCAGAAAGGGGCTACTACCACTCTACCCAAGAGTCCGCTATGGGTGGCACCTTGATCCAATGCAAACTCCAGACTTAGAAACAGCTCAGAAGCTATTGGGCTGCATGTCAGATGATAAGATGCCTGTGGAAGACTCTCACCCATAGGCAGGAAGTGGAGCAGAGATGATAGACAGGTAGGTAGATGATGAGATGGAGAGAAAGTATGAGAGAGAGCACAAGCACACATGTGTCAGTAGAATTTATGGGGGCCCCATCCAGTGTAGAGGTAATAGTTCAGCCAGAGTCCATGACCCACTTTATGCGTCATGTGGGCTTTTAGAAACTGGGAAATTTTTCTGAATTTATATATTAATAAATTAGATTAATAATTAGTTAATAAAATTAATATTATATAAAATCAATATATTAATAAAGGGAGTATTTTACAAGTGGTGTTTTTCACAGTGAAATGAAAGAACATCTTTTCAAGGCTAAACTTCCAGTAGAAGTAGAGCTTCTGCCCAACTACTCAACACACTTTGGGGGGCCCAGCGGAGGATTGCATGTCCATATGCAGCGTGAGAGCTTTTGAGCAATGTTCTTTCTCTGAACTAGGTGCATGCATTGGCACGAAGGGAACAATGAAACAAAGAGAGAAGTTCATTAAAAAGAATGCTTCTGGAGAAAGGTAACTTGTAAGACATACACTGGAATGGGTGAAGAGAAACATGGGAGAAATGACTTCCAGCTACGCATTTGGCTGAACCATTCCATGCCTCAATTTATCCTAATGGTAACAGGCAGAGATGATTATGTGCTACTATCTTCACAATCAGTACCAGTTTTGGGAGAAATAAGTGCCTGAAATGACCGATCCCTCAATTACCTGGTAAACCCATGTCTTTATCAGAAGTAATATAGATAATGATAAATAATGATGTCCAAAATTTCTATAGGATGCTTTAAGGTGTTGGCTGCTTTGCACATTTTTCTCTACCTAGAACCTTCCTTACCTCTTCCAATTTATTTGAATAATTTATATTATCCTGCAAATTTAACTCAAAAATAACTTCCCTAAAACAGGCCTTTCCAGGAACTCCGAGACTAGAATACATTCATTTGTAATAGTCTCTCGTAATAACCGGCACTTTCTTTATATAACCTATAACTGTGTCAGTATATTAAACAGTTACCAGATATAAAGACCATCATTGTGACTGCTGTCATATCCTCAGTATTTAGTGAGGAGGGTGCTCAACAAAGGACTTGGCAGTATTGCAAATGAGGCTGAGGTTTGGACAGACCTGGGTTTCACTCCTGGATAAGGCACTCATTGACCTGTCTGACCTTAACAAGACAGTTGAATTCTCACTTCAGTCTTTCCAAATATAATGTTGGGATACAAAAGGACTTAGAAGGATTAAATGCTGATCAGATGGCAGTACGCAGAGCTCATCTGAGGTTCATGGTCAGGGTTTTAAAATGAAATCAATCAGTGTGGTCACCAGTGACATTCACATGTGCAAACACAGGAATGGAGGCGGAGACCCAGGTGAGTTTAACTAGTGTCGAAGTGTTTGTGGATAACATAGGACCTAGGACACTGGCATGGACACAAAATACATCAATACCTTGATTCCCAGCATGTAGGTATATAATTAGCACAGTTTGTGCACATAATAATGAACTCAACAAATACTAGCTGTTATCCATTATAACTATTTGCTGAATAGAAAATGCATTTCTAATGTTACATTGTAAAAGTTAATTGTAGTGATCATGGTACACTTTACAAATTTGTGTTATTTTTTAGCAGTGTGACTCTCATGTAAAATAAAATTAAATATATGATTCTGTGATTAATATACTATGGCTAACAAAAATTATTACAGTAAAAGACACACTGTCATTCACCCTCCTCAAGACAGCTCCTCTCATGTCAAACACAGGTATCCCCTTGTTCTTGCCACTTGCTGAATCAGCCCTGGAAATCCTCCTATGAAATTGTCTTTGTGATTAAAATCTGGTAAATGTTACTTCTGAGTACCATCCACTAGGAAGGCAGGCTTGTGAAAACATAGCAATGTCTCCTCATTCTCCTTATTCAACAGATCTGCCACCTTGTGACTTCTGACCCTTCCTAAAGTCAAAATGACCAGGAAGGTAAATCTTTTGAATCAAATCAGGACATTGAGGTAGCCATGACTGCATGATTAAGGACACGCAAGAGTGAGAACTTCCAGAACTGCTTCAGAAAGTAGCAAAAATGATAGAATAAGCATGTTTGAAGTGAGCAAGAGTATTTTAAAAGGGATAAAATGTGATGTCTTTTACTCTAATAATGTTTTATTGTAACCATTAACGATTCACTGTATTTGTCACATCTCACATACTGCTAGATAGACAAATTCATTTAGTTGTTCTCATAGAGAAAAATAATATTTTTGTACGTGACTACTAAAGCAGATAGACCAGTGTAGGCTCAGGAACCAGACTGAGTGAGTCTGAAGCCTGGTGCTACCACTTGTTAACTTCATGACTTTGGTGAAATTCGTTACTTCATGCCATGAGATGATTCTGTACACTCCTCCTCCTTGCTAAGTCATGACAATTCCACTCTGCTTTCCCTTCTGTATATCCTTCAGGGACTGGACCACTCCCTTCTAGTACTTCTCCATAATTTTAGGAACTTCAGGGTCCACTGAGATAACTGTTACCACTTGTATCCAGGTGCCTCCCCAAACCTCATCTAGTCATAAGTAGGGCTCTTCAGAGGGCGCTGGATCTAGGCTGTGTAATGCTGGGATTAAGGGTGTGATATTGGCATTAAGGGTGGATGATTACTAAATTAGTTCACTGATTGGGTTAGTATAGTTCTGGGTGGGAATAATGGCAAAGCCCACCTGGCTGTGGGTGGCACCACCCAGAAGGGTGAGACAGGGATAAAAAGGATAAAAGCTGCTGCTTCTCCTGTTACCATTGCTTGCTGCCTGGTATGTTCTGCCCACCCTGCCATGCTATGGCCTATATCTCCTCTGCAATGCCCCTTTACCATGCTACCCTGCTCTAGGACAAGCTGACTATGGACTGAAACCTCTGCAAACAGCAAGCGAAATAAGTCCTTCTTCCCTTAACTTGTGGGGGTCAGGTATTTTGTTTCAGCAATGAGGAAAGTAACTAAGACAATGATCCTTCCAATACTCAATCCATTCAATTCCTTGTTCTTTCTCATTAAATAACTCTATCCCCATTCCTCACTTCTATGATCACGTCCCAGATTATCAATATCTGCAGCCACCCTTGGTCTTGATTTCAGGAATTGCAATTTCTGATCATCATCCTCCACCATTCCATCTCACATTTTCTAATGCCACAACAATTTTCCACTCTCTTGGGATTCATAGTCCCTCCTTACAAGCCATCACTGTTTTCCTGATTCTCACACATCTCACATACTCTCTTCTACCTTAAAACAGATTAAATTCTGCCATTCATTACTGTGATCATTCCTTTCATGTAACCTCACCTCCCACACTTCTCCACTGCTTCATCAGATTTATCTGAAACACTCCAACTCTGGTTAAACTCAAGGACACTGTGGTTCCTCTTGTGTTTACACAAATGAACATGGTTGAAGACCATATTGATTGGTCTCATTGTAAACCCTTCACCAATAACTTCAGGTGGACTCTGAATACTGCCTACTAATCCAACTGCATTTTCCTCCTCCATTCATTTTCTCTTTTAAATCACCATTTCATACCCTCATTCTCCTCAAGCCTCTGACACCTCCTCCCCATCTTCACCCTCAGCTAATAATCTGCTTCCTACACAACTGAGAAAATAGAGGCAATCAGATTCCTCCACCTCATCCACCCACCAGCATGCCCTCTTCCATATTACTCGGGCCTCCTTGTGATAATTAGGCATGAAAACCTCACATTTCTGACTGCAGAGCTGCCATCTCAGCTCACTCTTTTACATCTTATAAAGAATTGGAAGTGAGGGGAGATCCCTAGATGAAAGTTGCCATTTCTAACTTTCTTCTCTTCCTAGGACCTCAAGCCAAATAAGAGCACCAGAGAACCCCAGTTTCTTCATATGCAAAGTCAAAATTATGGGGTGTGGTATGCATCACACAAATTTGACATTGTGGAACAAGGCATACATAAATAAATCTCAGATTCTTGTGAACCTTTGGCTATAAATTTTTAATCAATCTTTTTGATAGTTTTCACTGTACAGTCTATGTATGTGCACATGTGTGTGCTTTACAGAAACTATATCATTTAAGGATAGAACACTGAAAAACTGACAAAATTTCTGCCTCTGGGTGGCTCAGTGATCTTAGCTAAATAATAGTATCTATCTTATCAACTGCACTGAGCTGCAGCTTTTAGTATTTACAAATAACTTTCAGTGACCTTGGGATACAGCAAGTTCTAAATAAATGTTAACTATTATCACTCACATGTTAATACAAATTCCGGTTCTAAATGTGAAAAAAGGATTTTTGCCTGAAGAAATTTTAGAGGTATATAAAATGATTTTGAGAAATATAATAATGAACAAATTGCTGTAATTCTCTCCAAGATTTTGGAATTTAGGGATACAAACTTGTTCTCAAAGCTGGTAATAAAGACAAATATATGCATATGCACACATTTTTACAGAAATACAGAATTCAGAGTGGGCCTTGCTGTCAACAAAAAAGCCAAGAGACTAAGGGAAGTAATGAGTTCGTTAGTATTCAACACAGAAGACATCAGTATCTTGATTTCCAATATCTGACTTACAGGGAGAAAGTCCAAACACACCTTTGACTTCAGGGACATCTGGAAGACAGGGGCAGAGTCCATCTGTTCTAGGATGGGGAAAGTGGGCCCAAATTTGCATCTCCTCTGTATATTTTGGGATCAGGATTATATAAGGCAACATGAGAAGAAATCTTGAATGAGTCAGAAAAAGCTGGTAATAGTAGCTGCTATTTATTGAACATTTCCCATGTGTCAAACAAGCACAGTGCTCAGGGCCACCCATGTTAAATTTCACAGCCATTGGAAGCTCTACAGACATATAGTTATTACCACTACACTGCATAGGTAAACAAAATTTAGCAAGGCTAGGTGCCTTGGTCCGTGTCACACAGCTAGTAAGGTGAGGCTACCATTATCACATAGCCTATGCTTTCTGCCATACCCTGCGCTGCTTCTCTTACCATCACAGGCAGGAAGCCACTGGAGAAAATGTATGTAGATAGCCCTAGGTCTCACAAGCTGGGTGCTGGCCTGGCTTGCTACCCACTGGCCTCGAGGGGTAGAATGGGTGGTTTAGAAGTTGTCTGTAGCGTGCAGGAAGAATCATCTGCTGCCTTGCCTGTGTTTTTACAGGGAAATTCTAACATGTCTCCTGCTGCATTGAAGTCACTTGTTTCTCCTCTTCTTCTTCTTGAAATGTTCTCTCACTGCTGCATAGCTACTGAATCTCCTTTATTGCTACATCTCTCATAAGTGACATCTAGCAGAATGGTTTTCAAACTTTGAGATATATCATACAGACATGATGTTCTTGGATTTTTTTTTCTCTTTCAACACATCTAGATTTGAGCCAAACATCAATCTTTTTGAAGTGTGGTGGATAATTCTAGGTCACACCACAGGGTGAAAATCAGTCATTTGACCCCCTTAACAAATCTTTGCTGATGAGCTTGATGTTCTGTAAGATCCAGTTGCCATAAAAACAGAAATTGCAATGTAGTCTATGGAATCATAGGAACCCAATTTTTAAAACTTTCTTAATAATATTTAGACATGAAGCTCACTGAGTTACTTCCGGTCCTTTTTACTGATGAAATGAGATATCCCAAACCTCATCCCAGTGACATAAGATGTACATTTGCTTTTATTTAAAGACCATCATTTCTTTAGATCAGCATTTCCTTTAAAACAGTATTATGTAGAATTGAGATTTTCCTGCCTTTATCAGTGTTCTGAAAGTACAGATGCCTGTCTCCACACACATGTAGTCAATGCCACACACACACACAGTCACAAAACTCAGGCTGTCACAAGTGTGAAACTTATTTTGGATTTAGGAGGTCAGATGACTGTAGGAATTAGGATGACAGCCTTCCTTTTTACTGTCCCAGCATCCACCGCATACATTAGGAGCGGACAAAGCCACCGAGGAATAGAGTCCTTTGTGGGCCACCACTGAGCACCTAGTGACACACGTAGACCACCCCAGGATGCTCCCTCTGTGCTCTGGAATCACAGTTCCATGGTCTATGTACAAATCTTTCAGTAGGTGCGTGAAACTAATAGAACTGAAAAATACTTAACCTCTTCAAGCCTCATTTTCCTGTGGATGGGTGATAACAGTAACTTCCGTTACAGCAACATAAAATGAGCAAATGAATGAATAAATAAATGTAGCTTAAGTACTGCTGTGGATTGAAAACTGATGGTCAACTTAAAACATTAGCTGAACTGAATCCGTGTGGCGCTGAGTGTAGAAGGTCCACCTCGGGACTGTTTCCAGCATAAAAAGGAGACCTGGAGAGGAAGAGTAGCATTGTGAGTTATCCTAGGTGTTGGTGTTGTTTGGAGCTGTTGGTTCTTTAGGGTCTGTTGGTTCTCCCAGGAGCTTGTCATGCTGGCTTCCCTGATAGGAACTTGGCTGTTATCTTTGGAGGAGCTCGTGACCTTGTTGCTGAGAACGGCTGCAGTTCACTGTGGGGGAGCTCCGGTCCTTACTGTGAACATCGCTTCCTGGCTCTGGAGGGGAAGGTGTGTGCCGTTCATTCTCCAGCAGAAGCTTGCCACACTGGCTTCCTGATATAAACTCGGCTCTTCTCATCGTTGGAGGAGTTCTCAACCTACTGGCACAGCTCCTTCACCCAGCTGGCACAGACTTTCTAGCTTCCACCTGACCTTTGGTCCTTCCCAGCGCAGATCCATGAAACAGACTTACGGGAGTCATTGTCACGGGCTCCAGGCCTCCAGTTGGACTCATGGGGGGCCTTGTCCTGGACTCTAGGTTTTCAGCTGAACTCAAGCAGGTTCTTACCACGGGATCCAGGCCCAGGGATTGTCTTTAGTGTGTGGACAGATTTCCAGCACTTCTTGTATTTAACTCTTTGGGTGACCATACTATAATAATACTATAAATTATGTGCCCTGTGTGAATTGTTCTCCTTGCAACCTCTGACTGCAACAAGTCAGAGGTGTCAGTTTCTAAATGGAAGCTTCCTTCCCCCATTTCTCTTCAGATTCAGTATCTAAAGGCTTAGCTGGTTTTTACCCTGAGCTAATGCGGCAGGGTCTCAAGTGCGGCTCCCCTGAAAGCTTGTTAGTCTTGCTTATTTCCTGTCCGTGGGCACAGCCTGCCGTGTGTTCCTGACACCCATCTTTGCTCACAAATGAACAGGACCAGTGCCTGGCAATGAATCTATGCAAATCCATCCCTGTGCAAGAAAAGCAGCTCAACATTTATTCACAGCAGAATGTGACCTCTGAACAAAGGAGGAGAGCAACCTGGGATTTCCTCCCCCAGCACATCTTATTCCAGCTAGAAAGCAAGAGAGCAAACAGCACTAATGTAAGAGAGGAGGAAAGGAAGAGGGCAGAGTGTGTACAATAACAGATACAGCTTCTTGCATTTCTATGATTTTATGTCAGGGAAAATTGACAGTGAAAATAAGCCAGAGAAAAAGCAAATATCCATCAAAGTACTGTGCTCATATGGAGCTTTTATCCTTTTCTGAAGTCCTTTCTATTTACTAATTTGTTCCCATTCAACATATACTCAGCAAGTTTCACTTTTAATTGAACCACTCATTCATTTATTCATTTATTTATTTACTTGGAAAATATTAATTAACCAATTGCCATGTTTAAAAAAACACTCTGCTAAACACTGTCAAGGGACACAGGAAAAATTAATACACATCCTCCACCATCGAGGATTTCATTAATGTACTGAATCACTCCCCAGCCCTCTATTATGCACCTCTCATGAGCCAGTCACTGCAGAGACGCACGGATAAAAGGCTGAGTCTCTGTCTTGGATCTGGTGAGATGAGGGAAGAATGATAAGGGAACCAAACCAGTTGAGTTTGTCAGTTTTGGGGATCAAGCATGTACAAGGGTCTGCTTATTGTACAGAAACTAGTATGCAAAGAGCAAGTGCTTTTTATTTGCTATATCAGTTAATTCTCATCAAAATTCTGAAGCACAGCTATTATATCAGTTCCATTTAACAGATGGGGTAAGTGAGGCTTAGAAAGTTGAATAACTTTAGGCAAAGTTTCCCTGTTGACCTGGGGCCAAGTCAGGGCTCTAACTCCTGCTCTCACACTTCGGAGGCCTTGCGATGACCTGCGGGAATTCCCCCAGGCAGTGCTGCAAGACAAGGAAGCAGAGTCCCAGAGCTGCCCCGGCTGGAGCGCCTAATGAGGTGCGGACGTCAGCTCGCTCCCGGGCAGAATGGCTGAGATTCCAAGTGACATGGAAACGAGTGGACTCGGTGTAAAAAGAGATCACATCTGGTTCCAGCTTGCAGAGAGGTCCCTGCTGTAAGTTATTCCAGATAAGCTTTGAAGAATGGGCGCGGTCTAGGCATTTGTGCTGGGCGAAGACTTATTACACAATGAACAATGAGGACAAAAGCCTGGCGATAGGTGGACACGATGGGACATCAGAAGCAATGACAGGTCCAGTCCATCAGCAAGATAAGGGCCAGTGTGTGTGTGTGTGGGGGGGGTTCACAGCCATATCATGACGCTATTAGAAAGGAAATCTGAACCTGGGTGGTCAACGGGGAGCCACTGTTGGGCTCTTAATAGAAGAGCAATAATATCAGGACTTGGCTCCTGGGAAAGCAGGATAAATGGCTCAGAAAAACACACACACACACAGAGGAGCCAGTAGAGCATCATTTTCTAAGTGTGGCTTTTAAAGACAGTAATTAGGGCTGACTTTGGTGGATAGATATGCATTTGTAAGAGAAAGAGCCTCTTTAGGCAAAGTCTCTTGGTGGCTACTTAAAACAGTGGCTGAGGATAAAGTAGTGGTTTGAGATGGGCTTAGAATTTATAACCGGAAGTACCAGGACAATGGCCAAGCCATGAATTGCAACCAGTAATTCCAGTGTGTGTGTGTGTGTGTGTGTGTGTGTGTGTGTGAGTAGAGGAGGAGCATTGGACCGAAAAGGCTGGATTTTAACTGACAACCTCTGACAAAACCTGCAGCCAGTAACTAGGGGAGCGGGTCTGGCATTTAATAGGGAGGGCAGTACAGATAGAAACTGGGGTTGAAAATGGAGGGTTCCAGAATAGGAGCCACGGGCATAACAGCTCTGATGATCAATCACTTAAGATCCTTATTTTATAGATAAGTTCACTGAGGCTCAGAGGCTAAATTACTAAAACTCATAGAGAAGACAATCAAGAAACAATCACTTGTCAATTCAGCCCTTTAGCAAATATGTATTATTCAGCAACTGGTATGGGTCACTCTGTGCTCTGGCGACAGAGGGATGACCAGAGGCAACCACGGCGGGTGCTGTTTCACACAGCTTAGTGAATGTATAATTGCACCGCAAGAGTATCTGATAAAAGAAGCATGGACCTTGAGCGTGTGAAATCAAGGAGTACCTCTTGAGAAGGTAAGGGCTAAAGTCTAAGGTAGAGGGTCACATCACCTTCCTCTAAATTGGCCATCAAACCCCCTGCATGGCACAGACCTGTCTGCAGCAAACCTCTCCCACTGCTTAGTATGACAGAACCATGGTGTCTGACAGTTCCTAAAGGGGCCTCTATGTTCTTCTTCCAGGACCCTCCAGGGTGCTCAGGTCTGGAAAGTTCTTTCTCTCCCTTTGGACCTGGCTGGTACATTCTTCTTCCTGTTTCAACTCAGAGAGACCTTGGTTCCCAAATTTCAAGTTAACCCACCCCTCTCCATCTGTAGATCACTGTACTTTTCACCATGTTAGCATGTGCAATGCATTTATGTTCTGATTTGTTCTAGTGACTTCCTCAACAGACTGCTAATCCCTTGAAGGTGGGCACCTGTGAGTCTTCACCACGACTGTATCTACAGCCTGCAGCAAAGCTCAACGCTCAGCAAGATCCTCAAGAAACAAACAAACAAAACTGTGACAAGGTATTTTGGTGACTATAAATTAGTAGAAGTAATTATGAGAAAGAGCATTTTCTAGAAAGAATGGAAGAGAGATTGTGTGCACACAACAGATGAAAAGAGGAAGAGACAGAGATTGCCACACTGCACTGAAAACTGCAGGGTAATGATTATAACTCCAACATCAGCAATATTTGTTAAGAAACTGACAATAAAAGCAAAAGCAGCATACATAGGCATTTCATTTATGAAATGTAGTCAGTGACAACAATATGAAGAATGAAAAGACAAGGACTCCTTTGACACCTGAATACAGGCTGGAAGATATGTGGGTATAACGGTAGATGCAGAAATGATTGGGGGTCAAAGACAAGCAGACATGAAAATGGTGGGGTAAAGAATTCATGTGGACACTACTGTGGCACTGAGGACACAAGCATTTCAGATGGCGGTAAGAACCGGTAAAGCAGAGGAGAGATGATAAGCATGCTGGAGGCAGGGAGGAGCTCATGGCTCGTGGTTTCCACTGCTTACACTGGATTGAGGCTAAGGAATGAGAGTGAGGGCTCAGAGAGTGAGACCCAAGTATTCAGGGAGAGTCCAGTAGTTTTCGGTGCATGACAGGAAGTGACTAAGAAGATGACCCTGGTTGGATTTCCGGAATGAATGCCACGACCAGTGTCTATGGATTTGTCCGAGCTCTAGAAAACTCCATGGTAGCATAGTCGTAAGCAGAAAGCCATTCTGAGCAACACATGGGAGGGACAGGCAGAGAGCAGAAGATAAAAGGCACAAAACTTTGGGGTATCTATATATGTGTTTTAGAAGTGACTTTTTAAAACATCTAGGCTCACTGAGGAAGCAGTAAATCCAGAAATAACAAGGTGGACCTGACAGATACAGAGAAATAAGGTCAAAGAATGGATTTTGCGGAGGGATGGGATGGAACAAAGGAAGGCTGGGGAGACTGTGGAGAAGCTCAGTACTCAAAAGTTGAATGGTGGGATGTATTAAAGTTTCCCCAACACTTATATGACAATGTGACTTTGTTTGAAAATAAGGTCTTTGCAGACAGTTAGTTAAAATGAGGTAAGATGGAACTAATGTGAGCCCTTAATCCAGTGTGACTGTGTCTTCATAAGAAGATGGCCATGTGGAGACACTGACACTCATGGAGATGGCCATGGAAAGTCACAGGCAGGGAGGACAGTGGCACATGCGCAGGCCAAGAAGCACCTGGGGACTTGAAGCTGGAACTGCAAAGGAAGGATTCAGAGCTTTGGTGTCCAGAGCTGTGAGACAGGGACAGTTCTGTTGTTTCAAGTCATCTAGTCTGCAGCACTTTGTTATACAAGCCCTGGGAAGTTCACACACTTGGTAAAATGTTCTCAGTGGAAGGATATTTGTCATAGATGCCAAAGGAAAGGTGTCTGTTGGGAAATGGGGCCACAGCAGGCTCTGCAGGGATGTAAGAAACTCAAGTTCGAAAGATAAATATGAACAGGTTTGTTAAAGATGTGGGAAAGTGCAGTCCTGAGAGAGATAGAGCCTGGTATTTAGTGACAGTGATTTACCATAGCAGGTGACTCCATCTACCTGGAGCCCAACAGCTGGGACACAGGCCAGAGGTAGGAGGTAAAGCAGAAGGCTTGGATGCAAATGTAAGGAGTTGGGACTTCCTCATGAACAATGCTGGAAAACTGCTGATTTCAAGTAGCAGGACACTTAGTGGGTAGGCAGCGGATTGTAATCCTCAGGAGAAAAGAAGAGGGCTTGAGGGAGAAGGGGCAGGGGCAGAGGACGGAGGAAGCAGCGTGGCCATTACTTGGTGATGAATTAGATGTGAGGGCCAAAAGAGAAAGCCCAGGCGACAGCTAGGTTTCCGGTTTAGCCTCAGGTACTAGCACCTCCATTCATGTGCCATGGAATCCAAAGGTGAAAAATGTTTAAACTTAAGAGCTTGATCTTTGGATACAGGTGGTTTGAATTGTTTAGTGTGGATAGGGACGAACTCATGAGAGTCAAGAAGCCAGAGACCTGTGCCTGTTTTGTTACGGAAACTACAAATGATCTTCAGAAGCAGAGTGAGGAGGTAACTGAAAGGATGGTGAGCAAAAATGGAAGAGCCAAGAGCACGAAGCAACCAGTACAATGGCTCAGTAAAGGCCCTTTCTAGTCTCAGCTCAGGATGAGCACAAGACAATGTCTCTACAAATTTCTTTCTGGAGGGAGCTGGCCAATCTATCAGTGAAGTTGTGAGAATAATGTGGATTTTCTTACTAATTGACTCCTGTGGGAAAGAAATAGGAGGAAGACAGAGAATAAAATTCTAAAACTATGGCTTTCTTAAATGCATTTATTTTGGAGTGTATTGAGGTCACCAAACTGAGGAACAGAGAAGTCAAGATAAGGACTCTAATGGCCCATCTGTCATTGGGTACTGGCAGGCCACTAGGAAAGCAGTGGTTTCCTGGCTTCAGTGTATGAATCACTTATAGGACTTACTAAAATGTGAATTCTGAGGCCCCACTTGCAGAGTTTCTGAGTCAGTAAATCTGGGGCGGTCTGAGGAATTTTCCTTTTTAACTGGTCCTCAGGTGATGCTGAATCATAGTTTGAGAAGCATTGTACTAGTGGTTTTAACCACCACCGGCCACCAGACTCATCTGCGGGGCATGAAACTCCTAGAAACTTCAGATTGGAAGGCCTTCCATGGGGCATGGCCGTGGACTTGTAATCTCTCCAAAGAGATTCTAATGTTTTGTCTGGTAGAGAACAGTAGCGCTACATGGGTGCCTGGTACTGTGATAGAAAACTTGGGGACACAGCAGAGGGACCTCGCTTGGCCCTTAGGAGTTCACACTTGAGCTACTTTTATGAAACACAAAAGGGGATGGAGAAGTGATTAAATGCAGGCTGAAGCCGAAGGGAAGCAGAAGACGCAGATACTGACTGTGGTGGATTTTGTACAGGGAGACCAGAATGGAGAAAATGTCGGACTTTCCCACATGTGTAAATGGAGAAGAGAGCAGCAATGATGTTGAGGTGGGTGAAGGGTGATGATGAAAGCAGGGAGCTCCAGCCCAGGAGGAGAGAGCTGAACAGAGGGTGAGACTGCAGTTTGCTGGGATAAAGCAAGAGGTTTCACGTGACAGAGGCCCCAGGGCTGTGGAAGGCAGAGGTATGGACACCAGCTGCACCGACTGGCAGGTGGCAGGTCAAGGGGCAGCATGCATGCTAGGCTGAGGTCCTGGGCCATGCAGGGGGGTATGAAAAGTCCCCGCGGATGTTGTACACTGTCCGACATTCCCACCGTCTCAATGGAGTCCCAGTCTCCCCCTGAAAATCATCAGGACTCCATACATTTTCTTGTTATTTTTCATGTAAAAGACAGATAAGAAAAAGCAATTCCGTGCTTTGCTCTTGTTAGACTCGCAGTAGATTTCAATCCCCTTTACTTATTTATAGGCCTGTTTTTCCCAAGTGCTTCTTTTCCTTGGTATGTTTGTAAACACCATTTTTATTCCTCTTAATCGTCTTGGCAGCATTAACTCATTCTGCATTCGCTGCCCTGAACTCTCCCTGTGAAGAATGTTCACAGACATAGTTAAAATTCATCACCTCTTTTTTGTTGTCATTCTCTCCTAAAACTGTCTGATCTGGGGTTTGGGGATATTTCCTTGCACGGACCATTTATTTATTTTTTATTGTATTTTATTTTATTTTTGCTGAAGGCATCTCAAATGTCAGCCCCAAATATGTTTTCAACGGTTGGTGTCTTAGTGGCCTTGTGCTGTGTGCACCCCCTCTGCCCCCGCACCCCTGACCTTGGGCTCTGGAACAGTGGTAGTCAGCTTCCTGCCTCTGCGCTAACAAAAGCTTTCAGATCCCTGTAGCTACCTCTCATCCATCTCCCACCAGCCTCAGTTTCATTCATACAAATGACAGCTGCTGGATTGTCACCACTGGATTGTGTGGCCGTAGAAGAGTCTGACCAGAACCTAATATGTCCTGTCAAGCCCACTGCAACTGGAAGTTTCAGGAAGTCCAGGGATTGTAGCAGCCCAGCCAGGGGCAAAACAGAGAAAGAGAGCAGCAGAGACTCTCCTCAGTGCCTCGCGGATACTATGAATGCTCTGCAATGTCTCGGGTCTTGCAGCATCCTCCAAGATGGGGTCTTCATTCTTCCTCCACACCACTGGTGCAGCAGCTGAGAACAAAAAACCCCAGGCTCTGTAATTGTTCAGACCAGACAGCAAGAAGAATGGAGTGTTCAAAAGTGCCATTCTGCAGCATTTGGCTTTTGATTTTCTCTCTCGCTCCAATATAAGTGATGGGGGATGGTAAGCATGGCTCTGGGGAAAAGGGAAAGGGAGGCTGTTACCTCAATTAGAACCATCCAGAAATGAAAACCATTGTCTTGTAAGGTAGTGAGGTTGCCATCCCACTGAAAGCTCAGAGGTTAGGCCCTTTTGGAAGTGCTGTGGAGATGATAACAGCCTCTAAAGAAACACTGGACTCTTGAGATCATGAAATCACAGGACCTGGAGATGGCATCCTTCAGTGCAAACCTACTGCTACACGGAGTGATTGCAACATTTCAGAGACCTCAGGGGATGGCATACTGGCTGTATCCTAGGGCAGAGCATTCTATTTTGAGATGGTATTGAACATTCTTTTTTTGAAAATTTGAACTAAAATCTTCTCTCTAATTTGTACCTATTATTCCTGGGCCTGCCTTTCTGAGGCAAAATAGATCAAATCTAACTTTTGTGCTATAGTTGTTAACACATCCTCCCTTCACTTCTCCTTGAGGCCAAATATCTCCAGGTGCTTTATTCAGACCTACCAAATGGCTGACCACCCTAGTCACTCCTACCTGGAGTTCTCTGATTTGTCACTGGACTACTACACTTACACCTTGAAACCTAGGCTTGATCAGATCAGCCCAACAAGAGCAAGACTCATGTAAGCCTCCAGCCCACCTTCCATCAAACTTTCCTGGACAAGCTGGTTTTATATGCACGCCACTGAGCACCCTGACCTCAGCCGTGGCTAGGGAAAAGCTGCCATGCTCCCCACTAGTCTCACACTTGGAGCAAATAGCATGAAAGCAACATGTTGTCACCATCCTATATTGCTTTGGGGATACTCTGGGGTAACCCAGGTATTCAGCATTCCCAGCAAGGGGGCGTGTGGCTGCTGATGGACTAGCACCAGGCCCTCTCTGGGATTGGTCCTCTGTGAGTTTCTTTGCCTAATGAAGGTTCCTTCAGAAGAAGCGCACATCAATGGCTTGTTGATGTAGGAAACAAGTGTTTGACCTCTCAGCCTCAATGTGGAACAGCTCTGCAGGGCCCTCCCAGCTCCAGAACTTCCAGAGCATTTATTGAGGCTTCTCTCATCACTGAGAAGTCTCCCCAAAAAACTTCTGCCTGCAACTTCTGCCCCTGAGGCTGTGTCCTGAGAGGTAGGTCGACTACCCACACCCTCACCTCTTTCTCTACTAGCCTTATATCCACCTTGCAGACAATACCAAGAAACTGGAAGACGTTACTCCTGCAAGGTCATCCTCTCTCCTGCAAGCTCGCACCTTCTGCTTCAAACCCAGAAACTCTGTCCCATGGACAACTGTCTGTCCTGTAGGAATTTCACCTGTTTCGTGTGCATCAAAGGCACCTTCTCACATTTCCATCTCCTGGGCCAAACCAGGTATTGATATCACGGGCTTTTCCTCAGGCAAGACAATGCCACTGGGAAGACTCAGCCCATTTGCCATTTACTGATAAGGGATAGTGTCACCATATCCCTCTGTGATCTTTGTCTGCTTTCCCTGTTGCTCTGCATCCTCCTCTGCCATTGCTGCTCCACCACACGACACACCCCCTCCACATGTGTGCATCTCTCCTCACACCCAGCATGGTTTTCCTTGCTCCCAGCCCTCCAGGTCGAGGCAGCCTCTGAGCCTGTTCTTTGTTCCCTTACTATACCCATCATGCTCTGCTCTCTGGAACTCAGACACACCTCACTCCACCTGACACCTTACTCTACCTGAACAGGGACTGGGAGCTCCATCACCTGACCCTGCCACTCTGGAATAGGGCTAACTGGGTGGGGAAATTTACTTGCAACCCATACCCCTTAGTCCGAGACATTTTATTGCTATGCTCTCTCTTTTCAGTTCAACTTCCGAATGAAAGATATTTGGACATTTCTTTCTTTGCTGCAGCAATGGCCCACTGACTCCACCAATCTACCAATCCTGAGAAACTCAGCAGGTCCCTGGGCAGGGTGATCTGAGTGACGGTGAGAGCTGATTCCCAGCACTGCCCAGATGCTGATGCTAATCTTCCAATCTGTTTTTGTATCTTATCCTTATGCAGATAAGGCCTGTCTACTTTGATGAGCATCTTCTAGCTTATTTTATCTTTACACATTCATCTTCCACCCATTGCTCTTCACATGTGTAGTCACTGCACATAGAAGAATTAGGAAGATGACAGAACCATGACCAGCTCCAAACAGGAAATTAGGGTGACATTCCCAGCCTAGGAAATGGCATCTACTCCTTCATAAAAGGGAACAAAAGATCATTTGTTTTAAAATGTGGTAAAGTAATAAAGAACGCTAACACAGAAGGAAGCAACCACCTTGACAGATCAAGACATTTTACCCGACTTACACGTGTGCGTCGCTGAGGTGAGGTGGTGGGGATTAACAGAGTAGTTAGATACAACGTACTGAAAGTGCAGAGAACCCGAAGACATTCCCCACCTGTTTGCTGTCAGAATGAAACAAAATTTGTTTGTTAGCAGAGAGAATGAGATGGCTCAACATGTAAGTTCTCCACCCATTCTCATATACATAATGCCACCAAGACACACTAGTTTTCCCTTCATGTCACTCAATGTAGCCTCATTTAGTTGAGAAGCCAGTTTATCTGAACTCAGAACCTGGCTCTGACAGGTTACCTGGGTGATGTGGAGTACGTTTTCCCTCTGAGTCTCATTTCTTCTTGGGTAAGGCAGTGGGAATCACATTCAGCTCACCGGATACTAATGATGAAATAGTATCCATCTCACAGGATTGTTGCAGAGATTAAAGGGATTAATAAATTTTGAGCACTTACAGTGGCAGGCGCATGCTAAGCACCATGGCAGTGTCTGCTGTTATTATCATCATTATTTCCCACTGCCGGTTGCCTTCTACTTTGGCTCTTGGATGGCTGATGTCACAGCAATCAAATGCAGAGATCTTCAGTAGGGAAGAGATTTCTATCCCCTATCCTGACTGAGCAATGTCTGGAGACACTTTTAACTGTCAAGATTTGGGAGTGCAATGTTCTACATATATAAGGTAGAAAGGTCAAGGGCCCTGTTATACATTCTACAGTGCACAAAACAACCCTAGCACAAACAATTAACCAGTCTTAAGTGTGAAGAGAGCTATGATTGAGAAATGCTGATCTAATATGGGAGTTGATAACTTTTTTCTGAAATAGTTTGCACAGTAAATATTTTTGACTTTGTAGGCCATTCAGGTTTGGGTCCAGCTATATAACTCTGCCATTATAGGATCCAGTAGCCAAAGACAGCACATAAATGAAAGGGTATTGCTGTGTTCCAATAAAACCTTATTTACAAAAACAGATGAGAGGACAGATTTGACCTATGACCCGCAATAGCAGAGCCTGACCTGATGGTTCCGGAAGTCATCACCTCATTCCACTACACTTTACAGCTCCCTGCCTCCTACTATACCAAATCCAAGTGCCTCCTTTGGAATGTAGTGCCCCATGGAGTCTGAGTGTCTTTCTCCACTTACTCTCCAGCCTCTCCTGTCATAGGCTCCTGAATAAGCCATGAGGATGTCCTCCTCTTCCCCTGTACTCTGTTTAAAGTAATTTCCTCCAGTGCACGCTCTCCTATTCCCAGACTCTGTCCTTCCTTCTTTCCTCCCTCTGTTCCAACTGGTATGTCTGATGGAGGAAGAAAGAGTCAGAAAGACACTGATGATATTTACAAGCAGTGAGTTACCCTCCAGGAGCACAATAGCTCTGGAAAAAGAAAAGGCAGTTAAGTGTGAAAGGCATTTCTGAAGGCAAGAAAAGGATTTGGTGACTAACAAAATGTGTGAGAATGGGAGGGAAGGGTAAACATTGGGTTTCTATGGAGAATGACCTCAAATTTCTCATCTGGGAGAAAGAAGAGTTGGCCAAAATAGCTGTGTTTGTTTGTTTGTTTGTTTGTTTGTTTGCACTAGGAGGGATTGAACCCAGGGTCTTGAAAAAAGTGCTCTACCACTGAGCAACATCACCAACCCTGACAACTTTCTATAGAGGCCAAGAATAATGGCAATTAAGAGCACCTTGTCAGCATGGGTTCCACCCTGGACAGGTTAAGCTGAAATATATTGTTGTGGTTTGTTTAAAGGTTCCCCCAAAACCTCATGCAATCATTGGGGGCAGACCTGTTCAGAGTGGCTGAGCATAGCATTTGTGATTGGTTGGTTGTCTAGAGCTGGGATTGGTGTTGTGTGGGACCAGTAGCCAGTATACAATATAAGAGAGGGAAAGAGGTGCTTTCCTTCTTTTTTCCCATTCACTCTTATCGCTTCCAGCTGCCATACCAGCCTGCCTTGGAGCCAGCTGAGTATGGACTGAAACTTTCAAAACCTGTGATCTAAATAAACCTTTCTTTCCTTCATTTGAGAATCAGGTATTTTGTCTCAGCAATGAGTGAAAAATAACCAAGACATACCTGTAGCAAATTCATTCACATATATCCACAGGCAGTTGGAGATGGAGGCAGGAAAACACAAAGAGAAATGAGAACTGGAGATAAAGATGTGTAAAAAAAATAAGCACACAGATCATGTTCAAGCTGGGAGGTTGCCCCACAGAAATCCATAGTCTAGCCCAAGGGTCATGTCAAAGCATCCAGGAAAAGGAAGGGATTATGGTGAATATCATTGAAAAAACCATCCCTTTCAAATCCTCAAAAGGGTAGACACTGTCTAGGACAGTTTTATTATTGTAAAAGCTGAAGATTAAAGTCTCACTTCAAGTTGCTTTCAAATTAATAGATGTGAAAAAAATAAATTCTTATCCCCAGATGGTAACAAAGCAATTTCCAAATGAATTTCTTACTCTTTCCAAAGAATTTGGTATTGAATCTAGTACATTCTATCCAAACTTAAAGGTTTCTGTAAATCTCCTTCATGTCAGTTCCATCCTTGGATGTGAAGCTCAGAAGCAGCAATTATTCTGTGAAGAAACCAAAGTGATACAAATCTGTTTGCCTCTCTCTACTTTTCAAAGACATTTTGGTTGAACGTTCTTAAATTTTTTCAGAGTAGCATCTGATAACTTTATGTGCATTCATATGCCTGACATCCAGTCTCAGGTCATGATTGTAAGTGCAAGGACAATTTGAATAACTCACTGATGAAAGAAATCAAGACTCAGCATTAAGATGCCTAGCCCAGATGGAACTAAATGTTTGTACAAATGCATTCTTCTGTCTGGTCAAATGAGGCTAAAATGATTGATTTCCTGTGTAAGGGACATTGGTCATGCTAATCACTTTTTTTGTTAAAATTGCAAAGTGGGGTTGGCATGAAGTCTAAAGATATGAGACGTCTACAATTATAGGCTGGAACTGAGAAGTAAGAAGGGGTATTCCCCCCAGTTTTGATTTGTCTTGGCCCTTTATGGAACTGGATTTGAGGATTTGCCACTGTTTTACTCAAAAGGGTTGTAAATGTGATGGAGGAAGAATATTATGATAAGAAGGTTCATCGCGGTGTTTGAGATTTGTGTTACCTTCTGATTGACTCCAGGTTTAGGCATTCAATTTATTCTTATTTAGCAACTTTTTATCCAGTTGTCAAAGGCATTAGATCTAGTCACTGCCACTTTCTTTAGAGAACAGTAACCTCTGTAAGGAGGTATTTTCCCTCCTTTTTCAGTGGTGGGAAAAGAGCCAATTAAGCTTTATCCTGCCGAGGCACAATGGCTGAGCAGACGAAACATAAACCTAGCAACTCCATTCAAGTTTTGCATTCACATCCCCAGAAATATGAAATAGGGAAAGATGGTGTCAGTCCCTCCAAGTCTTAGAGGGTCACTCTCTGTGTTTAAATGGAGAGTGTGTGTGGGTCCCCTTCATCGTGTACATTTCCTCTCCCTTCCTACAGAGTTCAGGAGAGGAGGAAGAGAAAAGCAAAGGAGAGGTTAGCCTGGACCATGATTTTTGCCAGTAATGGACGAATAATGGCTCATTCCAGGAAGACAGAGAAAATGTGCTAAATTAGAAAACATTTCACAGTGCTGGGCCTCAGTATCAAGTTGAGCCAAACTCAATCCAGCACAGCAATTTCCCACCTCCCAACTGTTTCTGCTTGTGCTCAGAGCTCCAATTATATCAGCCTGAATGCTTCTCCTAAGACTACTGTTTCCCTGGTCCTCCTTCAGCTGCCCTCTTCTTGAGCTCCCTCTGGCTCCGAAAGGGAGTTTTGACTGTCAGTGGATTTGTGCTTCCTTCCCTCCTTTACTTTTCTTGAGCTGCCTCTCTTTTCTCCAGCTTCCTTTATTAAAAATGCTAATGCTACCATTTTCTGCCTGGATTTCTGACAAATGCAGTAAAAAGGAGCTGAGGATGGGAGGGAACTCAAGAGCTGGGATGCTCTGAACCAAGGAGCGGCTTTTTATCTGGCTGTCCCTCAACTGATGCTCACATCCCAGCGCTCTGTGCACGCACAGCAGGGGCTCGGAGAGGAGGAGGTTGGCAATTTTTTTTTTCCTTTTCAAATTAAAACCCCCTAAAAAGAGAAAATGCTGTCCTTGTAACTTTGGCAGGGACTTTCAGCCTTTGTTCTATTTGTCAGTGTAGCAAATTTCATCTTCTATTTTGGAGAAAGCGAGAGACGAACAGAGGGCTGGAAACCTGGAATATAGCAGGTACTAGAAAATGACCAGGAGAAAGAAGAGGCAGAGAGAAAATCAACATGGGAATGAAAGGAGGTCCCAAGGGAGCTCGAGGAGGTGGTGGCAAAAAAGAAGTAAGAGAGAAAAAGGCAAATGGAAAGAAGACACTAAAATAGATAGAAATACACAGGATGGGAAAATACAGAACAGGAAAATAAAGAACACAATAGAAGAAGAATGAAAAAAAATATATATATAGCTGTTAAAGACCGTACAGATTGCAAGTAGGAGAGATTGCCTAGGTAACCCCTGCTGTTAGGAGCACCCAGCCCTCAGGTGTTCTGCACAGGGCTTATGCAATCCGACTTTGCATAAATTAGGAAAAACAAGCCCCTTCACTCCCCTGATCCTCTCACCTCCGCCTAATGAACATCAAAGTCACATTATCAGTCTAAATGTTTCTTTCTTCCTCTTATCCTATTTCCTGATTATATACTCTAAATAATTTCTCTATAGTGTCTTGTGACATTTTTATCATTTAGGTATTAATAGAGCATGGCCACATCTCATTCAAGTGTGCTTAACCCAAATTTTCCATCCCATGTTCATTCTTTTTGTCTCTCCCCATAAGCCAATCCCTTTGCCCCCATAATTAGGTTTGCTCCTCTTCCAGGAGTCTCCCATTTCTCTCTACTTCAGGTAATAAAACACCTTCAACATTTATATCGTGAAAATTATAGAAGCTGCAATGAGTAGCTGACCAAAGCAAGGAGGCAAGAGAAGCACAGAAGAGAGGAAATAACTCATAACTAAGAGTGGGGAGACCTGATCCCTTGATAATTCAACACTAATCAGTTGCACGACAGGGCTAGATTGTAAAACAGGGGGGATTATTGGCCAAAGCCTCTTTGAGCTCTGACAGGCTCATCGTTAATCCTATAGTCGAGCAACATTCTGGAGAAAAGGGTTTCAGAGCCGGACAGTTGTGGCTGCGAACATTGCCTCCATAACTTACAAACCACTGAACCATGTAGACTGACCTTCTGATCTTCGTGCCCTCAAATGAAAGCTTCAGGAAATAATGCCAGCCTTACTAGGGACACTGCATGAGGTAGAAAGAGGTTCTCAAACTTGCTTGGCTCCCAGCACCCAAAGCTATTCACTAATTTTCACAGCTTTCTTATGCCACATGAGGCATCTGCAAGTTCCATTTATTAAGTAGTTAATAAGTATTTACATTTGAACAACTTGGTAATCATTAGAAAAAAAAGCAATAACTGTAAATTGAAAGTAGCCAGCATTGTATCTCACAGATATTGCTATTTCCTTTGACAGTATGAAGCATCTCACAGAGCCCCTGCGAGACTGCTGTTGAGCCTGAGTCCCTTGGTTCATAGCCAGGAAGAATAGAGGCAAAGTGTAAGTAAAATTCTTTGTCAGATAGAGTAAGCATCCAACAAATGGCAGCTATTTTCTGCTGGTAATGGGAACACTGCCCAGCCTCCGAATTAAACCTAAAGAAGTGAATTAAAGTTGATCCCACCCAGATTCATTTACTTTTCCATAGTGCTAAAAGGACAGGTTTCAAGGACATGTAGGAAAACTGAAGAAGTGACCTCCTATGTTGAATCCTATCTTTAAGAAAAAGCAGAAAAAAAAAAAAGACATGCTTTGAACATGGTGAGATAAATTTACACAGACAAGGTAGGGGCGAGAATTCTGCTTACAAACTCATTAAGCATCCCTAACTGCACCCTGGTGGCTAGTGCCACAAGGAAGTAGGCAAGATGGGGACAAGAAAGCACTGTCCTTAACTGTCAGGATATAAAAAGCAAAAGAAACTCTTGCTTCCCCTCCTCTCTTTTCCGTAAATTTTGACATCCTTTTCAGGATAATTTATTTTTGCAACCTCTTTCATTATGAACTGCTTTGGTGGAGGATGCAAAAGTAGGGGGCTGTACTGGATGTAGAGCCTTCAAAGAAGAGTAAAATGAGAGGGTGGATCCTTGATGCTCTGGGCTAGTGTGATAAAGATGGTAAGAGACAATAGATCTCCCTTTACTGGGTCAAGATACAGTAGCAGAGCTCACGCACAAGCCTGAAAAGGACCCTCAGAAGCACACTCAGCTTGGACTTCCAGCCCCCAAAACTGTAAGAAAAGAAGTTAACCTATTCATCTGTAGTATTTTGTTACAAAAATGCTAGCTGACACAGACACCTACAATATGGCTAAGAAAGCTACGTGTCTCAAAAACAAAACCAAAAAGGTTATAGATCTATCCTTAAGGAGCTGCTAGTCCAGTGAGAAAACCAAAAGAATCCCAATGGCTGTGCTGACTTGAACTTTCATTTGGCTATGCATCTCCAGGGAGGGATCTTTTAAATTGTTACTTCAGATATGAATAGCATAACAGAACCAAGAATGTCCTGGGAAGGCTTTTGGGGATAGGTGTAAGGAGGACGTGGGAGGAGGATGATACCCCTACAGCTCTTGTGCTCTACAAGCCTGAAAACCTAAGGCCAGGTGTCCTCTGCCAATGTTTGCCAATTGTACCTTCTGGATCAGCAGCCAGAGTTGTGAATCAAGTTTTTAATCTTAACTGCTTTGCTTCCCTGTTCTCCAAAAATCTAGTAGCTATTCTTGGAACGCTCTCCTTTGAGAAATCCAGCTACTATAAAGTCTAGTGCATCTCTCTTGCCTGTATGTCACCTTGTCATTTTTCCATGGAGATAGCCATTGTCTGATTTGTGTTAATACTCCAGTAATGAGTGGGGTTGTTTCAGGACCACTTGATTTTTCTCTGTTGTACCTATTTAAATCATTCTCCTGAATGGTGCCTTCTCATTCATTCATTGATTATAACTCATCTATTCACTCACTCATTCATTCCAGAGATATTTACAGCTATCCTCCAACTTTTTTATGTCTAATTCTCTTGTATTTGGTACTTGAGGAGTCCCAAACCTCCAGCCCGTTAGGAACCAGGCCTCACAGAAGGAGGTACCAGTACAAGTGAGCAAGTAAAGCTTCATCTCTTTTTATAGCCACTTCCCATCCCCAAATTACCACCTGAGCACCACCCCCTGTCAGATAGCAGGTTAGATTCTCATAGGAGCATGAACCCCACTGGGAACTGTGCATGTTAGAGAACTAGGTTGTCTGTTCCTTTTAATCATCCCCAAATCATACCCCTTCCCCAGTCTGTGGAAAAACTGTCTTCCATGAAATTGGTTCCCGATGCCAAAAAGGTTCAACACTGCTGCTGTGTGTACTGAACACTATACACTGATTTGGGTCAATGCCAATTTTTATCATGGTTGCAAAAGAGTTCTCTCACTTCTTCACCTGATGTTGATCTCCTTTTTTCTGTTTTTCTTTTTAAAATAGAGGCTTTGACAGCCTCAGTGTATCGGTGAAACAATGGAGTCAAGGGGTATTAACTACCAACTTTAAAACTTAGTACTGTTTTCCTGGTTGGGGTTGGACTTCCTTGAAGCTGTTACTTCTCTTTTCTTGCCTGTTGCTTTCTTCTGGGATGTGAATGTCTACCCTGTGCCTGTCCTACCACCGCATTTTGGAAGAAGATAACTCATTTTGATTTCACAGGTTCACAACTGCAGGGACTTGACCTCAGGACGAGTCATGCTTTGAGTCTTAAACATATCTGATTCCAAAGAGATGGACTTTAGACTCTTGAGTTGATGCTGGAATGAGTTAAGATCTGGGGGCTACTGGGTGAAATGAATGCATTGTATGGAAGATGGACATGAATTAGAGGCAACAGTGGCATGCTGTAGTTTTGAGTGTCCCTTCAAAATTCATGTTGGGACTTAACCACCATTGCAACAATTGTAAGAGGTGTGACCTTTAAGGGATGCTATCACAAGGAGTTTAACCTCAGGAATGCATTAATGTGGTTGTCTCAGGAGTAAGTTAGTTATTTCTAAAGTGGATTTCTCATAAAAATGAATCGGCCCAATTATTTTCTCCCTGTCTCATGCTGTTCATTTTTCTTTCTGCCATGTTGTGACACAGTGTGGAAACCCTTACCAGATGCTAGTATCATGCTCTTGGACTTCCCAGTCTCTGCAGCCAAATAAACCAATGTTCTTTATCAATCACCCTCTCTGTGGTATTTTATTACAGCAGAATAAAATGATTTAGTATGCTGTTTATACTACTGTACATCTATTTATCCAAACTTGTCCTCTTAAACAGCTGGGGCCTGCTCACTGATACACACATGGCTTTTGCTCTTCTTCTTTTTTGTCTTTTCCCCTTGCACTAGAGGCTTTAGAACTCTACCTCCTTACATGCCATTAGCATATAAAACTCTGTGTCTAGGGTACTTAGGCCAGTCTGTTCACAGATGGCTTCAACTTTACAATGATTTGACTTATATGATCTTACAATAAAAGAAATGTGATATGTTTTCAGCAGAAGCTGGGCTTCCAATTTCGATTCTTTTTTCCTAGACTAGTGATATGCAGTGCGGTAGTCTCCCATACTGTTAGGCAAATCTACTCATTCAACTGAAAATCCTGCTAGGCAAATTCCTAATCAGCCATTCAATTGCAAGGGTAAACAATCAATACTGTACAGTGTACCATGCTGCTAGGTTATGACATACTGTGAGTTAGGTGTAGAAATTGCAATTTTGTCCTATAAGACTTTGACCTATAAGACCAATAAGACTGCATTTTTGACCTGTAAGACCACCTACGATGCATTTATTGGTATGTTACCCTAACAATTTCTCCCTTCAGTTTCCTCCATTGTAAAATGGAGATGTACAGTATTAATTCCTACTTATAAAGTTGATGTGGAGATTAAATGGATTAATATTTAGCACTTTGGAAAGTGTCTAGCATTACTATTACCTATTTTTTCCAGGTATTTAACACAATCCTTGAGATTTCAGTAAATATTTCTTAAATGAATAAGGATAGATGTACCCTACTTTGGTGGCATTTGGAAGACAGATGAGTCAATTGAGAAAAAAAATACCATGTCAAATATTAAATATAAAAGCACTGATTTCTTTTCCATGAATGGAAAAACTTAACCACCAGGATAATGCTGAGAAAATCACACAGACATTTGATAGACCTTTTGTACCCCATAGGCAACCGTTCATTTACTCATTCAGTGAATATTTTTTATTTCGTTCTTGTTAGTGAATGTGAAAGGAGATATCACAGAGTTACAAAAATGAAAATGACAATACTGAACTTGAAGCTTGGTATCGTAGGGGTAAGGGCAGATAAACGAACAGATTACTGTTATTATCAGATCATTATAATTATGGCTTAAAACAGTGACAGAAATATGTGTGGGTGCCACAGGCTTACAGAAAAAGGACCATTTTGTGAAGACCAGATAGCATTTGAATAATATTTTGGAAAAGGGTACCTGGATGCAGGCCTAGTAAGTAGGGAAAAGCCTGAAAAATTGGGGGTTGGAAAGAAAAAGTAGAAAAAGTCATTTCAGACACTTTAAACCCATAAGCAAATACACAGAAACACTATATAACATGGAGCACACACAGGCTCCCCGTCAGATTCGGTGCCACAGGAACAGAAAATTGCAGGCACAGAGCAACTGGCGATGGGCGGACTGAAGAGGTTGGAAGGAGGCAGATCGGAAGGAGCTTGTAGGTCATTTAGGGAGCCCCAGTTTATTATCTGTAGGGCCATAGAGACCACTGGTAAATTTTTGGCAGGGTGTAAAGTAGGCATATGTTTTAGATTGTTTCTTTTGGTGGCTGCAGAGCAAGACTTGAAGATAATTTATGGAGCAGAGAACCAGGTGAGACACTTATCATGGTGTTATAGTGGGACATTAAGTGTCAGCCTGAACGCTGTCCTGGCAGGTACAGATGAATCTGTGTGCGTGTGTGGGTGCCAACTGACGAATGTTGCAAAGAGGAAGGGGAATGGCCCATGCTGGACCTCAGCAAGGTACCCTAGACATCTGGATTCCACAGCAGCCCCCTCCTGCTCAATGATTCCAGCTTCAGCAACTGGTTCTCCAAAGACAGAGCAGGTTACACTTGGCTGGTCTGAGTCCTTGCCACAATCAGTGGGTCTAAAGTAAATGACTTGGTTAAACATTATTTCATTCACAATAGCTTTCAAGGACTCAAGAAACAGAAAGTCAGCTATAATGACAGTCCCAGCTCCACCTCAGAGTAATTATCGAGTGCATCCTCAACCTCAAGGTCCTCAGAATCAGTTTTTCTCTTGCCAACTCCATTTCCAAAGCACCTTAAAGTACCAACTAGTAATGTAACCAGGCCCTACATTTTGCATTCCTGGCTCTAGCAAGTTGAATTGTTAAATTGGTTGAAGACTGAAAGAATGGGGAGAGGGTTTGGAATAGCATCACTAGCCTTCTCCCTCGGCCTCAGTTCAAAGGAATTAAGGTTCAGGGCCAGAGGAGAGAACAACAGATTTAATGTACTGGTAGGCTCTTCTCTCCCTCCCTCTGCGATCTTGTGGTGCACAAGGGCACAGCAGGGGTTGCTGGGAAACAGAGGCTTTGATGATGTGCACTTCCTACTGTGAAGACTAATGACTTCAAAGGGGGCATCCTGCCCCCTTAGGGGCTTCTTTGGAAAATCTGACTACAGTGTATTTAGGCAAGAGGCTCCAGTTCAGGCGCCTGTGTCCAACAGTACCCTCCCTTGGCCAGTAGAAAGAACAATTTGCAGAAGGGAGAGACAAGGCTTTTGAAGAGCAGACGTGTCTTTGATGTAGCAGAGAAAAGGAGAAAAGTTAAAAAGAAGCCAAACAAAAACTCAGCCTGGCCAGTGACTGCTGGTCAGTGGTCAAAGTTGGAAAGTTTTAAATAATAGAAGTGGGGCTTTTCTCCTGAAAACTTTCTCCCTGATGGTTGCTCTTTTCCCTCATACTAGATATAGCAATTTTTAGAGGACAAACCACTCTATTCTGTGGCCACCTGGTATCACCAAGCACCCTCTGTGAGCCAGACACTCTTGCTTTCTCTGACTTCATTATTTATACTCAACCTTTCAATCTGTGGGTTCTGCATCTTGAAACAAAAGTTGTATCTCCACAGAACATGCACAGATTTTTCCTTGCTATTATTCCCTAAATAATACAGTGTAATAACTATTTACATAGCATTTGCATTGTATTATGTATCGTAAGTAATCTAGAGATGATTTAAAGTTCTCGAGAGCATGTGCACAGGTTATATACAAATGTTATGCCATTTTATACTGGAACAGGAGCTTCCTTGCATTTTGCTAAGGCAGCTGTAGTTACTGAAAGCAATTATCTGTGGATGCTGAGTGGCAGCTGCACTCATCACTGTAATTCCAGGAAGTTACTGTTATGGCCCTTGTTTCTCAGGGGCAGAAGGGAAGGCTAAAGCTGCTCAGGTTACCTTCCCAAGGGAAGTAGGTAACTAATAAGTAGTACAGCCAGAAGTGGGAGCCAGGATTTCTGCTTGTAGGGTTTTAACCCTTATGTTCTGCTGGCTCAGATCTTTACAGAGTTAAGTGTCTTGTTCCTAAAATGGATTAGACCACTCAGAACCGCTGTAATATTTTAAAAGGCGCTTGCGACTGACGAGGTCCCCAGTAGAAGGGATGTGTTGTGAGCATCATCACGGCATTTCCTCCTTCATGCCTTCAACCTAAACATCTTCCCTGTAAGTCTATAGATCATAAATCTCACAGTTCCACCAGTAGCAGTTACTCAATTATTAGCAACTCCCCCAGATGTACACACTGATGCCTGAAGCCATCTATCCCTGAGTTGAACTTTCTCTCTCTCTCTACAGGTCCTTTCAAAACACAAATCCTCCTAGGCCTGGGGAAGAAAAGCCCATGTAGTTCCTGCTGGTGGAGAGAAGAGGGCTACATCAGGTCAGTCCCCCAGAGCTGGAGAACACAGAAGGATGGCAGGAGCGCAGTCTTGGAGGCGAACCGTTACCCCCTGACCACCATGTACCCAAACAGCTCAGCTATCTGACTCATGCTAACCTGAATTCAGTGGAGAGAAAAATAGGGGAGGTCTGAGAATAAAAGGAGGGGCTCAGGTCACCCACAAATCTGCTTATCCATAGAGCTTTCTGCTCTCATCAGATAGTATCTTGAGAGTTTAGTGCTTGGACTTGGGTCAGATTGCGTAAGTGTGAATTCCAATTATACTCATTTCTTCAGGTGTAACCTTTGGGTAACTTCTCTAAGCCCTAAGTTTCCTGAATTATAAAGAGAAGATATCTACAGAGATGATTAAAATCTAGGGAGCTGTTAGGAACGCGCCAGGCACAGAATAAAGCGCCAGCAAATCTTAGCTACTGTTATTTTTATCTTTACTTATTGAGTAAGAGCCTATCGAGGTCCTGCTGGTGGAACTCTTCCTAAGACTACAGGGCCTGAAAGAAAAGAATCCCTAAGAATGACATGGTGAGTGTGGAGGCAAAATCTCAACAGCTTTGCATGCTCCAAAGAAAGATAAAGGATCTACTAAAAAGTTGTAAAGACTGCAAAGATGTTCAAGAGCTAGAATTATTTACTAATATGACTGAGTCCCAACAAAGCTTACAATTATTTCTCTTGCCATCTCTGATGGGCATCTTGAAGGGTGACACAAAAGCCATCTTCCTTGATTTTCAAAAAGGGATTCAACTCACTGAATTAAGAAAATATTGAGTGCCTATTCTGAGTCAGTTATGGGGCAAAGTCTTTTATGTGGACTAGATGGAAATATGTTGAATGATTGTACATTTGATGAATTTCCATGTGGTTTAGTACGTGTACAGAGTAATTTTAAAACAGTTTTAAAGAGAGGGGGTCAAATCTGATCTGCAAAAGGTCTCTGCCAGGGACAAGGCCTGAACTCGCTGTCTTTCACAATTTCATAGAAGACTTGAAGAAATTCACCTGAATATATGAATTCCCCTCTTGTCCATGAGGAATATGTTCTAAGACCCCCTGGGGATGCCTAAAACTATGGATAATATTGAACCTTAAAAATAGGAAGGGTTTTTCTATACATCCACACCCATGATAATGTAGAGAGCTCTCACCTTTTTGCTCAGAGAATACACTTTATAATTTCTCTTTGACTTTTCCAAATTGCCAGCATTACTGTTCATGCATTGTGGGGTAAACAAGTGGAATAAAGATTATTTGAACACAAGCACTGTGGGAAAGTACCAGTGAGTCTCCTAACTACAATGACTACTAAGTAAATAGCTAGAGCGGATAGCATGGATACTATAGGCAAACAGTGATTCCAAAGCTGGAGGAAACAGAGAGTGAATGCTTGAGAGTTTGTCATATTACCAGAATAGATGAATTGAAACTTTAGAGATTGTTTCTAGAGCTTTTCATTTAGTAGGTAACTGAACTTTGGGAAGTGAAACCAAGGATGGGAGAGAACAGCAGTAAATTTGCAAATAACAGAAAATAGAAGAGATCACTAATATATACCACCACAGATTCAAGATTCCAAGGGTTTCAATTTTCTAAGGCACATAAAGGTGCCGTGCTAACTAGCAGTATGTGCATAGAGGGAGGAAACCAACACATTCTTTATTTTTCCAACAGTCAAGACAGAGCTCATCAAACAAGTGGAAGTGGCAGGAAAACATGTTTTGGTTCAGGTCTCAGATCTAACAAAGATTCTGCTTCTCAACATTGGAGGAAACTGCTGATGCACACCCAGTGTTCAAACAGTGACGAGGAGGCCATCTGCTGGAAAGACCGTGGGAGGGCTTTCTACGCCCAGTGGCAGGTTGGATAACATGACCTTGAGGTGGGCTTCCAAGGCGGAGTGTCTAGAATTGTCAGTGATCCAGCTGATAAGCCTACTCTTACATTCTAAAATTAGGGAGCTGACTCACTGCTTCGGTGAGGAAAGCTAAAATTTAATAGGGCTTTATATAATATCTGTATTTTGGTTCAGAAAAAGAGGCCTATCTCAGTCCTGCCCAAAGGACTCCAAACTTAGAAGCATTGGAGGATAGTTACCAGGCACTGCTCAGGAAGAACCACTGAAGGATGGAAATAGTCCTTCCTTTATTTGACATTTAGTGAGCACCTACTATGATCCAGGCAGTGATACACATCATGGTATGTATATTCAATGATACAAAGACACATTTTTGCACCTTTATGGAATTCATATTCTTGTGGTGGCTTGTTCTAAATTCAAGTGTGAAATTGATGTTATCATCACAGAGAACATAAATGAGGCCACAACCAATGCAAAATGTCATCAGAGAGGATATTTACTGCCCCCACATGTTGAGTACTTACATAGTTTATATAATATTGTGGAGTGCTACATAGCTTGTTTAGGTTTTTAATAACCCTTATAACAACTCTAGGAAGTGAGCAATATTATTTACCTATTAAATAGAGACTTAAAGTTTACAGTTGGTGAAAAGTGCAGGGCTTTTAAGAAGAAATGAAATCTGAGCCCAAGTCTGCCTCACTCCAGCTCTGTGCTCTTCCCAGTACACTCTGCTGTCTCCTGTAGATGCGAAGGGAAGAGATGAGGGCAGGCACTCAGTAACACAATGCTTGCCTGGCATGCACAAGGCCGTGGGTTTGATCCCAGCATCACATATACGTGCACACACAATGTGAGCAACTGAAATATAACTCTTTGGAAGAGAGGGGTTCTCAGTCTACCAGGTAGGATAAACTAGTTGGACCAAAGCTAAGTGAAGTTGGTTAACAATGTCCAAGACACTACCTGAACGAAAAACTTTTGGACGTGTCCCAACTTATCTTCTCCCTACGCCAGCAGCCTGAAGGAAATGGATGACCAGAACTCCAAATGTGAAGAAGATGTCACCCCTGACCCATTGGGCCAGGGTTCTGGTTTCTTCACCAATAGCAAAGACTTGGTGCTTCACCCTCCTATATCTATGCTGTAGACAGGCAAATGGGACCCCCATATGAGGCCACAGTACAGGGTGTGTCAGGCCCTTGGTCACAATGAGCCATCCAGACCTGAATGCCTAAGCCACGATTTCATATTAGCCATGGCACATATTAGCCTAGGAATAGATGCATGTCCCCATCAACCTTACAGACCTGGGGCCTCTCAGTCAGTGTTGAACTTATGCGACTTTGATTTTTGCCTGAATTTGGAAGCAGCCGATGGCGTTAATTACGTGTGGCCTCCAGCAAGGTCCTTCTCTTGACTTGTAATTCTTCCTAGGTCTCTATATCGTTCAGGAATTCTCAACTCAGATTACACACTTCTGTTTTAAACTAGACTTCAATGAATGGAGCCCCTGCTCTTGGACACTTAAAACTGAACCTCAGCTCTTTCCACCTTTGCTTCATCTTGAGATTTTCAAGAGCAATAGCCCTTGAGGGGACTGGGAAAAAAATCCTTCTTGGGTACTGTGATTCTTTTCTTGCATCAGAGACTCCAAATGTTGCGGTAGTATTCAGCAGATCCACTTCTAAAATGAGGACAATAGTAGTACCCACTTTACAGAGTTGAAATGAGAATTAAATTTATTGGTACAGGAAAGGCGTTGAAAAGTGTGGTTGGTGCCTGGCAAGGAGCAGCCGAATGCCAGCTTTGGTCTCACTCTCACTAGTGGCACTGCTCTCCCTGCGAGGCAGAATGCCCTAATACCGGGCACACGGAGTACTATAATAGTTCATTCAACTCCAGGCAGCCTTTTTTCCAGTTTCCATTTGTGACCATCCCACAGTGGTGAACACTCACTCCATTTAAAGTCACCCTCTGGCTTGATTGTAAGAAAGACCCTCCCCGCTGAACACCGGGACCAGTGTGGGCAGCCCCTAGAGGCGCTCCACCTCCAGTGCTAATTGGGTTAATGTGCCCTCAGGGCTCTGTGTGGCTGTTCTGGGGCCTCTTTTCGCAGTTCTGAACAACAGCAATGCAGACAACCCTGACATCCAGGGGTCTTAAATCCTGACGGGCAAGCCTGCTGTTGGCTTCATCTCCTCTAGCCAACAATGCTCATCTCAGTGTGGAGAGCCCCTTGTAAAGGTCAACGGTCCAGGTGGGAAAGAGACCACACAGAAGGGAAAAAGTGACTCCAATGTTGAATTCCATTACGAATTGATGAAAAGAGCCTAGCTGTGGCATCAGAGTACTGTCCAGCACTGTGCACTGTGACTCGCGTACATGCCACTGAGCCTTAAAGATGTTCACTTCATCACTCTATGCACACACACACACACACGCATCTGTGCATATAGGTACAGTGTATGCAAGTAGCTGCACATATATGCAAATAAATACCTTTGTTCATATATATATATATATATATATATATATATATATGATCAAGCAAGAAATAAAGCAATTTAAACATATTTTTGTTGCAACAACATTGCACCTAAACGAAGCATAAGTCACTATGAGTTTATTCTAGACACTGGAATTTTATGTGTCTTGGGTTGTTTTTTCTGTTGTTTTATTTTTCCTTTATTTCTTATCTGGATTTTCTACCAATCTATATGTTCCTTTTGTACCAAGGAAAGAGAAAGATAAAACAAGATGTACTGTGACAAAATGTTTGTTTTTTAATTTTTGAAACTGTATGAAGTTTAAAGCTAGGGAAAATAATTACAGTATGAGTATCTGAACAAGAATCCAAAGTACTTGTCTAGAAAAAATATAACTTAAGATTGCTTTTACTGCAATTGTCTTCACAGAAATTATAGATGATAGACCTATATTTATTACTCTTCTCTTTAAAAGCATTTAAGTTTTAGGATTTTTTTATATCAAGGTTACTAGTAATGTGTTTTTAAAACTCTCCTAGCTCACTATCCAACATTACATGCTTACTAAAGGATTTTAATTAATTGGCATTATACAAAGGTTTACTCAGCCCTCAGTGGCATGAAAGCTGTACTGCATTAAGTGTTATGTGTAGGTCACCAGTTGGTGCTCAATCAGCCTTTGATTACATACATCAACTTACAAAGATGTGTGTAGTAAGGAAGTTTGGTTTAAATGCTAGATTTTAAACAACTTCTTTCTTTCCACCAGGAGCATCTTGAAGTTGAGGGTTTTAAATTAGACAGTAGGAGTAACTTCCCCATGGAAAAGGTTTTCCCCATGGAGGGGGGAATAATAATGTAGCACAAAGATACTCTTACAGCCTTCTGCTTTATAGCTCTCATCTTGTGATTATAAAAGTAACACATGCTTAGTGTCAAATTACAAGAGACAACAAAAAATTACACAGCACTGAAGGGGTGGTGGAAAGCAAAACTTCTGATGCATAGAAAAAGAAATTGGAAAGAAACACGCCAAAATGGTAATGGAAGTTTTCTCTGAGCATGGAATAATGAGTGGATTTCTTCTTCTATTGATCTGCTTAAAAAAGATAAATAGCCAAAATTTTCAAAGCCAAGAAAAATAACAGTCTCCGCCCTGGTATTCTGAGAGTAAAACTCAAGCAAAGAGAAGGTCCAGGGAGCGTTCCTCATGGGAAACATTCATGCATTCGGTGGAATATAGAAATTCAGGGCACTCTCTAGAAAGCATAGGCAAGACATAAAACATTCATTTCTGTAAAATTGAAACAATTTATCTTCCATTCTTGAGCAGATGGGAGGGTAAATTGAGGTTGATTTTTTTTTTTCACCCTAGTGGTCCTGTTGAAGGAAATATGAGTGTTCCCACCTCCAGCGCTGTTTAAAATAAGTCTCTTGGTGCTGTGACTGGACAGGTCAGAGACAGCAGTGTGGCAGAGTGTCACCACTCCTGTGGGAGGTGGGCAGCACTGTAGGTGGGTGCTTGCCACTGAAATGAGGGGCAGGGGGCACACGTGATGAAGATGAGTCTGCTTGAGGACAGGAAGCAGGCGGGCTGCAGAATATCTTCCTCCCATCCACAGCTGATCACGGAATCTCAGAACAGTATGCATTCTTCCCATAGCCTTCTTGTAAATCTTTATTTACCCAACTTATTTATCTTGAACACCTATGCGTTGCTGTCAATCTTCAACAATGATGTGACCTCGGGCATGTTACTGCCAGTTTCGGACCTTCCATTTCCCGGCCAGTAAAATGCAAGGATCTTCTAGGATGGACTCAGCCACTAGTTTACTATTTTCTTTGGAAGGGGATCTGTGCACCAATAAGAGGATGCTCCTCCCCACCGACAGATTTGGAGGTTTCAGGGCTTGCATGAGAGATATTCCTAAGACTGCGTTTAGAATCATTTAATACAGCAACTCAAATATACAGAATCTAGGTCTCCTCTTAAACCTATGAAGTTAAAATGTCCGGGGATGGAAATTAGTATTTTAAATGAGCTTCTCAAATGATACTTGAGTAGCTACTCCTGGTAGATCACCCTGAATGCCCACTAAGATCTCGGCTGCCTTCAAACAGGAGCAAAAGGCATCACCTAAAATGACCACAGGGTCACTACCAGCTCATCAAAATCTTTTGCATAAATTAGGAAAAAAAGTGCCCATCTGGTCAAACACGGCCTTTGTCTCAGAGCTTGCTAGCTTTGGCAGGCACAGGCTAGATTTGTCTGTCTGCAAAGGATAAAGTGCCTCCCTGTATCCAGCTGACTGACTACACAGTTCTTGTGAAAATGGGTCAAATAAAACATGTTTTCACTTGAGAAAATCCCTGAGAAGAAGAGGCAGGGTTTCTCAACCAACTGGAAGCGGGAGATGAGGCCCAGTAATCTTGTCAAGGAAATGCTGGTAGGCAGAGGTCTGCAGGTACATATCGGCTCCTACCTGATCACCCAAGGAGGAACTCTTTTCTTTCCCAGGGGTGATATCTCTCCTGGAATCAGATAACAGCTGGGTCTCTGCAGTGAGGAAGAACTGCAAATTTTAGGCTTACTCCCAAGAGCCTCTTTTAGTTGTTTCACCACTAAGATGAGTGGGAGAAAAGACAGCAACATTTTCATTGACTCCTGGAAGAAAGGGAGGAGAAAGAGATGGAAAACAGAAACAGGAGGGAAGAGGGAAAAATGACAATAAATGGCCAAATGGCCAAATAAATTCACTGGAAGCCCTTGTTAGGAATAAGTGACAATAATGAGAGAGAGACAGAGAGAATGAGGAGAGTGCTAATGGGAAGATAATCCCATTTTCAGACTGCAAGGCAGTGCCAGGAGCTGGGCACAGACAATGGAGTCCAGGCTGGAGGGCTGGGAGGAGGGCGTCCAGAAATAAAGGCACAGCCACATCCTGGTGGGTGCATCTTGTCTGAGAGGTTGGAGGAAGGTGAACGGGCAGTGAGGGCACAGAAACAAGCTCAAGGGTGGGGAGGCAAAAGCCTCATGATGAGCTAGAAATAGACCAAAAAAGTCAGAAATGTCATATGTCACACAAGACTGTCTGACTTCATGTGAATCACTTCTGAAGAGATTCAGGGGCTGGTCAAAAAAGGCCAGGCTCACCCAGGAGCAGAGCTACACCTCGGCTTTTCGCTTATTGTCCTAAAATGGGGCAGCGTAGGAGATGTGGCTTTGGATCTCAAGCAGCCAAGAGAAAGTTCTTGCTCAGTTTTAAGTGATCGGAAGAAGGGATGGTGAGCGTGGGATTTTTTAAATTCCTAGAACTGCAATGCCAAGGGATCCTCTCTTCTGGGCCCCTTCATTGCTCTATGAGTGGTCTCCAGGGAAACAGTCCAGATGGCATGAGTCAGGCAGGACCAAATAACATGACTTCTTGTCAAGGACATGCTTTAAAAAGAGGGTTCTGGGCAATCATGGTTAACAGCGTCCTCACTGTTACCTTTAGAGAAAACTGAATTCTGTATTTGGGACATCTGCGCCTTATATGAATGGAGAATCCATAAACAGTCTTTCTGGGTGGATCAGAAGGCAGAGGCTGCAGAAGCAGAAGAGGAACCTAAGCACTAAGGATTAGTGGACAGGGCGTATTAAGGTGAGGTGAGCCGTGCAGGAGTGAGTGTGTGTGTGTGTTCACACACATAGATGGGCACACGTGCCCATCCTGGGATGCCACAGTAAGTGTGTCACTTCCCAAGCAGGCAAGAGAACGAGGAGGTTTTCCAAAGAGCAGGGCCGTTCCTCAAAACAGCTTTGAAATCCTTGGAGAAGCACCTGTTCATTTTCCACAGCAGGTCTTTTCCCAGCTTATGAATCATCACCATCTCCAACCTTCAGCACTGAAACCTAGAGGTGGTTTATATTCCTCTAGTGGAGAATCTCCTTGGTGTTGCCCTCTGTAGCTGAGATGTCACAATAAGAAATCAGACTGTTATTTGCTGAGAATCTTCAGGCGCATAAATTTAATCTAATTGTGGCATTCTGAAAAATGTATCTAGAGGCCCTTGGGTACACTTTTAATTTAAACAAAAAACATTATTATTGCCTTTCTTAATAACTACAAAGTACCTAAATAAATTTGTTATTTTCCTCCCATAGTATTTCATGTAACTCAATCTCTCTTCCTCCACCTTTATTTATTGTTTTCATTTCTCATCTGTGAAATTTTTCAATTTATCTTCTGTGTTCTAGCAAGCAAACAGCAAATACAGACCCTAATTGTCCCTGGCTGTGTCTGTGCAGCTACAGGGATGGGAAGCCTCAGTTTCTCAGGGAGTCTGTGCAGAGCAGACAGAGGACATGGTAAACCACTGCGCTGGGTTAAGACCTGCCTCGTGGGGTCCTCTGTCTGGTGTGTGCCCCCCAAGGGGTGATGTGGCAGAGAATGATTGATTTGGTTGCCAGCATCAAAGACCAACGATGCAAACTCACAACCCCATGTTCCTTCAAAGACCCATTAAAAATCTGTCATCTGTGACTTCGTTTAAATCTTGCTGAAGCTATTTTTACTTCTGGTGAATAGGACTTTCTTGTACAATGAGTTTGCTGACTTTGCAGTCTCCCACCTGGACCTGTGACCTGGATGAGTGGAGCGACTGCCTTCACCACTCAGAGCCACATGAATACTTCAACCTTCTCTTCTCCCTGGACATTTTTGACAAAACAGGAGTTATCCAGAAGTCACTGGGATCCCCTCAATTTACCTGTGTAGATATGATCACCTGATCTCTCAGTGTTTGGTGTTTGCTTTTGGAAACTTTTATATACAGGGATAGTTGTAGGACTATGTTTTACTTGGAGAATCCAGATAAATAAAAATCTGGTTAGTTCCAATAGGTTTGGGGTTTAATTTTGTCTGTTTAAAAGGTTATTTAATTTATTATGAAGAATTTCAAAATATATAATGAAGAAATGTCACAGTTAACTTTATAGTTATCTTGGAATTTTTCTCCATCTGCTAACAGTTCTAGGCTCTTGTACGGGAGAGTTTTAATGTTCAAAGCTTTGGTAGACCAGACCTCTTCAAGGTCTTTTCTGTATCTGCCCTAGCCTTTTTTCTTGTCTCTGCAAATGCACTCATAAGCTATACTGAGCTGCTTATTTGTAATTCTTGGAAAAACTATACTTCTGACATCTCTGTGTCTTTGTACATGTCACTCCTTTTGCTTCGAATTTCTTTTGTCATGTTTCAAACAGAACAGTTCAAAATCCAACCTCTTTATGAGGTCTTATTTCAGATTATTTGACTTCACACCAATTAATCCTTAAACTGTAATCTCATAGACCTTTGTTTGCACCTTTATTTTAGAGTTTGTTGTTATTTTTTGTATTTTCATCTACCTGCTTAAACCTCTGTTTCTTCCAGAGCATAGATTGCTTCTTCTTAGCTACAGCAATCCAGCATACTCTGGATCAGAATAGCAATGGGATGAATATTTGTTAAAACTATGAGAGAGTGGGAAAATAAATGATGGAATTTAATGGTAAAAGGATGCTTATAAACAAACTGGCTTACACATACACACACTGACACGCCACACAGTCATACAAATGCTACAATACATGCATAATATGGATGCACCATACAGATACACACCAGACTCACCACACACACACACACACACACCTGAGACCAATAGACTAGGGACCTAGGCAGATACTGAGGAAAGTTAAAGGCGCGATTCCTCTGCCTCACAGAAGTATCTGTTTGTATCTTTTTGTATTAGTGTCCTTGATCAATGTTCTTCCTTGTCTGACAGTCAAGAATACTTAGTGCCACTTTTCTCCTGGTACATCAACCTCGATTCTTCACAAAAGAATTTAACTATTACTAGCCCACGGTGTGGTTGTTTTACTTCAAAAGAATGTTAAGGCATCTTCAGTTGTGCAATACCAGAATGCTAAGTAGAAAACAAACAAACATTAATACACACATGGGCTGCTTATCTTCCTTTTCTGCGATACTAAATAAAATTTTCAGGAAAACGAGGCTTATAATTGATTTTTCCATAATATCCCAATATGTAACATTATTTGGCAATCTGTCAGTCAGTTTTCAATTTTAGTGACAGTTTTCACATTCAAGCCAATTTCAATTAATTTGTTGGAATCATTTAAAGAAACATGGCATCAGATCCTTGAATTAAATCAAGATGCATGACATCTTCTACTTTCACTTCTTTTGTCATGTTAGGAGGAAAAATGTGATCATTTGTCTGGCACTGTTATGTAAACACATACACTCAGTCTTGGTCCCATTATCCTCAAAATAGTCATGTTTTGTTTTTCAAGGTTTTTTTTTCCCCATTAACAGTTGTTCCATTATTTTATTAGTGTCCAAAATGAGACCTCATAGACAATGATGATCATAGAATAATGTAAATTAGAGATGGAAATAACAGATTAGGTCTCCTTGTCTATTTCCTAGGGCTAATGTTCTTGTCAGTCTGCAGCTCAGTGCTTTAGCCCATCTTGTTTTAAGTGACACCAGTGGGCGGGGGGACCATTTCCCTAGAGGCCCTTGTCTGTATCCCAGGACTGTCTCCACACACAGCCAGAGGGAATGCTGAAGCCCTGCGCAATTACGAAGTGAACTCAGGCCCATCCTTGCAAGATCTGTCTACAAGACTAGGGATATGGAAGCTTGAGTGATTAAACTCCAAATCCAATCACTGCAACAAAGCCAGGCGGATCATTCAGGGCAAAAGTAAAATGATATTTTGTAGTTGTTTTCAGGCTAAGAGATAAAGATAGAGAGGTGGTTATCTATCACTTTTTGGAGTATGTCAATCAATAAGTAATCATGAGCAACTCATGCTCTTAGCCATCTTATAAGCTAAAAATGCTGGCTCCAAAAATGCAAATATTTCAGGAAATAAGAGAGGCAAAAATACGCAGAATTCAAATAGCGAACAGGATTCTTTGCTGATATCCCACTTGACATGTATTAGCCAAGCCTCTGCCCTTCTAATCAATCTTTAAATAATAACAGACCACCTTATATGTGTTTACCTTTCTATGTACACCTTTGTCTAAATTTTGTGGGCTGCCTCTATGATATGATCTCAAGTCCGGTTGAAACTGAGCAATCCTTCATTTTCGCTAATAGAAAAATTTCACTGGCATTTTACCTTCCACAAGCTTCCTGACCTGTGACTCAGATCTCCCTTCCCTATCTTCATTCTCTCTTGTCCTTAGCCCTCAACTTCAACCTGTTTCAGAACATTTACCCTCTACTAACGTCTATGGGCATCTATCACGCTTTGACTAGTCATCGGCTGGCTAAGTCCTCAGAGCTGAGTTCTTTTATCCCCTTATCATAAATCACTCCCTGGGGCTCTTCAATCATTTTTATTGCTCCTCTCCAAACCCTCAACCATTTGTCACCATATTTATTGCTTGGAGAGTCCAGAACTACGTTCTGTATTCTAGGTTTGGCCTCATAGAATCATATAGAAGGGGCTGATCATTGACCTCAGCAACGCGAGTCCTCCATGGCAGTGTCTGAAACGATGCTGGTTTATTCCCCCCCCTTTTCAGACTGCAAACATGTATCTAATTTGCAGTCCAAAGAATCACTCCAAGATACTTTTTGCCTTGATTTCCTCCTACTTTCCCTGTTCCATAGATTTTTATTACTAGTTAGCACCTATTGATCCGTTTCTCCTCCTTGGTCCTCCACCACCCATCTAATGCAGACAGCAAATTCTGGGCATCCAAAACGAGGCACAGAGTTGTCTTTAAAAAGCAACCTAAGACTTGATAGCAACGATGCCTGCTCAGCAACGTGGGTGTAATTAATGTCATTGGATTGTAAACTTAAAAATGGTAAATTTTATGTATGTCTTATCACAGTAAAAACATTCAAAAATGTAAAAAATGAAGGTAAGAAAAGGAATAGGAGAGGTAAGCATTTTGTTCCAGTCCTGCTTTTACTTGTAAGCTAAATATCCAGCTTTGGGGGAAAGAAAAGAGCTTGCAGAGATGGTAACTGGGGATCAGGCAAAAATACTCTCACTCCAGGTAGAGCGTGCCTCAAGTCGCTGCCCTTCACCCTTGCTGACAGTGTGGGCAGAACAAGCTTCTGCTCACATCAGTCTTGCAAAGCTCGTCATGCCCTGGGAGGGCTACCCTGGAGTTTGTGTGGCTTTATGTGTCTCCAGTAAAATTGTCAGCTAAGTTCTGCCAGTGGAATCCGCCTGGCTGGTGGCAGTGTGAAAAGGAAGAGAGGGACAGCTTGATTTTCAGATCTCAGCTGGAGGCAGCAGGGCTGCGAGTCAGAGGCATCATCTCTTGACTCGTAAATGGAGAGAAAGAGGATATGTACGTCATTGGGATGGCATAAATGAGGAAAGGCACAGTGGCATTTTTGCCCATTCACTGTTCAGAATATAACCACCCATTAACTCTTTTCCTCTATGGCGTGTTGATCCACTTTGTGCCTGGGTAAGAGAGCAGTGACATGGGAACCAGCAAACTTGCCATCCCCTCACTTACCCCTGGTTTGTCCCCCATTCATTCCGAATGCAAAGATGCTTGTGGACTGGATCCTTCATGTAGCCTTCATAGCAGAGGCACTCTCCTTAGAAGCAGGGTAGGAAGGAAGAAAGAGAAATATGAGTGAATTAACATGTCTGTGCTTGAGAAAAAGAACACGAAATGGTCAGATTCCAATAGCAGCATAAATGAGACAATATATCCCATAACGTTACATATGCCTCTTCTGAATGAAGGCACCTGCCAATCTCTGGATTTCCAGGCCATGACAGTTTTCTCTGGTGGAAAAATCTAATGCCTACAAAAGCACCTGTTCTGCAAGTACTATAAGCACCAATACTGTGAGAGGAGGGACTTTTGCATCTTTCTTTTCGCAGTGCCCATTACACTTCAAGGTACTGAGTAGGCGGTTGATAAATGTTTAAAGATTTCATAGGTGACTTATTCCATCAAATATTTCTACTAATCTTAAAAAGTAGGTATTATCAGCTCTATTAGGCTGATGGAGGAACATTAAGACTTGGGAAAATGGGAGGAATTGTTGACAGCTTGTCAGTGGCAGGGTTAATGTATGAACCTATGTTTGTTTCACTCCAAAATTTTTTCCCCCATCACACCATACTGCAAGCCCACAGAGAACTCCACATTTAGAGCAAGCCCTATATCCTTATCACAGTTTGATGGGGAAATCTGGATTTAGCTTACAAGTAAAAGTGGACTAATTACTTTGGAACTGACAAACAAAAGGCTCTGTATTTGTTAAGGATATTACTATTCATGATCATTAGTTCCTCGATTGTCATACTAAAAGGTCTATGAAACTTCTAGAATTGCACATAAAACTGTGTGTAGAAAGTAGGATTCCATAGCATTTGTCTGATTTACAAGGAAAAGATTAACAGTCATTGCTCAGTTAGTGCTCATCTTGGAGAAAATTGATGCTGCTTCCTTGTTTTAATAATTTCTTATGTAATACCTTTCCCCAAACTCTGGAAGCTAGTTATCCTGACACACTAGTTTTCACTCTCTCAGTAGCTGGTTGTTTAATGTATAATCTGAAATTAGTAAATAACAAAGGTGCCATGCCCTAAGTAGGTAACGGCCCTACAGTCCTGGGGGGTGTGGGGGGGGCAGTGAGGGGAAACGAATATCAAAAGAATTATAATGTGTCATGTATATGTGCCAATTCCCCACAATGAATATAATCACCATGTACTATAAACATACACTACTAAAGATAAAAATTGAAAAATAAATAAAATTAATAGACAAGAAAAATAAAAAAGACAATAGGCATATAGTCACTCTAGCTCCCAAGGAAGAGACACTTTAAAAGGACATAAATTGAATAATAACTTTCAGTGCTATTTTCACTTTCTGAAGATAAAACCCAATAACAATGAAGTAAAATGGCCTGACTGCTGAGAAGGGACTGGGTAGTCCGAGACAGGTGTTTCTGTTGGGATATTAGCTCAAGCATTCATTTCGAGACTGACCTATAAACTGCTCTCCATCAGGGTTTCATTACCACATCACAAGCATTTTCCTCCCCCATGTCTGCTTAGCTCAAAGTAAAATAAATAACTTCTTAGTTTGTGAAAACTCCACAGAAAGTACTGGAGATCAACACATTGTGTTCTACATGGCAAATTCTGGCTTCCATGGCACAGCCTGTTGTAGAACCAACTGATCCACAATCCACCCAAATTTACTGACTTCGCTGAGGCTCAACTGAATCTAGAAATGGTCAGGGAACATGAGTCAAACGTAGGAAGACACGGTTTGAAATGAGGTGGGTGCTAACCAGACTTGTCAATGGGGCTGTCTGTCAAATGGAGAGATAAAAGGAAGCACAGGAGAGAGAAAAGAGGGAAAATGCCGGGAGACTGGTTTCATACCTTGTCAAATCCAAAGAAAACATGGAACTCAGACTATAAGCTACACAGGACAGGGTCAAGGTTAGTTTCCTCCATAAGAACAGGCTTTTCATAAATACCATGCAATGGAAAAATAAATTTAAAAAAAGTTGAAGCACTTGTCCTAGCTTTATAGAAAATATTATGAAACTCCCTCCCCAGATGCAGATAGCTAAATTGATTAATGAATCAAGGCTCAAACATACTCCTCCATTGGGGGAAAAAATATTCTGATTGTCCTGTGGCTGATTAAGCATGAATGTGATGTTACAAAACAAGAAGTAATCTCAGGACGCTGTCAAACCCATCACCCTGATTCTTGGTAGTCTTTCCTGGACTCCTTACCTAGAACCATGGATTGATAAAAGAATTGGGAAAAAAAAAAAAAAAGAATCCTCTTCCATAACTGATATCTAATTACAGCAAAATATGTAAAGATAAATAGAGTGACAACTACAGCATTCAAGCAGGGTCTCATCTTCCTAATAACGGCGGTACTTACCATTTGTATAATGCATTTACCTCTTCAAACTGGCTTTGCAGTCATTATCTCCTTATGAGACTTCCATTGCTGGTTACCATGTGGGGACACACTGCTGATAATAGATAAAGCTTTGTTCCATATAATGACACACGCAGTGCCATGTCAAAGAAACAGAATTTTCCAAACACAGCAAACTAGAGTTTGAGGATATCCAAAATCTGCCTCTCAACAGATCCTCATTTCTAGAAATCACCAAACTTCCCTCTTCTGTATTCTTCCTCAAAACCAGTTTGACCATCTACACCGAAAGGAGTTCAGACTTGATGAGCAAAGTTACTATGGCAACCATCTGCTAAATCTTGACTTTAAGAGGGGTTTTGTGCAAGCACAGGCTCCGACTGTTAGCTGTGAATTTTAAAGACCCCACAAGGGTGTTGGATGCCCTCCTAAGCTAGAAGTGTTACAGTTTCCGCATCTGCTGTGACAGATGGCAGTGAACACATGCGGCACTGACTCTGTGATAGTGTAGGTAGGAATCCAATGAAGAGACTTGTCATGGTCACAGAGAAGCACCCAGCCAGGATCCTAGTGTACCCTGCAGGAGGCACTTAGTCAACCACACTGTCAGAGAGAAGCTCTCAAGAGGCAGTGCCACACTTGCTTTGCACTTGGCACCCTGAGAACAAATGCCTTGTATGGTATACAGTGCCTATGCATCATGGACAGTGACTTTGGTCATTTCCCATTGTACAGATGAAACACTAAGGTACAATCCTATCCAAGGATTAAAAAGACCTGGAAGCCAAGGTTTCTCAGGCATGACTGAAATCACCACCAGCTCATCACAAAGTAAGCACAGATGGAGGTCAAAATCCCTGACTCATCTTTCTGCTTCAGGTAGCAGTTGGAACTTATCAAATGCAATTGGATGTGATTCATCAATAAACGGAAGGCAACGGGGAGGCCTAGGGTAGCGTAGCCACATACAACTCCTGGAAAGGAGACAGGAGAAGCCCTGTAACAGTCCATCCTAAAGAACAGTGCTGTAACGGAGCCACGAGATTGAGCTTGGAATGAATGGACAATTCAGGTTCGGGAGTAAGATAAGGACTGAGATCTCCTGTCAAACTGGGCTCAAAAACACCCAGGGAAGGTTAGAGACAGAGGCAGGAGCACAGAGGAGGCAAAGCAGTGGAGGGCTGGCTAGTCTGGAAACACAGTCTACTACTTGTCAGCCAGTGTAGGATCTGGACCATGGAAAGACTTGGGGCAGAAGAGATTTCAGTGAACATTTTGCACAGAGATTTGAAACGGATTTAACTTGGAAGTCTATGCTCCTTGCATATCCATAAATTCTATATACCTTAAAAATGGTAATGAGGGTCAATGGTCATAATTGATGAGGATGTGACATTAAGCAGGTATGTAAAGTCTGCAGCCTGCCCAACTGACAGAAAAAAGACCAGGAAAAGAAGAGAGAAAAGTCACTGAAATCAGATAGTCTCTGTTTCTACCCAGAAATGAAACACAATCAAACAAATGACAGAGAGAGAGAGAGAGAGAGAGAGAGAGAGAGAGAGAGAGAGAGAGAGAGAGAAACTTTAGAAAAGCAGGAAGAGCCAGCCTCCAGCTGGGTCCAGTGGGTTGGGCAGCCACACACCCTTAGTACTTTGTCCACCTTGACGAGAAAATCGCAGAGGTAGGCAAAACTGGGAGACTCTACGCAAAGCTGGCAAAGGCCTTCATCAGAGGGCTGCAGCTCTCTGCAGTCACTCAGGAGGGCAACAGTTCTAAGCCTTCACCCTGTTCCTTCTACAAGGGTGGGCAGTGGGAGAAGAGCTACAAAATGATCAGAAGTGAGAGCTCCAGTGGGAGGCAGCCTGACTAAAGGCCAGAAAGGTTATTAACGAGGCAAATGATCTTGGACCAATTAGTTCATGCCTCTGTAAAATGGATTAAAATAGCATCTATTTCATAGCATTCTTATGAAGGTTTGATTACATACACTAAGCAAAGCACAGTGCTTGATACACAGTGAGCTATCTATGAACATTACCTATCCTTATTTTTACTGAAAACCATTTTTCTAGACACTAAACACTGGTTTCTCTGATCCAGCAGAGTAGTGGGGAGATGGACCACAATCTGGTTTTTGAAGTTGTCAAAAGGCTGAAACTAATCCACATGCATTCTGAGTCACCAAACAATCAAACACTAGGGTTACAATTTGGCATAGGGTTGAGATCTGCTAGAAGGTCACAGTGCTCACCGGAAGATTGAAAATGGCAGAAAAACTTTGGGGTACATGCCTGACATTTCTCAGGCACACCCGCATTCATCAGAAGGCCTGTGGCTTTTTCATGACTGTAAATCATTTTCTAGTCCTATTATGTTCCAGGCATCAAACTAAGAGCCGCAGATGCGTTCCATCCTTCCCGGTAGCACGGTGCTGGAATGCAAATGTAGAGGGAGGCTGGGATGGAAAACAGACCAGCAAGTTTCCTCCAGCTCTGGTTCCTTCAGAACCTCCTTGTACATCTTTAGATCTGGGTTAGAAGGATATGAAGAGGAAGAGCTGCAAGGCTTGTCCTTTCTGTCTTTGTCTTTTCTAATTTCTCAATGCATTTGTTGTCTATCACCAGTGAAATATTGACACAAACTCAGTGGCTTAAAGCAACATCATTTATTATCTTATCATTCTGGAGAACAGAACTCTGACAAAGATGTAAGGGGGCTTAAGTCAAAGTCTCAGGACTATGTTAGCTTTGGAGGCCCTAGGGGATATCCGTTTCCTGGCCTTTCCGTCTCTGGAGGCTGCCAGTGTCTCTTGGTTCATTCCTCTTCCTCCCTCCTTTGAGCTTACAGTGGCTGAGTGAGTCCTTCTCACATCACATCACCCTGACTTCCTCTTCTCCCTTCCTCTCTTACTTTGAGGACCACTGAGATTACATGGGAGCCATCCAGATAACCCAGGATAATCTTCCTAAAGTGCAGTTGTTTGGCAATCTCTGTTCCACATGCAACTGCCATCGTCTTTTGCCAGGCAACACGACATATTCAGAGATCCTCCAGATTAGGATGTGCACAGCTTTAAGAACTGATTTTTCTGCCTCCCACACTTGATATTCTGGAGCACTGTGCACGTGATGGGTAAATACAAGCTTAGATTTGGGACACTTTTAGGGAGAATGCCTGAGAAACATTCCAAGCACTGGAGGTTGCTCCTTTGCAGTGACTGAGCATCTGTGTTTGTGTGTTTGTGTGTGTGCATGCGCACGTGAGTGTGAAAAAGTATATACGTACATTTGCACAGCTCTTTACATCCATATGGGTAGACCCTTCAGCGTGGCTTGGAAAGCACACGTCCCAACACTTTGACATTTCCAAGTAAGCTAGCTGGAGGATTGCAAAAATAATGTCGACTTGACTTGAAGCCAATTCCCACACTCAGCTCTTTGGAGAAAGGCTCTAGGATGGAGTGTGGGAGGCGATAAAGTTTCTTACTGATGAGCGTGTGGGATGACCACATCATTCCATGTGCAGAAAGAAGAAGGGGGGGAGGGGGGCTTTCCAATTCCAGCATTAATGAAAATAAAAGTCTCTGCAGCATCATTTCTCAGCTGCTACCAAAAATGAAGATGTTGCACCTTAGTTCTGTGGTGGGGCTTGGGTTCTTATTTTTAGTCTCCTTCTAACATGGCTCTCCAGTTAGAAGTTCATAAGTTGTCAGGATACCGGAGAACCATTTCAGGGGACGGGCCTCCTACCATTGCTGTTAGTTTTCAGATCAGTATTAGAAACAAGACATCTGGAAGGGATTGAAGGGCTGATGGGAAAGCTCTGCTGTAGACCAGCAGCTTCCTCATACAGAATGCTCTGTAATGGCTGTTGATTCAGAATTTTTGAGTGCCAAGTGTCAGATCTGACATGTCTGAGGAAATTAAGCAACACTTTGTAATCCCACTTCTGTTCTGAAGTTGCAATAGATTAACCACAGATTCACTTGAAGTAGCTGTGGGACTTTGGGTAAATCTAGTAATTTCTAGAGGAATTCAGGTGTTGATGTAAAGAAAGGAGGGAATTCTCCAAGCAAACAACACCAAACTCTTCTTCTTTCCACATGTAAGTAATTGTAGCTGTTTCTTATTCTTTAAAACCCAAATGGAAGCATCCCTGGATGTCTCCAGCATCTTCTCTGGAGATCATGCTTCTTTCAGAGGAGAATTTAATAGCTATGATTGTCCCAAATCTTCCTAATCCAAACCAGCTGGAGAATGAGGGTATCAGAGACTATCTCAGTTGCTCAGAGAGGCCCCACCTCTGAGATGATCTCTTTTTACTATCTTCAGAGCACAGTAGCTTTTGGGCATGGTGCACAGCCCATCTGTTTGGTTTGGTGTTTGCCTGACAGCGTGGGAGGAACAGCAAGTAAGCACAGCCTTAGACATCAGATGTTTAAAATGCTGTACTTTCCCTTCCATATGGGGACCTAGAATCTCTGTGATGGGCCCACGTTAAATAACTTTAAAACCTAAGAACATGAACTTTAGATGTCACAGTTACCTGATACTTTCTCACAGAGATTTAGTGATAGATTACAGAAGTAAGGCCTAAAGAGCTTAGACTCAAACACTGAATGAGATCCCTCCCACTCAGTGCCTGGGGGGGGGGGAGAGAGAGAGAGAGAGAGAGAGAGAGAGAGAGAGAGAGAGAGAGAGAGATGGAGGCTGCGCATGGTATGAAGAGCTCAAAGAGTTGGTCCTTGACTTCAGCAACATTTTGCTTAGAGGTCTCAGATATTTTATCTCAGAAATTCTCTCTTTGTTTAAGGCATTATACTACTTCTCTGGGAAAGACTGATATGCAACACTCAGTCTACTAGAAAAAGGCCTTTGTGAAGACTGCTCTAGACCAAGCCCTCCTGTGATGAAAGTACACAACAATCTAGAATAACAGATCTCGGCTCCGGGACTTGCTTGAGCGTTAGTAGTCAGATGACGCTCCTTCATGCCAGGCCTGAATCCAGGCTTTCACTCAGAGGTGCTCAAGCCCCATTTATGGTAGAATAGACTTCAAGATGTCTACCTTTTTTATTTACCCAGTAATCTTTATCTTGCTCTAAGTTTTATCTGAAAAAAAAAAACTTGCCACATCCCCCACCTTTATGTAAAATGATATTCATTTTAATGATATTTACAAACAGTAAAAATTTAGAGCATTCTAAATGTCAAATAATAGAGGACTATTTAAGTGAGCTATGACAGTGACTTATGAAGAAATATCAAATGAGCATGAGATTGAGGTTGTGGCTGTAGCTTAGTGGTAGAATTCCCACCTACTATGTGAAAGGTCCTGGTTTCACCCCCACTACTGCCAAAAATAAATTATATTACTGAGGATGATTTTGGAAAGCTCTTATAAGGGAATATTGAGTGAATAAAGCAGGAAAAATCTAGTAGACTTACGCTCCAAGGAAGCATTTAAAAATCATAAATAGAGAAAAATTTGTAAAGGAGGATATGAAAATCTTAAAATTGATTTATCCAGGAGATAGAAAGCTAGATGGCTAGAATTTGTTTCTATACACTTTTGTAAAATTTCTACAATAATATGCATTAATTTTACGTGACAAAGTGTCTAGCCCGGTGGCTAGCCTGGATGGATGACACCTGGGCTGTGAAGGTCATTTTAGACTGGTCTTTTGGGACTGGGTCTTGAGTTAGGATCCTGCCGAGGCTTCTAGATGTCTGCATGTTTTATGCTTGGAGGCCCAACCACATGCTGGCAGCTTGACTGTTTAGGTTTAAGATGACAATGGGACAGTGGAGCTGGGGGAGAGGTTCTGAGTTCCAAGGAAGTGACTGCAAGAGGCACAATCTCTCTGACAGTTACCCGCTGCCCGGTGCTCCTGCCTACCAGTTTCGGGGTCACATTGGTGTTCACAGGGATCCAGGAGCCGCCGGGCACAGAGGTCCATGGCCCAGGGCCCACTGGAGTTCTGTTGAGAGAAGAGAACCACCTGGGCAGGGTTCAGCCAGTCACTGGCATCCAGCTGGCTCCCCTCCAGCAGGATGAAGCGGCTCCCTGCAGGACGACAGAGAGGAAGCAGGTCTCCATGTGCACGCACATACAACAGACACACACAAGCCACCGAAGACAGCGTAAGTCCCAGTCCAAGGCCATTACTCCCCTGGTCCTGGTCTGTCACTAGCACCAGAGCAAGGAATCAGCAGATGGAGTTTTGGGCATCACATGGACTGCTGTGAGGCCAAGGCCATCAGGCCTTTCAGCCATATCATCCCCTCCCTGCTGTGACCCAGCCCATCTTGCCAAAGTGTTCCTAAAGGATGCAGGGACAGAGAAGCTCTGTGAGGGCTGTGGCATGATTCCATCAGCCCCAGCCACAGGCACTGGCACTCATCCAGGGAAAGGGGACCTGCTGCCTGATTTCACTTGCCGTGAAATAGCAGGTCCTCTCGCACTGCAAATAGTCCCCACCTGTTTTCAGCCTTACAGCAACAAGAAACAGACATTAACAAGTCAATTAGGTGCAGTGGGTTTAAATGATTCAGGTATTCTCAGAATCTATATTATTCTCTCATTATATTGGGGTCCCCCTGAGGGAAGGAAAGTGTTACTTCTAAGTATTAGGCTAATAGCAAGTTCCTGCAATTAGGAATTTCTCACCTGGGCAAAGCAAACCAAAAGCATGGCTAATCCTTAAACACCCCTACTACTCCATTTTTCCCTTCTCAAAGGCTGAGAGAAACTTAGTACCTACCTATCAGTAGCCAGTGTGTTCTGCATTTCTCTACAAAGATAGGGGCTTAATTTACACAAAAATAGAATGGGTATGGAGAAAAAGAAGTGGTGCATTTAGTTCCTTATAACCTGCTTTCTTAGTTCAATTGTGAGCAATCCAACCTTTTCCTAAATCTTATCTAGTTGAGTTTAATCTTAGTTCAATTGCGAGCAATCCAACCTTTTCCTAAATCTTACCTAGTTGAGTTTATTTCCCCTCACACTATGGTAATAGGAAACAATAACTCTTGGGCTTCTCTGTCTTTTACTCAACATGGAAACCTTGTTCTTTGGTGGGGGGGGTGCATTCTCAGAAGAATGAGCTTACCATCAGCAATCAAGTGCTCGGGGACATGCAGGGTTATTTTGACAACCAGAGGACAGTTGACATGAGAGGCACATACAAGGCCGATGACACAGCTGGTGATGCTGATTAAAGTCAAGGTGGTCTTATTCACAGGACTTCTGGGAGAGCCCACTGAAAGTGAGAAAATAAACAAGACATGTAGGTCAAAATCTTGGCATTGAAAGTCCAACATGGACTTTGGTTGTCCATTCTGGCAAACAAAGAAAGCAGATAAACCTAACCTAAAGGACAAGAAATGTCTCTGCTTGCATGACCTCAGTGACCTTCATCCTCACAGGCATGGGGTCATCCATTGGAATAGGAGAGAATTTGGCCATCTGTGACCCTCAGGGTCAATAAGGGTGAGCCAAGTGAAAATCTTCCACATTCTTCCTGGGACAGGTTCACAGAAGTTATAAAAGAGCCATCGTTCTCTTTACTTGGCTTGCTTACCTAGGCAAGCATGCTTTAGCGCCACACTGCATTTCCATAGTTGCCCACACAGGGTGCCCTAACTGAGGGCTGCATGACCTGGGTGACAGCCATGACTGAGGTGGGGCTTCCAGGGCCAGAAAGAGCTGCAGCGTGTTCTGTGATGGAGGGTTCTACCAGGTGACTCTTGCTATGTGGGGTCTTGACTAAAGAAAACAGAATAATCCACTCTGGATGAGTGGATGGAGTCAGACCAGAAAGCTCCACACTTCCCTGTCATTGTGGAAGAGAACAGTCATTGCTGGGGAAAAAGAAGCACTCAAGTAAGTGAAGACAGGGACAGGAACGGAGGGATTTGGTTTTTGTTTAGTTTGTTTTGGGGTTGTTCTCACAGGAGGCCGAGGGAAAGAATCAAATGCTAGTAAGCAGAATCAAATGTGGGAAAGTAAGAAAGCAAGGTAGTAAAATGTGGAGATCTTTGAGGGGTGTTCTTATGTTCTGTGTTAATGTTTATTATTAAGATGAAGCTCAAGCGAGGCTGGCAGCCTTGCTTCCCCTGACCTTGCTACATGGAACTCTTCTATACCAGCTAGTATCTTTGCAGAATGGAGTCTGTTTCCACACACTTACAGATCTCCAGCCCAGCCCTGTCTGAGCAGCAGATCCATCACCAACACACATGTTGGGCACTAAAATACAGGCCTTCTAAAACTGGACTCACTATCTTCTCTCAGGCCCAACTCCCTCTCTTATTTCTGTTACCCAGAAAATGGCTCTGCTGTCTAATTAGTTTCTTAAATCAAAAATCTTCATCATGTGTAACACTTCCCTCTTGTTCACAAGTTACTCCCTTATACCACCAATGCCATTGACTCTTTTTTTTCTTTTTTTGGTGGGTCCAAAAATGAAAAATGGGAACTGTGGCAGTAGCCATCTCCCTGTCTCCCAGCAGCAACCTCAGCTGTTCTCACCAGATCTTCACACTGCCCTAAATGGGCGCTTCACAGAGCAGAGCTGACCAGGGTGGATGCTCTTTAAAATCTTCCAGTGACACTGCCTGAAATGGCAGGCCCAAGCCAGTCAAGACCATATATATCCTGACTTCTGTTGCTTTATTTTCTAAGCAACCCACAAATTTGCACCTTAAACTTTATTCTAGGAACTATTTGCTGCTGCCTAACTCAACCATCATTGTTTATGTCTCAGTGACTTTGCACATATTATTTCTTCCTCCGCAGAAGGCCATTTTGTCACCCTGTCATCCTGGTATACACCTAATCTTCAAGTCTTGCTCAAACAACGCCTCCCTGTAAACACTTCCCTGAAAACTTCAAGAACAGATTCTCACTCACTCCTCATTTTTCTGGTCCTTCTACACCCTGCTGTCACAGCTTTTATCACACAGGGTCCTCCCTGTTTACAGACAATTGCCATTGCTATCATGTGACTGCAATCAACTGCTATTGATATTCCTGTCTCTCCTTTCCATTTGCATCATTAACTAGTGAACCAGCATCTCTACCTGGCTTGGAAACTCCAGTGGTTCCCCATTTGCTACAGAAGCAGGTGCAAACTTAACAACATGGTTAATATATGGTTCCTTGGCCTCTTCCCTACCATGCTTGGTCTAAAGCTCCTGTATGGAACTACTTTAACTTCCATGAAAACATTATGTTTTTATGCCTTCAAGGTTTGTAGGCACTATTTCCTTCTATTGAAATGTTCTTATCCTAGGCTCCTCTTTCATGAAATCCTTTACAAAGCATGCAACCCAGTTCTAATTATTTTCTTCTTTGTTTTATCCTATTGTGCTAGTCAGAATTTACTGTTCTCTTTTCTGAGTGTTCATTTCACTTTATTTATATCACTAAATGAAGTCTTATCAATGTCCTATGTTTTAATGTTTCTACCACTGATCATGAAGCCTGACCTATAGCAGGTAGGTTTAAAAGGTTGTTGCCAGTTGGATTGATATATCCAGTCCAATTAAATAAATATAAACACCCAAAATAGGTGAAATCCTTTTCTAGGCTCTTTGAAGAATCCATTAGGCATGTTCCACCTCTAAGAGGCTTACAATCTAGTTAATAATAGTCAGTAAGTGATGTACTTGGAAAGCTTGCTATTCAAAGAAACAGTTTCATGCTGTAAAGAGGCTCATTCTAACTCATTACTATGGATTTCTATAAACAAAATTTTATGAAACAACCTGCTTGGACAGTGCCTAGGTTGGATGGGACTAGGTTCAGTATCTGTGCTATGTAACAAGGATCAAGGAGAGGGAGACACCTTCATCCACCTTATCACTTCAGGGAAACTGAGGCTTCTGGAGTGAGGCTACCCCAAGCCCCTCCCCAATCTCTTCAGGAAAATGGCAAAAAGTCCTTTACTGCTGATGACAGTGAAGTCTACAGAGCCTGAAACTAGGATTAGAAAGCTTTTCTCCAGTCTCTGGAAAGAGCATCCTCTGTATGAAGTGAATTTAAGTAGACACAGGACAGAGCCAATATGTGTTTCCTTTGTGGGAGCTGGTCAAGTACTGGCTGGGGAACGGGCTGTTAAAAGTCGCACAAGGGGATATCAATCACATGGACCTCCAGGACACCCTGAAACTTCTGAACATGCACATTCTGGAAGCTGGGGGCTGCACGTGGAGAAGTCTAACTGCAGCAATAGGGACTTCACAGTAGTTCCCCCAGACCCCATAAACCTTAATATAATTTAATCCTGACAGTAGCTCTGCACACAAGGCACTGCTGACCCACTTGATACATGAGGGAACCAAGATGCAGACAAGTTGTTGCACTTGATATAGTATCAAGCAGCAAGTGAATGGTGAAGCTCATTGATGTCTCAACACAGAACTCTTGCAGAGACGATGGTGACACTAGTAAAGTCACAGACAACAATAGCGACATCAGCCGTCTGTGATTACTAACATCACCATGGAGTGGCCCCTACAGTGGCCGCAAGGAAAGACAGCGTCATCAGTGTTGATGAGCACGGACCAGCTCGGAACTCTGCCAGAGGAGGGGGCGGGAGGCCTGGGTCCTACAATCCTGCTGGGTGAGGATTTTAAAGGTCCAAGCCAGACCTAGATCATTCTTTAACTACTGTCTCCTCACCCCACATCCCTGCCAAGCTCAATTCCAAGCCCAGGGTCGGTGAGTAAGCAAGGGATACAAAGAGTTCCCATTTTTTTTTTCTCATATAACATGTTATCAACTTTATTTCTTGTGTCTAAAGAGCAAAAATACAACTCCTGAGGCTTCCAGAGCCAGGAGCAATTGAGAGCCTTCTGTCCAGGAAATAGCCTTTCCAACAACTTGAAAACTTGTTTGAGAATGCCATTATCTGGGAGAGATGATTCTCCGGAAATTTTCACTCTAGGTTCCTCTTTTTCCCTTAAGAGAAAATACCAGTCATGGTCCAAGCATTTGCCCTGCACTGATTGGCTCTCACTCACATAGCCCCAGGCCCCCCCTCCCCCTGCCCTTCCTACCTCGACTGCGCCTCCGGCTGCGAGAGGGATCTGTGTAGAAGGTCAGCTGAGGGTCATTTTCCGCCTCTGTGCCAGAGTCCCCTTCGGGGTTCAAGAAGGCAGAACCAGCTGGAATGAAAAGAAACACGGCAGAGACAAAAGATTCAGTGGTGTCTTCAAGGCACCCAATCCCTGGGTAAGTTCAGCAGAGAAAGCTACAAAAATAACAGTGCATTGACTAAGGATCTGAAGCCAAGGGAACCGGGGCTTCCTGATAAGTAGATTTTTTTGGAGAAATAGAGCTTGTGACAGCAATCACTGGAGCCCTACTCCCCACCCTGCCTGGTGTCACACTGCCCAGGGTGGCAGCTACCCGCCAGCAAGGACCCCCAGTGTGGAAAATGGAAGAAAGCCAAATTTCCATTATAGATTAGCATGCTGATGGTAGAGAATGAATTTGTGTCATGGCAGCAAAGAATATCATACATTTGTGCTTTTTTCTGGTTTTCCAATTAATATATATTTAATGCAAATGAGAGAATGGATAAAATATATTAGAATGTGTAAGAGAAAAAATCTGGTTACCCTAAATACTCTAAATCAGAAAGCAACTCTATTAATATTTAAAATATATATTCCCTATCTTTTTCTGATGCAGAAATAGAAAAGGGTTTTTAATCCCCCCCTTTAGATGGCACTATTTTGTACATTTTCTTTTGTAACACCATTATTTTCTAGTTAATAGGTGGGTGGGAAACTTCCCATATTAACAAATATAGATCTATATTACCATTTTAAAAGACTGCCTGGTAAGCCATTGGACAATAGAGGGATGTACATGGTAGTGAATTGATTCCTTGCTCATGGACATTTAAGTTACTTTCTTTTTTTTTTTTTTTTTTGTTCATTTCGAAAGTGATAAAGTGTCTTTTACACACATCCTGTACTCTTGTCCAATTCTTTTGTAAGCATACATTCTTGTTGGTAAAAGTGCTTGATCAGAAGGTTTGTATATTTACATTTTTCAGTAAGTAGCCTTTAATTGGCATACAGGTACGTCTTGTGGCAGGACATACCTCCCAGTTATGGGTAAGTGTGTGCATGACCATGGTTAATGTCCCCGCCTCTGCTCGTATTCAGGAATCCAACTGTGAGCCCTAACATCAGACATAGATACCTCTGGCTTTGTTGTTGATCCGCTTTCTCTGGCTACTGGAGGTGTGAGACAGCAGGGTGGCCTGCTGGTGATTGGAGTCCACAGGACTGGTGGCAATGATATTATCTTTATACTTGTTCATCAGTGAGAGCTTGGCATTGTCACTTCCTGCAAAAGAGTGGAGACAAGAACTCTAGGAGAAAAGCTCAAAGAAAGAGAGAGCAAGAAAATCTTTATGAACCAAGTAAAACATAAGGAACCTGTAAAGCAAGAGATTGGCAGAAATTAAAATGCTCCTCTCTGATTTCTAGGGGCTACAAAGTTATGGGAGAAGGAATGAAGTAAGAGGATTACAACTGGAAATCCAATTCAACTAATTCCTTATCAATAACATTACTACTTGCTGCCCTTTGGCTAGACACAGATTGTAGATTTCTTTCTTTTGGTCAGCACAGAGTTTTAAAAGAATTTGAATTTAAATTTGTGTTCACTCAGGCAGAACATGCCTCTTTCCTTTGCCTGGTCTATACCATTCCCTATTGTCTGACCTCCAGCTGCTGCACATATTTGTGCAATCTGGCTGCCCCCTGAAGTCATCGAAGTGTGTGACCCCTGTGTACAGTATCCATAATAGGTGGCCTTAGCACTGTGCCAGGTGCTGTGGGGCACATGAGAGCTATTGAAGACACGCCCCACCTCTCAGGCATGGAGTTATCAGGATTTTAGTGTCACTAAAATGAATATTCAGATAGGACCTCTTCCGAATAGCAAACAGAATTTTCATTTTCCTCTGTGTAATTTTACTCTTTTGTGCCCCACCAAAAGTCTGCATATCTTAAACAGCATGCGGTATCAATTCATTTTCCTCAAAGGTAACTGGGCAGTGTTTTGAAGGATCACTGTCAACAATTTATCTATGGGGAAGTGTTTGTTCACAGCACATGGAATTTGAAGAGAGACAGGTGGGCTGCTGTAGAAGAAAAGTATGGTTTTTCTCTCTCTCCATTTATGTTTACCTTGAATTTGTTCTGATGGATTAAATTCAAGTCGCTTCCCCTCAGTGTCTCCAAAGATACACAAAGCATCTGAGGTCTGATACCTTGATTGCATTCCTTCAATTTCTTTGAAAACATAAATCTTTTGTAGAGACCACAGGGGCAAAGACAAGATAACACAAATAAAACACCCCAGGTCCAAGTCTTAGATGTCAGTGAAGAAAAAAAAAAAAAAGCGTAGTCCCTTCTACTTCATTAGAGAGTTAAATTGCCTATGCAAATCTATGATAGGCAAAAAAAGTCAACACATGTTGATTTTTCTTACAATCCTCTTACTTCCCAGAGGGTTGCTTATTACATCCTACACAGCTATAACTCACTCCTCTGCTGGATGTAAAGAAATCCCAGCTTCCAGTGCATGACGGAAGTAGAAAGGCTCTGATTTTACACTGTTCTACTGGTTTTCTAGATTAGAAAACAGCCCAGTCATTCCAGGAAACAGGCTTATCCTCCTAGGGAAGGGCACTGGCACTTCCCATAATGCCCCCCACCATTCCCTGAGATAAAGGACTAAGCAGGTTGCCCTTCTACCATCCCACCTGGCGTGAGGTCCATCCCTGCCTTCTCATTGCAGCCCTGCAAAGAGTCCAGCGTGCGCGTAACCTGGCTGGCGAAATCCTCCCCTCCGTTCATGCACTCCCTCTGCAGGTGGTGGCGCAGGTCCGTGATGTCATACTCATAGCCATCCAGGATAGGTGTCTCTCGGATGCTCAGGGTACCACTGGAGTTATGGCCCTGCACGCGGGCATTGCGCAGACTCTCCCGCCCGTGGCCACCGATCAGAACAGAAGGAATGTAGTGAATCTCATTGGCTGCCTCAGCACTGGCACTCTTCTGGGGCTGGGGGACCCGGCGGCGTTTGCACCAGCGCCGGCGTGTGTACAGGATCATCACCAGGCACAAGATGGACAGCAGCAGAGCGATCATGCCACCCTGGGAAAAGAGGAGAGTGCATGGATATGGGAAGATGGCCATCTCTTCCCACAAAGAGTCCTTGCCCCTTTGATACCACCATTTATCACTCATTCATTAATCCATCCATTCAGATGGACTGAAGATTTATAGCATACATCATTCAGCAGCAAAGGGACACTCTTCTGTGACCAGTGTTTAACACTAGAGAAAAAGTGGAACTGCTAAGGCCAGTGTATCATTCCAAGGAATCGAGTTGGTTCTGGCTTAACAAACAATTTGAAGGGAAAGAAATCTGTATGATAGAGGTGTGGAGGATTTCAGCTGCAAAAGTAGGAGAGAAATATGCTCCATGGAAAGTTGTTTCAGGCCTTTGTTATAGTTGTATCAGGTGATCTCTAGTTTCATCCTGTGACACACTGAACCATTATTCTGAGGTGTGTTCGAACTAGATCCACAGATCAATGTTTCCAATAGAAACTAAACCTCAGATTTCTCATCTGTATGATGGAGAAGATGCCCAGTGTGGGTGTCAGAATTATAATAGGTAATTATGTGAAATGTCCAGCACAATACATTGCACACAATCAAGACTGTTCTCAGCCTAACCTTCAGTGTCTCCAACTGAGTTACTGGCCCAGCAGAAAAGCTATCCGCAAAGTCCAAGAGAAGTTTACATGCATCAGGAATTTTCCACCAAATGTGGGGAAAAATATGCCATTTGAATGTGACTTTTTGAGTTACAACTTCTCCATCAGCACACTGTTCTGAAAGAGCTCCTTGGTCTTGTTACCACTGAAGGGAGGGGACTGAGGCTCGTGGTCTGGGTTCAGGCTGGCAGAGAAGTTTGCCTTCTGAGTCATCCAGGGCTCAAAGGCTACCAGCTCAGAGGTCGTTCCTTACAAGTCAGAATACCATTCAGGCAAGAAAGCAGTTCACAGACACTGAACACCCTACCCTGACTTCCACCCAAGGCAGAGTTTGGAGAGAGCGAGCATCTTCAAGCCCGCATCTGCACAGCATTAGGCAGTCATAGAGCTCCCTGCACACAATCTGCATTCTCTCCCTTTATTTTGGTCAACATTCCTTCAAGCCTATTTCATTAGTCTGGGGTGTGCCAAATGGTTTGCCTCTCAACCTTGAGCTTCAATCACTGCCAATCTGTTGTACAGCTGTTGGTTCAGGATTCCCACCCACTCAATGATGGGTCAAGACTATTCCCTCAAACACATCAAAGGACTTTTCTGGTCTTATAATAATTAGATTTTGGATTTATAAAGTTCTTCTTCCACTTATTCTCCCTCTCCTACCATCTCTATACTCTCTCTCTCTCTGTTTCTGTTTCTCTCTCTCTCTCTCTCTCTCTCTCTCACACACGCACACATACACACACACTTTTAAACAAGAAGCACAGAAGAGCAGAGACATGTAGCAACACAGTGAGGTGCCAAGTGACAGGCCACATCATGAGCTTGTTGGGGACATATGGGGACTTTTCAATGTTTTCTTTACCTGCAAAAATTTTCCTCTATGTGCAATCTCTTATCCAAATACAGAGAAAGAGTAAATATGTACAGGTTACACTAGGTGAGTGTACAAAGCCAAGTATTCTAGGTTCTCCTAGCTACATTCTACCTCCTCTTCCATCTATCCTGGTGGTCGTGCAAATATGCACAGAGTTCTCGGGTCCAAGGAAACCTGGACCAGAAACACAGTGCATTATCAGTGTATAACCAAGCCATGCACCAATCCACACACGTGTGTGTCAAACCTAGGAATTTCAAGCAGGACCCCATCTCAGAGTCACACCAGCTATCCTTTCCCTTACCCCAAGTTGCAGCTGTAATGACAGGTAATTAAGCTACACAGAAGGAATAACTTCCTGCCTGAGAGAAGTTGTCAGACATTGAATTAGGCTAGTGAAAACCAGAGGTAATTTTATTCCCTAAAGAGCCATAAGAGTATCATAAACATCAATCTTGGAGGGATGGTTTAAACACCATCTTTCCAGCTCACAGAGGGGTTCTCAGGAGCCCCTTTCACCTCCCCTCTCTAATTTTCCTTTCAGATGATTGCAGTAGGGTTAGGGTAAGATCCAGGCCACATATTCATCCCTCAGATGCACAGTAATAAATCAAGACAGACCATTACTGGGGGTTTATTCTGTATTAAACATTTGTTCAGACTGTTTTTTGCTTTTAATTTTAAGAGATAGGATCCATTATTACCCAATTTTACATTTGAAAATCCTGAGGGCCAAAAGGTAAATAAACTGCCCAAGGTCACACAACAAATGATTAGCAGGACTGGGACCACAGTGGCTCTCATCTGCAGGGCTCTATCTTAACCATAGTCTATAGCCATAGTCTGAATGAGCTTTGCTCCAGAGACGTAGAGGCCCTGACATTTACTTGACAATTTATACGAAATGGATGATTTCACCCAGATGTGTTCTCCCTCCCTGAAGAAGTCAGTCAAGTTCATGTCTCCTTGACAGTGGGTCAAAGGGGCACCATCCTGCAAAAAGGGCCTTTCACGAAGCACCCATCAGCATTCGAATCCAAGGTTAGTTAGCAGAAAAAAAAACCCTCATATTTCAAATTCTCTGTGTTAAAATAAGACTATGTGCATCACACATCACTACATGCCTGGAAGAAACTATTAGGCCCTCAGTTTAGCTGAATTTCAATAACAAGTTTGTGCTGTCTTCCAGCTTAGAGACTGACTAAAAATCCCTAGGTTCAGCCTCCTCGTTTTCTGATGAAGAAGCCAAAGCCCAGAGAAACCACATCAGACAGCGGGGGAAGAGCTCGAGTCCCAGATCATCCCCACAGCGCCGCTCAGGAGGCCATTTTGTTAGGTTCTTCTAGAATTCCTGTTGGCATGATTGGAGCCCAGACGCTCAATTAAAAAAAATCTTATGTTTATTTTTCTAAAAATATAACTTATAGAAAGAAAGCTGATACACAAGTTTTGTTTTCCAAAGCCAGTGTATTTAGCCTCTCTCATTTTGCTTTAGTGAAATGTTTCCTCTGCTGAGAGGCAGTGACTCTTGAGGACCTCAGCTTTCGAGTAATCAGTTCCCCATAATAAGCTCCAGTCAGTAGGTGAAACTCAGAATAGGCACATAAAAAAGTGTCCTCAGGTCCTCAACTGGTGGCATTGTTTCTCTGCTTTTACAACCAAATTAGTGATAGGTGTCACAACATTTTGCAATGACTTATCAACTAGGAGTTATTAGACAAATATGCATATTTAATATCATGCAACATTAATACATAATTATATTTAATAATATTTAAATAAATATTGTTATGATCACAACACACAAATACCTCTGAAATACCAATTTGCTCTAGCCAGTGAGCAGATAGAAAGTAGGAGAAATATATAAACCCTCCACCATAGGACAAAGTCTAGGTCTAGTTACCTTGGCAACTGTCCTTTGATAGTAAGGACTTGGAAACCCAGCGTCATGTTTAATTATTATTACATTCCCATGATAAGCCATAATTCTTTGATACATTCATGCCATTAACCCTTCAATTTCCATAGAGACTTTTAAAGCAGTTTTCAATGATGATCATAGATTGTTCGAGGCTATTTCTTTCAAAGAACGTAATGAAACAAAGAAGAGGTGAATGAAAATGGAAAAGAGAAAATCTTAGGTCAAAGGCTGGATCTAAGATGTTCCCAATAAATAAGTCAAAAGAGAAAGTTAAGATGCAGATACTTTACATGACTCAAGAAAGTTTATGCAGAGGAACAAACTTTCTCTGGGTGTCCAATTCCAAATGGACTTCTACATGTAGTTCACACACAAATGCATGCTTACCCTGGGCGGGATCACTGCAGGAGGCTTTCCAGTGAGCCTGTGGGAGTTCTTTGCATGCAATATCTTGCTGTGTGTTTAGCAACCCCTAGCCGTGTTCAGAGGGTATTCTTCATTTATTTGTGTTAACTTCACTTTTTAGGGCATTGAAGACCTAAAGCAAACTACTAGGTCACAATTGGATTCAGGTGATGAGTGAAACAAGTTGCAAACTATGAACATTAAAAAAAGAAACAAAACTGTCTATAAGCTACAGTATTATTTTACTCTTTATTCATCCTTGCATGAGTTTTCTGATTATTCTATTGATTTTTCTCCAAACTGTTAACATTTTGTAAATAAAAGTGCATTTGGGGTATATGAGAACTCCAGATCTATTAACAAACTTCTTGCCAAAAAAGTGGCATTTTAAGATATATTTTTCTTTTAAAAAAATCAATAAATCATTTCTACTGGCCTTAATAGAGATCAAATAAATGCAATCAGCTTTTATTATGAAATTGACATTTTCAGCACTTACCTAAGAGAGTAATATGAGGTTTGTCAGATAATTTGTAGATTTCAGAATTTTTATGTAACATGTTATATATAAAACGGATGGCGATTGTCCAGAGATAGAAAATTCTAGGCACACCCCCTTTTTATGCTCCTCCTAGTCCGCTAGTCCCACAAGTCTGCCTCACTAGCTGACATGTGTATTTACCCTGGCCCTGAGACCTGCCATCCCTCTTCAGCTGACTCCTGCTCAACCTCCAAAGTCTGATCAACAACACAGCCTCCACCAGCTCTTCTCTAGTTTTAATGCACTGACATAGAACCTTTGATAAAACTCTGACCACAGAGAACTTTCAATCTTTGATTTGCTCGCCCATCTCATCTGCTAGACTATAGACTTCATAAGAGTCTGACACATGTCTTATAGCTCTAGTGTCAATCAAAACACCGGACATAAAGCAGAGAGGGCCCATAACTGTGGAATGAAGGAAAGCAGGAAAGCAGGGAGAAAGGAAAGGAGGAAGAAAGGAAAAGACAGAGGACTCATCATTTTAATATACTTCATGTGGATACATTCTATGTGTCTGAAAGCTATGACTCCTTATCCATTCACTACTAAGTTATTTAACAAATGTCTTCTGATACAGAGGTTATAAATGCATTTTTCTAATGATCACATACTGGAGATACTACCTGGTTCCTAATCTATGGATTTTTACATTCTAGTTAGAAAATAAAATCTACATAATGTGAATTTAAAGGTAAGTACAGGCATGAGAGAAAGGCAAAAGTAGATAACAGCTGTTAGAAATAGCCAGTCATTGATTACTTCTCTTTTAACAAAATAAACTGCAATAGGTGAAAATATCTTGCACTAGAGGTGAGACACTGGGTAACATCCCAAGGGTCAGTGAAATCCTTCCCAAATCAGTGTCACATGATCAATAAATCCTAGAGTGAAAGAAAATGGACCTATTAAATGTCATCAAAGTTTAAGAAGTCACCTGGGCTTTGTGAACCTTTGGCAGAAAAATGAAAAAGTTGAGATTTTTGCTTTCCAGCTACCGTCTGTCAAGGGGCTGCAGCCAATCAGTCAGTTCATATTTCAAAGCTTAGTTTCACCCTAAAAGTAACCAGAAGAGTGAATCTGAGACATAATTAATTATCCCATAAGGCAATTGGGCAGTCTGAATTCAAATCACATTCCTAAAGGAATTAAATGGTGGTAAAAAAAATAAGAATCAAATAGACAATTTTTATGGCTCATGTCTCCTATGTTTCCTTCACAGTTCCCAAAGTTCATGGCAATGACCCTCTGTCTTATGTGGCAACAATCGCTCATATCTGTCTTTGGCTTTTACAGAATACTGACAGGGACAGAAAAAAAAAATATGGTGCAAGCCAATATGGCATTTCTGGTCTATTCTAATCTAGAGCAAAACTGTAGATGAAGTAAGTAGAGAGATCCCTTTACAAGTTCTGTTCTGATCCTGTGATTCTCTGAGCTCACTGAAAATCTGGGTCCATCTCACCAATGACACGGAGATTCCCAACAAAATAACAGGGCTAACTGGTGGTGCAGCTTTGTGCATACTCTGAAGACTCCTTGACCCTAATGTAGTCCTTTGTCCATAGTGAAATGTCATTGCAATGACTCTTGCAACTTGAAATTTTTCTGATGGTAACGCTGATCCCTGCCAAAGTGGAAATAGCTCCACAATGGTAAACTAATGATAGAGAAATATCTGTGAGCTCTTCCTGCCCAATAAAGCCAAAAACCACAAACCAAGGGCCTGATGTAGCACATCTTTCATAGACAAGTCATCAGTTTCAGTTAGCCAGAGGACTCCAGCTAAGTAGACAACTCCTCCTTCCCAATGGCACAGTAAGGCCTTTTCAACCAGGAAACATCATCGGAATTGCAGTAGTGTGTTCTTGACCTTGAGAATCCCTTTACTGCCACAGGAACTCACCCAAACTAGGGAGAAAACCCTTTGGTTATCTCCTCTGACAGATTCTCTTTCTTGTGGTGGCAATGAGCAGAAACCCATTATCCCCTGCCCATTTCCTTCCCAAATGGAAGACAAGGGAAATGCTTCAAGCATATTAAGTAGCAAGTTCAATTTATAAATTATTAGGAACATTACCTTCTCTAGGGGGTTTACTGAAGTCTTTAATCATGTGGAAAGGCTTTCCAGTTGCCATGGGCCACCATGTTAATTAAGAGGCCTCAATACATCTTCTGAGGAGTCTGATATGAATTGTACACCTCACTGGCAAGGGATGGTCCTGGCTCGCCTGGTGAGTCTCTTGCCAGGACATGCTTTCTCTGCCTCAAGATGCTCCAAAATTCCAAGTACCCAAAGTTCAGGAAAGAAACAGGATGGTCCCTAAGGTTCTCTCTCTTTACGATGCCATTTTGCTAGACAATGATAGGGAACAGGCAGCCTTCCATGAACATGACACAGACTAACGTGAAGGGCTTTCCAAGTAAGTAAGTTGATATTTAAGGGGCCTCTCAGCCTCTTCAGCACATTCTTCTCAGAAGGAAACACAACCTCATACCATTTTATTTATTTGATTTGATTTTGCCTTTCCTAGGCCTAAGAGTTTTAATATTGTTAGTGTTGATCATCATCTTCCTTGTTTAAGCTGAGAAGTTTATCTTCAATTCCTTTCTGAGACTCCAGAGTTTCATGTAATGAAATCCTGGAACCAACAGGGACAGTGACTAGAGGCCAGTGTGCTAGAGTCAGCCTGGGCTATTTCAAGTCGTCCTCTTTTGGATTCTTTTTATAGAGCTGCTTTTTTCGTTCCTCATATTTTTCTTGCCTCAGACCCTTGACTTTGCTGTCCCAAAGCAGACACAAGGGAGTGCATTTGTTCATACACTGCTGTGAGCAATCTGATTGGTTACCTGTCATTTGCCTTAATGAGAATGCTAAGGCTGAGGGTGCTGACAGAGAAGCAGCCTGCCGTGAGCTGAGTTTTAAGGTCCTTGGCTCCTTCAGTGGATCCGTTCATTCCAAAGACTGACCTAGACCCCTGCAGACTGGGGAAACAGGGCAGAATCAGACTATGGGAGCAGAGCTGAGGCTCTTACGTTCCCCTGAATACAAAGTCAACAGTTTCCTGAGAGATGGTGCTGCCGAGTCAGGTATCGTGGGTGGAATTTCCATCCATGTGTTACAAAGCTAGCTTCAGATACGGCCCATGCACATGGGTATGTGTGTGTGTGCACCTGCACAGATGTGTGTATTATGCATGACAGGCAGGCTGGGAGATAAAAGGCCCACACTGAAGCAAAAGCACTTCAGGTTGCTGTTTCAGCAACCCCTAGGCAGAGCTGGATGAGACAGGCTCCCTCCCTCGGCCGTGTTCACCAACCCTTCAAAACTTCACTAGTCAAGCATGAAGCCAATAAATAAATATCTCCAGCTGGGTAATGCTCAGTGCCTATTCCTGGCCACATTCCTTTCTGCTTTCCTCTTTGTTTTTATGCAGTAGGTTATCTTAATGAAATAAAATAATGACAATAATCTGCTCCATTAGGACCAAACATTAAGGGAATTATTGAACAAATAATAGAAGAAACAATGGGCACAGTATATGCTAATGACCTTTAGATTTTACCCTTCCTTCTGTCCAATCAAATGGAACTATTAAACCCCTCTTCCTCTCATCTCTTCCAAAGTAGTGGGCCCAGCTCAAAAGGAAAGAAGTCTCTGAAAACTCAGAGCTCTGTGGACATCAGCTGGGGCTGAGCAACTAAAAATCAGCAACATTACGAACGATCACCAAGGGCAGACTTTACACCAGACACGTGTGTGGATTCCAACGTGTTCAGAGAAAAACAGCCTTTAACATAGCTGGGAGTGGAAGGGGAGAAACTTAAAATGTCAAGATTTCTTGGCATTTAATACGTATTCCTTATATTATTATTTGAACCAGTGAAGATTTAAAAGATATCTTTTCTCTCCTGTAAATCAAACAAACAATGATGAGATGAGCCCTAAAAAACTGTGTGACTCAGTGATGGCCGCTACTCAGAAGGTAGGTAGAAGGCCCTTCATATGGGAAGATGGCCTCGACCTTGGTCCTGTCCCTCACACGCAGGTACAGTTTGATCATTATGATGGTCATGAACCGTGGTGTTTTGGAAGCTAGCCAAGTGTCCTGAGATGGTTCTCCCATTTACTCTCACAGGGGACCCTCCGATGGCATGATCCTTCTGCTGGGAGAACTTTCCATGTTCTGTGAAGCTTTCAAAGTCCCAAACTACTAGAAAGAATTCAGCTTCCTGTAACAATCCCACTACAGGTGCTTAACTCCTCTCTGAATCTCTACCTTATTTTGTTATTTGGTGTACATGTTGCTTTATTCCTGTAGCAGACTGGAATGAGATGCAGGAGAAGAAAAATAATAGTAATAACTATTAAATGTTCACCACTGTTTGATTTACAGGAGAGAAAAGATACTTTTAAATCGTCACTGGTTCAAATAGTAATATGAATAATACACCTAGTGAATCGCATTCATTATTTCTTTAATCCTACCAATAAATACAAGTGATAAAAATTGGTGTTTCCATTTTTAGATGAAAAAACAGAAGATCATAGGAGTTGATTAACTTGTACACATTTATGTAAAGTTATGAAATCAAGCCAAAGCTCACTCTGGGTCTTAATAATGCATCTATAAAATCATGAATGAACCCATCATTATATGCAAGGACCTAATCAGCTGACTTCTCAGATTCTCTAAATTACTTCTAAACAGCCTGATTTTTACACCTATATATTAAAGGTTATGTAAGTAAGGTTCCCATAATGTCTATAATGCTGTCTATATTGCTGACCCTAATGGTCCCAATCTTCAGTTATGCTTGATCACTACACTGGCTAAACACATGACTTAAATGACAATTTAATTGTCCCAAAGGTGGCTATACTGGCCAGGTAATCATTTTGACACAGACAGAAAGGTCTATCAAGATATCAGTTCATGGGTAAATGTTTTCTGAAGTGCAATCAACAGTTATCAGGTCCAAGGTTACAGATACTCAACCACTCCCTTGAGAACTGTCTGATGCACATTAACGCAGACTTGGGGCTCTTGCTGTGTATAAGTGCTCCTTCTACAATTGAAGACCTCGGTGGAATAGTAGGCGTTTCCCACACTCTAACTACACACATAGAAGAAAACTGGGGAGAAAATGTTGTACTTTAATGCTCTCAGGGAAACCAGAAAATGCACTGCAGTCGAGTCACTCAGAAAAATCTCTGACCAATAGTTTTAGAGAAGATAGGAGAAACCCTGTAGGTCACATGTTGCATGAGCCCCCAAAGGATGACCATGGTCATTCCTAACATGAGTTATTCAGTGTTGGTCAAATACAGAAGTAAACAAAATTCTTATCTACTGCATTTTGCTCCTAAAGGTTCTCCAACTGGTAACTTGGTTTGACACATAACACTCAAAACTTTATTCTCAAGTTCAAAATTTTAATCCAGTCTCTGAAGAGAACAATGCCTATCTGTGGGTCTGCCTCTTAGAATGCTTTAGCTGTGGTTCAACCTTGGCATCCAAGGAAAAAACATAGCAGGACCAAAGAACTATGTAAGAGAGCAAGTGAGGGAATTAAGGACTCGGGAGAGATGCTGACGTACAAACACGATCGGAACGTTATGTGCCAAGATCTTTCAAGCCTCATGCTCCTTGCCAGCAAACCTTATCTGGCATCAAAGAGGGGAGGCAAGGAGAGACTGATCTAGTCTGATAGAGTCTTTTCTGGGGCCATACACTGAGTGCTTATTTGTCCTTCTTGAAAATTATTAAATCCAATTCTTAAAAAATGTAATCAAACAGCAAATCTGGTGAAGAGGTCTGGGTTGGGAAGGCAATCTCTGAGTGAGATCCTGACATTCTAATTAGGGAAGGCTTCGTTAAGCCACCAGCTCCAACATCAGCAGCGTATTGTCTTCAGCTAATTATATTTTTGCTGGCAAAGCCATTACATGAGTCTTCAAATCCTTCCTATCGTTAATTTATAACAACAACAGCGACAGCAACAGCAACAACAACAACAACAAAAAGCCCCCACTGCCCCGCCCTGCCATCTCCTTCCCAAGGATCCCACCCACTCACACGCAGTCAGCTTTGCTCTCCTGGTTTGCCAGACTTCCTCTCCTGTACTGTCACAGAAGCCCAATTTCTGGTCAACCAAGGCTAGTTTTGTTCCCAGCCTGATGCTGGTTATATACACTGGGACCTTGGGCCTGGGCTGTGTGCACCAGTCAAAAACAGGTCAGGATGAAGGGCAAGTGGAGGCTGAGCCCCAGCTCTGCCCCCCACTAACACCATCATGGAAAAGGGACCGAATGTTCAACTCCACTAGAGTTTGTCAGATTTTAATTTACCGATTAGTGACTGGATCTCGCAAAAGTGAATCGGTGGGTCAGCCAGATTCAGCCGGAGACACTCTCACGATACAAAAGTGGTTAGAAGCTCTTGCTTCCAAGGCAACTGCAGGGAGTGTCTGCCAGGGCAATTCCATAATTCTGTAGCTGGGGCAGACGTGTTTTCCTGACCCAAAGAGGGCTATTACCTACCAGTGAAGCATCATTGTGAATTAATTCAAACTAGTGTTCACAAAATTTCATTTGTCTACTTTTAATAAGTGTTGATCTTTTATGCTTAACACATTCTGTTCAGTTGTAAGGAGGGTGAGGAGAGAGAGAGATAATAGAGCTTGTGTATGCCTACTTCTGGGCCTCTGCTGGCTCCCTCCTTTTGTACTTCTTTTCTCAACTGTCCTATCTAAACCTTTCTTGCATGTTTAATTCCCAGCAAAAGTCTCTCTTCTTCCTGAAACCTACTTTGATTATTCTGAAGTAGGAGGACCTATGCGTCTTCTTCCAACTCCTGAGCCATATGATGTGTTCCTTAGTTAACCCTTAATCCTTAATTCTGGTGTTGCCTGTGGCATGATCTTAACTAGACTTGCAGGCAGAAATCATGCTTTAAATAAACGTTAGTAAAGTGCCCAGCACAGGGGTGGCACTGCTTAATTAATTATGGGGGAGTACATCCTGCTGGCTCAGAGAGGTTGGTAACACGCAAATGATAGTACTCTCATACTGTTTGCCAGTTCATCTGGAAGCCTAGCTTCATTCATCCTAGCCAGCCCCGCACTGGCTCTGAGGGGTACCACATCGGCGGCAGAGTCCTTCTGGAAAGAAGCGAGCCACAAGAAAGTGATCATTTCCTCACAGACAAGGATGTTCAGATGGCAGGTGCACACTGTAAACTCACCACCTGGGGAGTGTAGCCGTGTTTTCAGGAAGCCTGATGGCTCATCTTTAGCCAGCCTCACTCTTGCTACTATTTTTTGGTGCCAGCTATTGAGAGACGGCTGGAGTTCAGTTACATGGAAGTAGTTTTTCCTAGTAAAATTAACTAACTTGTACTTGGATCTAGTTATTCCTATCCAGAGCTCTGGGTAAATTAAGTCTCATCATGAAAGAGGGCACAGAAATTTGCCATCGAGATTTTAAACATCGCTTTAGGACCAAATGACAGCCAGAGCTGTTCCACAGGCTTTGCAAAGTAAATGGTGGGGGAAAAAAGTCACCTTCTCTTAAAATCTAAAGCTGTACTTCTCATTTTTATTAATCTATACATCATATGCATGCCCATTTTTTACACTTGCATTTCTGTTTCTGTAAAGGAACTGCAGGTAGGGTGATAAAGTTCTTATGGACTCCATTCTGTAACTGGGAAAAGTAAATTTCTTTTCCAGGAGGTAGTGGTGGGGATACTGTCAGGACCAGCGATTTTTCTCTGCCACCACACTGTGACAGATGAGGGCTGGCTGCAAACTGCGTAGACCCACGGCCACATCACCACACTGAAGGCTCTGTGCTCCCACACTAGCTGTAACTCCTTTTCTTCCTCTCTCTCTGTCTAGAAAGCATATCAGAGGGCAAGTTGAGTGAGAATGACCTTATTATAGGTCATTTATAACTCTGACTCCACACTAATGGGGAAAAGGAAGTCTGTCACAAATTCTAGCGCTTTACCTATTGTTGTATCAAACATACTTGCCACATCTTAGCAATGGATGGGGACAGACCAGGTATCATGACACTGACTGTGAGCTGCAGAAATGGGAACGACAGGAAAAACTGGCCAGACAGGAAAAACAAGTTATTGCGGATGCTACCCTGAAGGCCAGGTCAGGCGCTGTCCCATTTCCAGGCTGTGGCTGGGGCCTCTTCCCTGTGTAACACTGTGAGTGTCACTCCAGCGCTTCTTCCGGGGCTTGTAATACTCAGGACTGCGGCGCTTGCTCTGAGACTCTCTCACGGGGATTTTTATCATATTAAAAATATTTTAATACAATTCTATAAAATTATTTACATAATTAACTATAAAGTTATACTGATTGATACAATGATATAATTTACCATGTGTTGTATGGAATACCGTGGGGGTGGAGATAGACCTGGGACTTATTTCTGGTGGGAATGACGGTCTTTCCCTGAGGCTCTGTGGGAAAAGAGGGAGCAGTGCAGGTTGGAAGGGCAAATAGAGCCAGGCAAACCATAAAGGGGCCCAGATTAGCACATTCTTCCAGAGGCCTTGCATGGCAGAGGAAGTCAATTGCTCTCAGCTCCAACAGGGCCACAGATTTGCTCACCCTTCCTCACAGGGCTGTTTGTTCATTCTGAGCTCCCTTTTGGCCTCTTAGCAAAAGGTCAGACCCCCCACTAGGATACAGAGATGCACAATCCCTCCCAGCAAGGAATTCCATCTCAGGGGAGGCATGTTCAGGCACAGATAAGGACAATGAAGAAATGCATGCCAGGGACTTCCCCACACCACTTAACCCAAGCCAGAGGGAGGCAGGGTCAATAATGCTTTCCTAGAAGTCATGGGGAGAGGCCGAATTTTAAAAAGAGTAGGAAGAAGTTATGTTACCCAGAGAAGAAGGAGAGTATAACCGAGAAGTCCAGTGTGAATAAAACTGCTGAAGTATTAAACAGCAAGCCAGGTCTAGGAAGCATGACTGGGCCGATCTGGTGCCCAAGACAGAGTGTGGGAGGGAGGCTGAGGCTGTGAAAAATCTGATACCTCGGAATTCAGTCTCCCAAGGGGAAGGAACTGCTCCCAGCTCTTGCTCAGGAAATGGATACATTCTGCATGCATTTCATTAAACACAATGTGGTGATGGTGGTGAAAGGGAAGTTTTGAAAATGAGGCAGAAGGTAGAGAGTTGACAGGTAGAGCTCCGCCTCAGTCCTGGGAGATTCCACAGTGGAGAGAGATGCTGAGACTTGTAGAAACCAGAAGGAGCAGAGCTTAATGAAAGGAGGGCACCAGAGGAGAGCCCCAGGGCGGTGCTGGGCACAGGGACAGGGAGGCAGCGAGTGCGGAATGGGTGTTTCTGGTACTAAGAACGGGTAGGAAGATTGAGATTCATCAGCCCCGAAACCATGAAAATGCATCATTTGTATAGCTGTTCAAGTAAAATAACTGTCTTCTTCCTTTAGATTGCTCTTTCTTTGAAATCCTTCTGATGTGGAATGACATTATCCAGGCACAGCAGTATTTAACAAAAGGGCGTGTGTGTGTGTGTGTGTGTGTGTGTGTGTGTGCATGCAAATTTCTGGATACAAAAGCAGGCCTTTGGACATGCCAGTGATACCAGAGGCACACATACAGGTGCAATTTTCACTCCAACTATTAAATAAATATAGGAATCAAACTTGATAGAAGAAGCAAAGGAACTGCGAAGGGCAGAAACCAGAGAGGAAAGAGAGTGGGGTTGAACAAGAAACCCTAAATCTTCAGTCCCTTCAGGAGGAGACTCCCACTGCTGATGGAAATGCTGGACGTCATGACCCCCTTGCCTCCACCCTCCAGAGGCTGAACTGAGGACCAACATGGCCCTCACTGAACGGGAGGCTGAAAGGCATCCTGAAGGTCCTAGCAAAGCCCAAGGGTGCTACCCACCCTCCTAGTGGTGATTCTAGGAGATTTTCCTTTTCAAGACCCTCCAAAGCTGAAGGCTGGAGACCTTTCCACAGTCTGCTCCTTCAGGTGGTGCTGGGGCCACTCCATCCTGAGGCTGACCCCAGGGGACTCCTGGCCCTTCCTGCTAGTAAAGGTTGGTGAGGGGCTAGAGAGATGACTGGGGTACAGGGAGGAGCAGAGCCACCCCTAATCAAGGGGTGCTGCGCCAGAAGTTCAGCAAAGCCAGGCATCTGTAGAGGGCCCACTATAGCATCTAAAGGTCCATGAGCCACCGAGTTCCACCAAGGACCAACCAGAGGTCCACAGTGGAGAGTGACGGGTCCCTGCTAAGACAGAACATTTCCCACTCCTTTCAAACTATAGCCACACAAGCCCATCATTTTCCCCACAGACCATCATCTCATGTCCATAAATGGAAAAACGAAAAGCAGAGCTGCTGCAGGGAATGGAAGGGAGTTTCTCTATTACTTTCAAGTGCGTCGACCTGGGACAGCCAGTGTCCCAAGTGTCCTTCACTTTCAGGGTCCTAGAGTGTGACAGCCTGAGGCTACTTGCAAGGTCATCCAGCTAGGGATTCCCAAGGCAGGGGACATAGCCCAGCTACAGGCTCATGGTATGTGTGGCATGCCAATGGCTAATAAAAGCGTATAACATTTTTATGTTATTATCTATTTTTATAAAAGATTGGCTGCACCTGAGTTGAAGTAATTTACTATAACGTTAAGTCCACAGTTTGTTGGTATATTCATCTTAGATAAGACTGGAAAAGTTTAAGCTGGAAAGGCAGTCACTTTAAATAAAAATGTTCAGAAAATGTTCATATGAGTTGTATTAAAATATGGCAAAAATAGCCCCATGAATCCCTAAAGTTTTGAGAACAGTTAGCCCTGTGAAGCTTCTCACTTTCAAAGAAGAACGCTGATACCCAGGAAGGTCATGAGTCTTGCCTGAAGTTTCATAGGTTTTGAGGGGAAAAGAATCGTAATGAAAGCTTCTGGACTTCTGTTTCAGTGGTCTAATTCGACCTCTGCCTGCTTGTCTCCCTCCATGAGCTCCCGTCACAGTGGAGGAGAGGCAAGTATAAAGCAGTCCGTGCGAATACAGCCACATTCTAGGCTGATGCCACTGCACTATGGGTCCCACAAGCAAAGCCCATCTGGGACCTGTTGGCATTGCTTCTTTCCCACCCCAGGTGGAACCCAGGTGGACTGAATGTGTGTTGGGGACCCTGGAGGCCCCTGGTGCAAGGCTCTGAGTCACAGAGCACTGAGGTGGGCTGGAGCCAACACGGCCAGCTCAAAGCTGAAGAGCAATGGCAAGAGAAGCATAAACAAGATCCTTACTGGTGGATGCACACACTCCAAGACATTGAGAGACCAGAAAGAAAACGAAAAAAGAATGCTTTAAGGGCACTGTCGGGATACAGACCCCTTCTAACCTCATTCTGTGTGATGAATTACCTCACACTGCAGGAACATGCCTAAGGTCCACAAATGCCAGATTCAGTCATGTTCACCCTAACAGATCCTGAACACCCCTGTGAGCTAAAGCCACCCACCTTCTTCAGCCAAGGTATGGACACAAGGAAATGAAAGTCGAGTCCTTCAATAAACATCTCAAGTGTGATCTCTCATAGGGATCTCCCATAAAGCCCTGTCTTTTCTGTGGTATTAGGTGGCTGTATTCCCATTACAGGCCATGCTAAGTAGCTATACCAAACCCAGCTAGAGGGATTGGGAGTTAGAGCACAGAAGGTCCCAGATACTACCCAGTGGAGCATGCACTTCTCAGTCACAGTGTGACATATCCATAAACCCTCATCTGATTCTTCCTGTTAGAAGGTTACTTGACTCATCTGCAGATATTCATGGGCATCAGCAGCATTAATGCAGCCATCAGGAGGGACAAATCATAAATACACAACAGCATAATAACACCTGGGTTTTCCAGATTTACCTGGAGACCCCTTTGCAACCTCAGGGAGGGCCTCTGACATCAGCCATCACTTAGGCAAAACATTTAATGATCTTTAGAAGGTACTATATTGAAGTTTCACAGCTAATTTTATAAGGCCAAGTCTAAATACATCCTGTCCACCTTGAGCTGTATTGGCAAGGCTGAGAGCCACCACTACTGCTTACAATGCCATGTGTCAGTCCCCACACAAACCAACTGTGTCATGTCATCATGCTTGGAACCTTAACTCTACTTTCATTCCTGTACACTTACATCAGTGATTTCATTACAAGGCAATGTTTTAACACTGGAATTTCATAAAAGTCTATTGTGTGCATCAAAATTGAGACCAAGCAAGAGTTCATCAGCTTTCCAGGGAAGAAAAATAGCATATTTGCTAATAAGGATCCTGTTGATGCTTCTCTTGTCAAATCTAAGAACTGTGTTGTTTTCATCAACATCTGTCTTTTTAAACCCATCACTACCTCTCAGGAGAAGGTAATGTGCTTAGGTTTCACCTGAATTTGTGAATACCACAGGCCTTCAATTTCTAGCAGGAACAATCACTGTCAATGCTTGTTTTAAGTGACTATTATAATCAATCTACGGGGATCTGACTAAGCCAGCAAGTTGCCATTTTTTTACTGCAAATATGATCCTATATTTCCCCTAAGTTGTCGGATTTTAGTCTTTGTTTATGCTCTAAAGACAAAATGAGGAGAATGTACTAGATTAGGATTATCAAACTCTAGTTTCTGGCCCAAATGTAACCCACTGCTCATTTTTATAAATAAAGTTTTATTGAAATACATCCACACTTACTCATTTGTGTATTATATATGCTTGCCTGGGCATTGCCTTGACAAGTGTTGAGTAGTTAAAACACAGCTTAAGTGGCCTACCAAGATGAAGATACTTACCATCTGGTCCCTTACCCCGGGTTTAGATATCTCTTGTCATTGTCCATGCTTGGGTTCTCTCTGTGGATTTATAGTAGCCTACATCTATTATACACAATCCTAACCAGTCTCCTGCCAAAGCACAAGAATGTGGGTGTGAGGTAGGATTTAAAGGCAACCCCAGAACTTCAGATACAGGCAGAACATAAGGGAAAAACACTATGACCCACAGGAAAGATAACAGCACCAAGAACCCATAACCCTTGAGTTTTCCCACCAGTGTTAACTATGAACATTTCCTTGTTGTGAACGGGGAAAACAACAATCTCAGTACCCATAGATACTTGGGTAGTAAAGGATTCCCATAATGACATCAATTGGTTTGACTAATGCATAAATAAATCAGTGACGTTCATCCAGAAAAGTTGTAGCTGGGATTGGATTATTGTCCTAAACCACAGAATACCTGCTAGGAAACCCCACAAACAATGAGTCAGAAAAGGCCTAACAATGTCCTGAACATATATAATTGCATCCCATAGTTTGTAATGGTCCTATTCTGTTATCCCGATACCCCCTAATTGCCTTGGTCTTTTCCCTAAGCACAACTCCTGCAGGGCTCCTATGAGAGGTTGCTATGATCCCAGCTGCTTTTCTGGCTCCCTAAGGTTATGGGCTCCTGGGCAACATGCTGCATGCAGAATTGTTTCAGGCAGCTTGCATGGCACCCCAAGAGTTTACTTCCCATGGGCCTTGGACTGTAGGAAGTACTTTGTAAGCATCATTTTATTCAATCATCTAAAGTGGCCCAGTGAAGTAGGATCTATTAGTATTCCCATTTTGTGGATAAGGAAAATCAGTTTAAAGAGATTAAGCAATTTGTACAAAATCACTAATAAAAAAGCCCTAATAATTTATAGAACTATTATTTAAATCAATCTTTCTGACAGCTAGACTCTTACAGTAAACTATGTCACTAAAATGCAACACCATAGAACATACAGTGCTCACAGGCTTCTCAATGACCACTGTTTGCTCAAAGCCAACCCCAGGTGCTTTTAGGATGCTTGATCTTGCTGCTCTGAGCTACCTGCTGATGTAGCTCAGGGACCACCATGATAGAATTTTGCCCAGTTCTCTATGTGCTAGCCTAACCTTTATCAGAAGGATTCATGTTCTGCTAACTAAAAAGTAAAATCACTTCATATCTTAAAGAAATTAGCCAACTCTGATGCCACCAGCAAGGAGAATTGTGCAGAATTCAGTCTGGAGTCATGGATACTTGCGCTGAATCACGGTATCACTCTCATGGCTGTGTGACCCTGCCGTATGTTTTACTTTCCCTAAACCTCATTTCAGTTTTCACACTTGAAAAATGATGGAATCAACACATTTCACAAGGTTGTTATGGAAATGATTGATATTAAGCATAAATATGAGCTGAGGATATAGCTCAGTGGCAAACTGCCTCCCTGGAGAGCACAAGGTCCTGATTTTGATTACTGATAACAAATAAAACAAAACAAGAAACAAAAACAATAAAAATCCTAAAAGCAAAAACACCAACCAAAAAGGCATATATACAACTCCATATAATGTCAGGGACACAAAAGCTTAGTAAGGGATGGCTGAATTATATGAACGTTATCAATTTTGAATACTGTTTTAAAAATTCACAGATATGAATTTGGTTTTTAAAAAGGATTTTCTGGGATTTGGGAAAGCTAAATATTTTAAACTGCTGGTCTCTCTAGTTAAATTGCTGAACAGACTATTACCTGAAGTTGTTAAAAAGATAGCAGTATCTTAACACTTGGCTTCTTAGTTATTTTCCTTGCTGTCTGAAAACACACAAGCAAACAAACAAAGCAACATAGGGGCTTTAAGGCTTCTACAAATCCCGGTAAAGAGCAAAACACAATTGTACAGAGGATGTAAAGACTGGAAGGAAATGGAAAAGAAGGTAGACACTCTGCTTGGCTCTTAATTCTGTCAGGTGCTATCCTCAAATGTTAAATACTAATAAAAGCATTAAATGCTCCATGACAGCAGATTCATGTCTTATTAATTTTCTATCTACTTTGTACCTAAAAGAATCTTCAGCCTGCAAAGTACTGTTAAAGGAAAGAATCAATATATAAATGAATGAGTGAGTCAATGATACTTTCAAATCAATGACAGTTCAGTAGTGCTTTTAAAATACTTCACTGGTTTCTAAAACTTCTCTGCAGAAGTGTGAAAGTTTATATATCAGAAGGATAAGTTTATTCTTCCATGACTTTCATAAATTTAGTGCTGGAATTCCCCACTACACTCTTTTCTTCACTGCCAACAAACCCACTGCCAGCTGTGAGGTGGGGTGGCAGAAGCCAAGGTTAGCAGGTGGGCTTAGCAGAGCTGAACAGAATCTGAGCCGCTGGGGTGAGCTGGCTGCAGGAGCCACCAAGATATAGATCTATGTTCCACCACAGTTGTGGGTCCTAATGCTCATAGAGTTATGACTGTTGAGGTAATATTGGGGGGAAATGTCAGGATAGTCTTCACAGACAAAAGTCAAGAAAAATGACAAAATCTGGTAAAGAAGTAAGTAATAAAATACATGATGACTCTTCACTAAAGCCAGACGGAAGTTAGGTGTTTCTTCAAATATAGAGTCAAGATTATGCTGACTACCTCAGATTCAATTTTGATTCTGCTAACTAATAGTTGTTTAAGTTTTATTACATCACTTAGCCTGTCTGACTTGCAGTCCTCTCATCTGTGAAATGACATAATAACAAATCCTACATTACAGTTTTGTGATGAGAATAAAAATAAGTTAATATGTATCAGAGCACTCAAACCAGTGTTAATGTATAATAAATGTAAAATAATATTTCAGTGATGATGCGATGATGATGATGATGATGATGATGATGATGATGACATGGTAGCACTCACTTCCTTTAGATTCTCTTGATATCTTTGCCAGTTAGGTCTTACTCTGCCTATTGTATCCTAGAAAGAAATCATAGAAGCATTGCTTTTCAGCCTCTGCTAAAGGAAATGGTAATAACTTGTGCCAGGAACAGGGATGATTTGCAAGAGTCCCACAGCAGCAGCCAACAAGAGAAAGTTAGGGTGACATTCACCTATGGCATCACATGATATGTAAAGTTTTGAAAAAACAGGAAATCTGGCAAGCAGCTAGATCCATTAGCTTCTTTCCTATAGAGATAAAATTAGAGGAAGGGAGAGCAAAGACTTTAACAGCAATGAAAAGCTGGAAACACTGAGATGCTAACAGAAGTCAGGAGAGAGCATAACCAAGGTGACTTGTTGAATAAAGGGAACTTCAAAAATGCAGAAGCATCAAAATGTAGGTGAGTTCACAGAGTAGCTCACTCATAGCAGCGGAACCAATAGAAGCAGGTATAAAAGAGCCAAGCCAAAGCGTCCACAATGGGTCCTGAACAACTCTGCATTTCTACTCTCACAGAAAACATGGTCTTTGAATTTTTTCTTTTTTAGTTAGGACAGTGCTGTTTCTCTTATCTTCACATGCATTTCTACAGTAAAATGTCATGGCTGATAGAGCTAAGAGGATTTATACTCTAAAAAAAAAAAAAAAAAATCTAAGCAATGCATTCATTTTACAAATGAGATAAAGAAGTTCCCAAAAAGGTCAGAAAATTACCAGAAGTGGTGAAGCCGTGGCCGGAGGCCCACTCTTCCAGCTCTATACCAAGGCTACCCTTCCACCACAGCCTGCCTCTCACTTCACAGGAATACAGAAATGCACCCACCACACAACAACCACAGAGACGGGCAACGGAAGAGGCTGAGGGGCTGACAGATACCTGTGCCTACTGCATCTGGCAACAGGCATGTCCTGGAAAGAGGTATCCCCTGACTATCAGAGGCAGGAGATTCACAAGTCAAGAATTACTTGACTCCGGAAATAGTCCTGAAATGGACTTTGGATCTTGAGGATTTTACACATTAGTCTTTCTGACAAACAGAACAAAGAGGTTTTGTTTTAGGGATCTTGTTGATTATTTTAGGAACCACTCTTCACTTTCCTAATGGAAGGCAAGGTACCCAGTGATGGCCATGGCAGGCTGGCAGTCTGACCAGGAAGTCAGTCCAGTCTCATAATGAATAGCTTGAATGGCCAGCAGAGTCTTCCTCAAATGAATCAAGAAAGATCTCCCTTTTGTCCTTTCTGACGTATTGCTCTATTTTTTGCTGCCTTTTTTTTTTTTTTTTGCCTAAATGTCCCTATTTATTTCTTGAAGATCAGGAAGATTGGTCCTGATAAATTAGTGCATCTTAAGTTAGATGAAACAAATAACAACAGTTCTCCATAAGCCTGCGAAAGTGACCCTGATTAATGAATTTGCTAATGAATTTCTGTATCAGGTTTGCTGAAGGCAAAAGGTGCTGACAGAAAAAACATCCATCCCTCTTTCTCTCATGCCCAGGGACACTTAATAAATGCCTGATGGTCCTGATGACATGCAGGGCTTGCCATGCTTGAAACTGCTCTTTTCCACCCTGGAAGTGACTGTGCTATCGGAGGGAGACGAAGTACAGCTCCAAGCGAAGTAATGTGATGCAGTTGGACTGAACCTGAACATAACAATAAAGCAAGGATGGGGACTTTGGCACAACGCTGCTTTGCAGTCATGAAAACATGACCCCAGAGGCCCTCACAGGTGTGCTTTGTGGGCTTTGTACTAACTGAGCCCCAAATGTTACTACTCCAGAATGGAACTTACCTAGATTGCCCGTCCTATTTGTTGGACACCGGGACTCTATTAAGAGCACCTGCAACCTCTTTTGTCTCCAGAACTTTGTTCTCTACTTGCTGGACATTGTGACTCTAAAAAAGCACCACCGCCTCTTTTGTCCCCAAAATTTGTTCCCTACATTGTTTCTCGTAAGAGAGAATGTTGTGCATACAGCTACCTGGAGCTGCTAAAGCAGAGAGCCTGGGTAAAGGTCTCTAATGCCAAATACAAAGTCACAGAAGCCTAGAGGTGCTGGCCAATGGGGGTCATGTAGCTGGGCTGAGGGTCCTGAGCAGGACCCATGCTTACCTGATGGGCTGTGTTCACAAATGTTTCTGGGGACACAGATGCTCCAAGATATAACCCCCCCCCCCACGGCTGCGAACTGTGTCTACAAAGGCAAAAACACAAAGACTTTCTCTACCAGTGAACGTTATTATTATAACAAAAAGAGATAGGCAGATGATAAAATAGATAGATGATAGATTGATTGATAGATAGATGATAGATAGATAGATGATAGATAGATAGATAATAGATAGAAGGCAGACAGAAAACTGAAGCATTTTTGAAAGTCTACTTTCTGAGAAAAATAATTTAACCAACCTACTAGCATACAGGAAATCTATTAACACTGTTATCTTTAACTACAAAGATAAAATATCTAGGCAATGCATTCTCTTATGCACCACTTAATTTTTTTGCCTACTTAGAAGAAAAATGTACAGTATACAATAATTAGTAAAACTATAGTATCAATAGTTAGAGCCATATTGTCTGAATATTTGTTGTAAATGTATGTTAAAATCTAGTCTTCCAGGGAGTAAATAATTTATGTTACCAGTGGAGAAATTCTTAACTTTTGGTTTAAGCTCACACTCAGTTCTGATTCACCAATTCTATTTTCACTTGTTCAAGTTTTAAAAAGAGTGTCTCTGTGTACTTTCACGGTTCTAACTGTCAATTATCTTGGCAAATTTGAAATAAATCTCTCAAGCCAAGTCTGAATCATGCAGGAGGTTAAAATACATCATTTGACCCTCACAGCAATAACGTTAAGATTTCAGAAGGGAAATCCAATTACTCTATGCAAGGAAGAAATGGTACCTCTTTGGAAAAAATAATTCAGAAATTTTAGGATGTGATTGAAAAATAAAAAAAAAGCAACAGCTCTTTCAAAGTTTTAAATTGCCAGCCTCCCAGCTGGGATATTGGTTTTCTGCAAGCTCACGATTTTGCTGATGACAGATTTATACCCGGCACAGTGTAAGAAGACTTGCAAATTCTCATTCATGCAATGTCACAAGGATACAAAAAGAGCTTATGTTTATGTTTCATTGTATCATTATTTATTCTCTATGTTTTTTTAAAAAAAACATTGTAAATACACAATATGAAAATGAACAGTGGCCCTTGCATTAAAGTAATAAAAATGAGAAAAGTGTAAATACAAAAAAGAGCAAAATTTGAACTTTAAGTTTTTCACAGAACTATTCATTCTCCCTGCACATACTGGACATATTTAGCACCACCCGTTCGTTCAGCTTTTAAATATATACTTTCCTAGCAGGAAAGAAAAAGCTGGACATACTCATGTTGTGTTAGTAACCTTAACTTTGTTCTTTGCCAAATTATGCTATTTTGATTCCAATATGAAGATTGCATCAATATTAATCATTAAAGTTAATGAAAAATAGCCCTGCTATTATTTCATAGCAAAGAAGATTTCATTTACATGTATTTCACTGCCCAACACTTTTACTAGTCAAAGGATTTTACCATTTTCTAACATCTATAATGCTGTCATTTTGGATGCCTCAAATAGCTGCCTGCTTTACCTCCAAAGAATATGGTATAAAGTGAATCAAATAAGTTTACCAATCCCCAAGTCTCTTAAGAAGAAACCATCAGAGACTCTAGGAATGGCATCTTCAAACAGGATACCCTGAGGCTTGATTTCTGAGCCAAGGGCAGATACTCAACTTCAGACTTTGAAAGTGTTTCTAGATGAGAATCCTAAGGACGGGAGAGGCAGCATGCGAGGCTGTGTGGTGTGGAATGGGAATGGAGGAGCGGGGATGGGTAGGCAAGCTACAGTTGGCTCCAAACCAAACTCTCTCCTGTAAGGATAAGCATGAGGACACATGTTCAGCTCACCCTGAGATCCCTGTTCTTTGGCAGAGGCCAAAGTCCACCCTGGGAATATGCCCTGTTCATATCCGAAAGAGATCACATGAGAGACAACAAAGCTTCACCTTTGACTGTGTCATTTTAGCCTCTGCTTCCTCCAGCCTGGTTGAAAATTAGAACAAACTAAAATAAAGACAAAGGATAGTTTTTTCTTCATTATTTGGACAACATAAAGTTATTAGTGGTCTGCCATGGGTGACTGATGGCAAATAAAATAAATAACTCCAACAGAGTTTTAAGACTAACTCTTGTTCTCCTCTCATTTCAGTGTCCACTGTCCATTAATTCCTGCCCAAGGGACCTCATAAAGAAGCAGTAATAATGTGGGGTTTCTCAAGGGGTTTGCTGTATTTTAAGAGCACAGCTATTTTTAAAAATTCTTTGGCATCTTTGATGAGCACGTTTCTGTCTGTAGTGTCATGTATCCTCAAAAACATGTATGCACACACTCTTGCTTACACACACACATGCACACACACACACACACACACACACACACACACACACGTGCCTCCTCTGGAGAATTTACTGGCTGGAGCACCTCATTCCAAGGATGGATGCTAGAAAGTTTGCTGCACTGAGGATATAGTGTGGTACCTAAGGCAAGTTTCAGACTTTCTTCCTACAGAGCTTTACACTATGACCCCTCACCCCAAACACCCATCTGATTTACCCCGTCTCTGAAGTGCCAGCATTCTGAGACTTTCTTTCAAATGCAACTACCCCAGGCATTCACCCTCGGAAACCTCTACAAACATTTCTTCACCCTAAACGGGTTGCTATTGTTGTTGTTCTTGATGTGACAGAGACCAGTTCTCTGAAATTGTCTTGGACCAAAAATAAATAAATAACCAAAACAAGTCACACACTCATGACTATGACCGTTTCCCACATTTATGAAGAGTGGGAGGTGGAAAAATCTACCAGATCACCTTTCTTTTTAATCAGATCGTATTATAAATATGAAGACAATCCAGTCTCTGGGTCATACTCATTAGAAACTGACCTCACACTCATTAGAAACTGTGCGGCACAATGAAGATCACCTTTCTTCCAAGAGGAGAGGGAACACTGTCCGTTGATGAAAGCTTTGTAAGTACTGCGCCTCCCATTTATAAACCTCCGACAATTTGCAAATTGAAGTACGGTAATTTCCTTTGCATGTCTGCCTTCCTGAGACAATGAGGTTTACTCTTCACTGTCTAAGGGCTCCCGTCTGCATCAGACAGTGTAAACAAAGTGCACAGAGGTAAACCACCAAATCCGTTATTTAGGGATCCCTGATTAAGGAAAAGGCTGGGATGCTCACATTCTGAGATTTTATGAAAGGTTTTTATGGGGCAATTCTCCATTCTAAATTTTTGGAAAAGGAAAATTTTACATATTTAAATGTTTCCCTTTTTTCCCACTTCCCTTCAGTTTGATACACAGAATTAAATAAGTACCAGTACTACCAAAACAAGAGCTGAATTTAAATTATACCAGTGATAAGCTTGTTCTGTGCTACGTTTACTAACAGCAAAATAACCCATGGCCTCCCGTTCCTATGGTAACCATTCAAGCCTTAACCTGCTATCAGACAACTCCATAAGCAGATATGTTTAGTTAACCAATACAACATGAATCCATAAAATGTCAAATGCAACATATCTTCTCTCTTCACTGGAAAATCTGTTCATTCATTCCACAAATATTAATCATGTGAATGAACTCTTCTAAGAGCTGGAGGTTCATCAGTAAACAAAACAAAACTAAACAAAGCCTACCACCTACCACTGCAGCATTATTTTTTAGTGAGATTCTGAAACACAAATTCCTAGAATTTTAGAATGCATATCATTTTCTTGAAGTTTCACATTTTTACATAGAAAAGATGCAGGCAGTAAATCTTCTAACATGGGTTAGTGGAAGGAAAAAATTATGTGTTGACAAAACCTTTACTGTAAGAGGAAAGAGAGCCAGTAGGCTGATGTCTCCTGACTGGGAGAAAAGCAAGGAGGGTTTGGTAGCAGCTAACCCTCCTTGGGAATGCGAAACTAAGATATTCTGTAAAATATTCAACATTAACTGAATAATTCCTTTCTAATACAATCCATTGTCCATCTCACATTATCTCTGATTTGTAAAAGCTACTTTAGAACTGGGCATATCCCGAAGAGACAAGTATTGGAGGACAGCAGCAACTTCGACCACAAGTGGACATATTTCCCACAAATGGGAAGTTCACTTATTACCATGATCTGTGAGGACTGTGGGATTAGGTCTTACAGAACTATCGCTATGGTTTGGATATTGTTTTTTCCCCAGTAGTTTATGCATTGGAAGCTTGGTTCCCAGGGTTGCAGTATTAACCAGTGGTGTATAAACATTAAGAAACGGGGCCTAGGACAATGAGAAGCATGATCTTGGAAGGCGCTTGAGATCTCAGTCTGTCTTCCTGACTGGTGATGTTTCTTTCTCTCACAGGTACTCTCAGCATTGCTATCCGCCATGGTGTGATGCAGTGGAGAGGTCCTCATCAGAACATCACTGAGACAGCTACCATGCTCTTAATTCTCCAGAAATAAGGAATCATAAAACCTTTTTGTTTCACAAATATTTCACCTCAGGCATTTTGTTATAAAAAATGAAAATCCAACTTGTTTACCTACATCACCAAGACTTATGTCAAAGTAGCACAAGCTACCTATGGTGTGAAGGCCACGGTGATGCTGTCCTTACCATGACTGAGATGTGGAGGATCCTCAGTTCTTCTTCTGCTGACTCATGCTGGGGTTCCTCGGTTGGGTCTTGTCCAGGGAGACTCGGGGCACCATCTTGGTGGTGGATGTGAAAAAGTAAAGTGCCGTTTTCCAGCCACTGCTGCCTCCAACGCACCAGAGGGATGTCCTCTGTGTTCCCTGAGATCTCTAGAGGATAAACACCAAAGGCACAGGTTAGAACTTGGACTGGATCAGGTTTTCATCTGTTTTCTAGCTACTGGTACCAAGTAACCAGATTTGTCTGAAGGCAGAGAAAGAGTCCAACTATATCAAGACTTATTGCTGCTCCAAACTTCAAGAAGGAAAGAAATTACAAGAAGTGAACTATCCACCTCCTCTCAAAGGTCTTTATACCATCAGTCTAGTGAGTGAGGCTCTCACCCATTGAGAAAAATACAGACGTGAAAATTCAAGTTCTTCCCCTAGTTCTATGATCAATAACATCCTTTACACAGCACAGTTTGAATACCTGATAACCCCTGGAGGTAAATACAAGGTTGTTTGCCTGTTGTAAATTTGAAAGTGTGAGCTCCCCAGCAATTACTCCTAGACACACCAATGTATCTATCAAGGAGAAAGTTGGTAATTACTGTGCAGAGAAATGGCAGTTATGAAATAGTCCTGGGAGGTGACTGCAGAGCTACGAGGGCTGGGAGGCTATTTCTAAAACCACGGTCATTTGCTGCACAATCCACCAGAGATGTCGGATAATTTGTTATGACAAGTAATGCTTTAATTCCCTTAAAATTTTCTTTACACTGTGGTGGAGCACAGGTGTTGTGCACAGAAATGGTGGTGGAATTGAGCCCTTGTCACACATAGAAACACTCATTTGTTTTGCAAAGATCTAATTCAAAGCACTGAACCATCATCAGTAAGAAAATACCAAAGACCTACTATACCCTCCACACTGTCGTAAGAGTTAAAATGGTATTGCAGAATTACCCTGTGTACAGGTCACTCTCGCTTATATTCCTTAGCACTGTCATACAGCAGCTTTGAGACATCCCACAATAGAGAAACCGAATCACTCCAGGCTTTCCTGATCTTCATTCAGCCTTGGACCACTTTTCTTCATTAACTATTACCACAGTAGAGGACTAGGATTCTGCTGAACACACATTAACAAACCACTGCTTTTAAAAATTTCAGTTTTTAAAAGACATAGCTTCTCTCAAAATTTATCACCTTTGACCAAAAAAAAAAAAAGAATCCCATAGACATAAAAAAGATTTAATAGACACATTTAGAATGTATTCTCATCAAGCATCACAACCATAAAGAGGAAAGCAATTTTAAATATTTATGGAGTTTATAACTATCTTCCACAATGTGTGGAAGTGCACAAATAATGTTATTTATTTATCTAGCCATTCATTTATTGAATAGACATACACTGGGCATACATTCTGCCCCAGGCACTGTGCTAGACACTCAAGTACAAAAAATCAAAAGAAGGCCTTCCGCAAGGTCTCCAGAGAAGCCCACCTGTCTGAATGTGGCAAGTGTCACACCAGATACGTGACTAGGTTTTGTGAGAGCACAGAAGGAATCAATGCCGCCTGGGCAGAGGACGGAAGAACAGAGGAAAGTCATCTTTTCAGATGGAGATGACACTGATGTTGGTCCCGAGGAAGGATGTGGGCCATTCCTTTCAACACGTGGAGAAAGGAGGGAGAGGATGGAATGAGGAGGGGGAGGAGTATCAGCGGGTCTTCTCTAGGTAGATCACTAGAAAGTGACAGCCCATCAGTCTGTCCCTGAAAGACACTGATGGGATTGCCTGCCTAATCCCAGGCACAAGTAGAGGGATGAAAAGTAAAACATAAGACGACAAGTGACTGTAAATACAGTTTGATCAGCGCCTGCTTCACACTTAGCTCCTCTCCCCCAATGCCTAGAGGCCTTAGGCATCCCATCGGGCTAGCGGGCAGTCCCTGACCTCGGACAGGACTAGGGCAAGCATTTAGGAAACTGCTCTGGGCAGTAGTGAGACTGGAGAATCCCCTGCACCTCAATCCTGGTTTTCTGAAGGTATAACCCTTTCTGTTAAATGAGACAGTAACAGAAGTTGGCTGAGCTGGGCTTTCCTCTAAGGAGGCTTTCCAGGCTTGCAGGTGAGGAGAAACCCTGGGGTGTGTCTGGGAGGGGTGCAGTTCAAGCAGCAGTGTCTATATCCCTCTTAAGTTATAGACCTGGGCACCTGTCCTTTCAACCATTCCTCCTGCTTTCATGTCAAAGGACCAAATGACTCCTGAGAAACACATCTTCTCCACAAAGTTCCTGCCCTTCTGCTGCATCAAAACCCAAGCTCTCTCTCCATCTCACTACAGATGTAAAAATCATAAGCAGTTCAGCTCCTCATAAAGCACCTAATGGCACAAATTCACCCAGGGTAATACACACCCCTGTCCTGGAGCACTGGTCCTCACTGAGCCTAGGGTTTATTTCATGTGTCTGAGTGACCCTGAGCCATTCCTGTAACTATTCAGGAAAATCTAGCACCTCATTCCTTCCAAGTCATTTAATCCAGACTTTTGTCTCCAGGGGGATCCTTATCAAGTAGATCAAGTTCCTTATTTCTTTATAACAAAACAAACCTAACGAGGTGCCTGGACCGAGGTCACCTCAGTCTAACATGGAACAGCGGGAGAGATGGATAAGCTGTGAGATCAACACCCAACAGGTGGTGCAGCCCAGTACATGCACAAGGAGAGTAAGCACTCAAGGAAAAAGTCCTGAGGTATTTCAGGAGCTTCTATGCTAACAAATTTTAATGCTTTTGTATAAAATCTTAGGATCCTATTTCTTCTTTTAAAATGAGATATAATTCACATGTCAGAATATTCACCTTTTCAAAGCATATGGTTCAGTGGTTTTTTGGTGCATTCACCACACTGTAGAGCAATCACCTGCCTAATTCCGGAACATTTTCATCAGCTTGAAACCCCTTATATATGAGCAACCTGAGGATTTCTATGAGGAGGAAGGTGATCTGCTCCAGGGTTCAGGAATCAGGATGAGATGGGGGTGGCAAGGAAGCTATAGGTGCAGTGGGCACCCTGGCAGTGTCCCTATGGTCTAGTGGCTCCGGAGCACAGAGTCCCTGGCCTTGGTTTCCAGAGCAGCCCTCTCTGAGCCCCTCTGTGGGCTGCATGTGCTCATCCCTGTGGAGAGTGACATCATGATTCTGCCCAGACCACGCTCCTCGGAGAGAGAAAAAGGGAAAGGAGAAAGAGCACTGTGCCTGCCAAGGGCACTCATTAATTTTTAGTTTCAACATAATTACAAAATGATCGCATTTCCACTGGCCTTTTTCCTTCTTCTGGCAGGATCTGCCACAGAAGAACTCAAATTGTAAACTAGGAACTTATTTACTTACACTGTACCTGGCCTGGTGAACTAATAAAAAACATACACAGGGCACAGTCAATGTCTTACCAATTTCTTCACCAAAGTGACTGAAATCAGAGCTTGGAACATCAGTGTAATCATGTGGTTCTGAATGGCAGCAGAATATATCAAGAAGAGGAGAGCAAGCCATCCCAGAGACTCCCAAGGAACAAATCTGGGAAGTGATGAAATAGCTACTCTAGTCCAAGGGCACCAGAGCATTGCCCATGGGACTCACACAGAACCTTTTCCACAATGCACTGAATAAAACAAATATCAACAGGATCTTACACCCTCATCTCAGATCCTAAGGTATGACAAGCACCAGTGCCTTGACATTCTGTGCCACCATGGTACCCAGAAAGGCAGACATGTCTTGTCTTTTAGGTTGTCCGTTCTTCCCCTCCACAAACCTCACATCCCTCAACGCCTCCCCAATCCTACCACTATCCGGAGTACTCAACAACCAAGATCCCACTCACATAAAAGAAATACTTCTGCAGCATGCAGTTTTCACCACGTTCAGAACATTGTGCTGTATGTCTCCTGCTCTCAAAGAGCTTTCAATCTAGCAGGAAATATAAGGCAAGATCATGGCTAAGTGTTCTAAGAGGAAGAGCAGTGCTTCATGAGAGGGTGAAACTTGCCTGGAGGCACGTAGGTGATAAGTAATAAAATGGCAAAAAAAAAAAAAAATGTTGGGGAGGCAATTCCAGGTGAAGGAACAGCATATCCAAAGGAACAGAAGGGTGATACATATTTGCAAACCATAAGAACTCCAGTTAAGCTGCAGGAGAGATGATATACAAAAGAATAGCAGAAGACCTAGGCTAAAAATGCAGACTATTGTCAACTGAAAAGCTGTGAATACCAGTTTATGGAGTTCAGAGCTGATGAAAAGTGGTCCATGGTTTTATTAACCAGAGGTATAAACTAATCCACAATTTAGAATTATCAGAGAGCTCCTGCAAGAAAATTGCAGAGAAACCAGACAGAGTCAGAATCCCACTGTGATTCTGAGCCCACATTCTTCAGTGACTTAAATAGTGAAGTAGGACTCAGGAGGCCTGGATGTTGTTAGAGTATCCTTACATAAAGTTTTTAGCTTTGGATTTCCCCATCGCTATAAGGAAGATATGTGTAGATGAATTTTAAGATTCTTCTGTAACTATGACATCCCATGATCCTGAGTCCAAAGGGGAAAAGCTCAGTGTCCTAAATGATGTTAAACCTTCCCTTAAGTCTGATCCACAATCTACTCTGTTTTTCTTCTGCACATGGATGAATAGGTTTGAAAGGATGATATCAGAACTTATAAGAGCCAGGCCCATCTTCACATTGGACCTCCAGGTGATGAAAAAGACCCCCTCTCATGCTGGTGCAGACAGGCGATTTCCAGGAAAGTACCTTTCGATGCACTAGAGAATAGCAATGATGGGACATGGGGGAGCAAGAGTCACAGGAGAGAATCACTGGAGTGGACAGTGGCAGAGGGATGAAGAGTAAGTAAGTCACGGCAACATGCTCTTCCATCAGCCATATCACCATCCTGAGAGTCTTCAGCATAAGCTGCGCAGGAAACCGTCATGTCAGGATCAAAATTTTCCCCAAAGGACCTGATCCATGATGTCCTCTTTCAAAGAATTTGACAACTTAAATTCAAATATGGATTTGAACTAGGAAAATCCTCAAAGATCCTTTAATTCACTGAATTGTTCTGAGTGGCTTAGGGCAGCCTTGGCATTCTGGGACCCTTTTTCACTCCTAGCAAGTCTCAGCTTCTGGCTGAATCCAGCTGAGTAGTAATGAGGCTACTGCGGTTGCCAAGGTCAAGGCAAGAGGAAGCATTAACTTGTCAATTCTTGGCCTCATGTTGAGGGCATCAGAGGAGCTGACCCTGAAGTCCTTCAAGGTTGAGGTTGACACTTCCTGATGGCCATTACTCACTGTTGAAAGACCTTGCTTAGATTTTCAAACCTGCTGTTAGGCTTGGAACCTTTTATCCAAACCAATCCAGTATGATTTCTCAGGGGGTTCGCCAGAGCAAAGTTAGAAAAGAATTGGATCAATTGGAGGAAAAATAAAATGCACCACTAGGAGAGGCCCTGCTGTTAGAGGATTGGAGAGGGGCTGTTATCCATGGGTTACTAGTTTTGCTTGGTTGCTTTTCAATTATATTAAGTGAGCAATATTATGAATAGGCTTACACTCTTTATGAAATAATTACAAGAGGACAGGGCTAAAAATAGAATCCAACCACACCTCCATCCTATACCATCCCAGCAGCCATGACAAGATGATGCAGATTAACCTCAGAACTTTGGTGGTGATGACCATCTCAATCCAAGCATAACAAATGGGTCTTGTCTATCAGATAGTGACTATCCTTAGGGTTAGCAAAAATAGGCCTATGATGGAACTAACCCCTCTTCTTTTGTTCCTTCTTACTGTCCTTTTTCTACCCTCTAATTTAAGAGTTTGAAAGATATTGATGATAGGCCTAGCTTTCCACATGGTTTCATTACGGTCTCCTGACTGAAACTATTAACAGTGGTATTAACTTTCAACACCTTTGCAAGAAAATAACCTGCCTAAGTCAGGGGTTAATAACAGTAGGGGATCACTAATTATCCTGCAAATCTTCACCCTGGTATCAACCGTGATGCAAGACTTTAATGTCTCTGGAATGGCAGCCTCTAAAGACCCCAACTTGCTTCATAAGCATAATGACAGCAGCACATTAGTGTCTTGGCCATCTGTGAAGAAAGATGAGGGGCGCACAAAAAGTAGACAAAGGAGAAGGCTGCAGAGAGAAAGGACAAAGGCAAGAGAAATTATGCGATGGCACTCGCCAAAGAAACAATGGCTCTCGGGCTGAGCTGGCTGGGCCTCCACATTCCTCACCATAGGGACCATCTGGTACGGAGATCTAAAGTGATATAATTCCACATCTCAGAGTGAGAGCTATATAGTATGAAGTATCCTACTGGGTCTGCATTCAACTAGCACAGATGTCGGTAAGACTGATAGTTCGCCTGAAGTTCATACCTACAAAGGCCTGGCAAAGTGAACAACAAAAAGGGAAAGTTCTTAGCCGGGAAATTCTTTTGTGAAGATGTTCAGAGACCAATGGGGGAAAGGAGATCTCACGCAGCTCACTGTCTCCCATCAGAGCTGCTGGCCATCATCTCATTCACTCTCCTCTGCCTCCAAGCAGAACTGAGCAATGGCCACAGAACGATGAGGAACAAAAGCTTTACAACAAAGCAGCTTAAAATTTCAAAAATTGCTCATTTGACAGAAGCATGGGAAGTTCCTTCGCAAATAACTAGAACCTCCTTGAGTTTATGAGATCTGGAATTGAAATTTCCTCTTGCAAACAAGTGACAGATAACAGGATTTGTATTTGTTCTACGTGATGGCATTTCTGCTCCATGGCAAAAACTGGCCACTCATAGCCAGGGCATTACTGACCCCTTGGCAAGTTAGAGGATTGGATAGAGGATCCAGAGAGGGGACTTCTCTAAGCTCCAGAGCTCATTTCTCTCATCTTCAAGTGAAGAGATAGAAAGTCTCTAACTCTCCCCCTCCAAACATGTTATCAATGACAAGCTCTTGCTCAGCCCTGACTCAGGTGCAAGCCAACTCGATGAAAGTCTTTATGGCAGTTTTCCAAACCAGACTTTCCTCTTGGAGTCTGGAATGTTGCCATCTCAGTCCAAGCTATCAATTACACAGTAAGGACTGGCTGAATCCAAACTCATGAGAGTGACCTACTAAAACTCCACTCCAGGGTCTGCAGTAAGAAAGAAACATCCCCACATGGATGTGCCCAAACGGTTTCTAGGGAGTTATCAACCTTTGATCAGTTACGTTTATGTGGATAAGAGAAGTCTAGATAAGAAAACTTCACCTGACCTCTCTTGGCAGCCCCACCAATATGCTTTTATAGAGATACACTCAAAAAATTGGAAATGTTAACTTCCTTTACAGCTGCCCACTCACCCACTTCTCCTTTCCCAGAAGAGGCAAAGATGACTAAAATGAGCCAACACAGGGAGCAGAAAGGATAAAAGAAAGAAAATAAGGACCTAGATAGTCCATAGCTGTCGTCTCTGAGGGCAGTCGGGGGCGAGAGCCGCAGGAAACAGAGGGTGACTTTTTAAATCAGCCTTGATGGAAAGCAGTGAAGCTTTCTATGGATGCTGCTGGAAGTAGGTCACTCTGTGCTGCTCCGTGCTGGCATGAATAGCAATCGAGCAACTACGTGAACATTCTATTTACCTCGCCATGGAGATGAGAACATTCCTGTGGGGGGAAAAGCAGCCAAAAGGTTCTGACACAACCAGAGAGATGAGGAGGCATTCAAATGGCTTGTGATTTCATCCAACATGGTTTGCTTGTTCCTACCACGGTGATTCTCTGGATCTTTTCAAACCTCTGCAAAGAGTTTATCCACATGATACTCATTAAAGTCTCATTTGAAAGAGGGGAAAAAAGCCCAAAGCTCTTTCAAAAAGGCCGGGTTATCTCAGCCACCGATGTACTGGTGAAAGGGTTTTTTACATACATCTATTTCTATTCTCCACTGCCACCGGCTGACCTTTGTAAATTGAGATAACGGCACACGTTTAACAAGATCTGACATCAAGTAAGATGTGTAATAATATTTAAACTCAGTAATGTTAAAATATGTATTTATAGTTCATTTCAGACATTGTGATGAGAGTAGGTCATTTTGGAGCCTAAGGAGTCATGATTAGAATTCTCATTTGAGCATTTGCGCTTTGCAGAGCCCTTGGGCCTCCGTCTCCTGTTGTGTGGTGCTGGAACAATGAGGATGTCTGGATTTTGGAAATCTGAACCCTGGCTGCAAGGTAATTACAAGGAGACTCCCTATGAGAGTCAGTGAGAGCTCTGTTCATTCCCAATCCCCTCTCCTGTACTCTTGGACTTTCATTAACAAAGAGTTTAATATTTTCTATAATTTTCAAAAGCTCTATCTATTTCTGGACTTGATGGCTCCTGCTTAATAAAATAGATGGAAAAAGTAATTGATAATGACCAAGATATCATCTGTAGCTGATGTACAAAGGAGAACAGCCTGTTGCTTGTCCTAAACTGTCTTGATTCATCTCGGTTTCTAATTAGCTCTCAGCCACTTGTATTTCTGTTCTTATCATCTATGATTCAACTCAGCAAGTAATGATGTGCCTATTATGTGCTGTCCCTTGTCTTCAACATTCATGAGCTACCTTAATCCTCAAGAAAACTTTAATGTGGGTTCATATTTCCCTATTTTACAAATAAGAAACTGAGTTACAGAGAAATCAACCTATTTGACCAGGTTTAACCAGAGAGTAAATACTGGAATTGAGGGGAAAAGAAATCCTGAATTTCCTGGTTTTAAGACCACTGTTCTTTCTTACCATATCAACTCCCATTGTCTCACTTTATAAATCCCAATCTCAGGATCATACAAGCCAAATGCTTAGCAGCTTGTGGCAGGCATGAATACCAGTCAATATCAATGCCATGATCACCATCATCATCATCATCCTCATCACCATCACTAACACTGTGTGTCTTGCTGCCATATTATTAGCATCATTCACATAAATGCTAAAATTCTGTGATAATCATTGACAGAATTAAGCAAATGATACTTTTAAGAGGCTCCAACTGCTTCTAAGTCTTCATAAGTCCAAGAACTATCAATCCATGGATCAGCTCAATTCCAGCTGAGGAATCTGGGACAGTTCACATTGGAACTTTTCTGCAAGGGCACATTATTGCATTGAAAATTTCTTCAATGACTGATAAAACCCCACTTATGTTATTATTGCTTGAAGATCCAGTTATTAGCTTCCATATAGCAATATCTTGCTCTACAAAGCTGGTATGTTAGGCGAGTTGCAGTGAATTACTGTGAGGTAGGTACTCAAGGATTAGAATGGATAGATCCTCCCAGCAGGGTGTGGGAATGGTGATGGAGATCAATGGAGAGGGAAGGAACAAATGAAGGCAATATTAAAATAACAGGTTTGCATCCATCAGTAGTAAACTGGGTCCTTTCTATAGACTAATTGGTGTTATCTCATCCTGAATACCCAGAGCAAGTGTACTCAAGTAGAACCTTCAACTCTCAATCTCATCTTGGGCAGAAAGGCTCTCCACCTCATGCTCACAGCTGTGTGCACTTGGACTGATGACTTGTGACTGCTTTCCATACACACTTGGCCTGGAGGGTATCATTTCTACAGGAGAACGAGGTGTCATAAACTGTTTACAATAGGCATCATATTTATTTCAATCTTTGACTTGTATCAGAGACATATTCATATGTCTTTCATTCTTACCTCATGCTGGATCTAGTTTTCTAATTTACTTTCATAGGTCTACATCTGCTTCTTACTAATCACTACAGCCACCTTTCTGAGCAGGTTCTCTTGGTTCATTAAGTAAATTTCTTGGAGTGGAACAAGGCAGCATTACATAAGTTGGTAAGAGTTTAATACTGAGAAACCAGTCAGATACAAGGCTCCTATATCTACTACCTCTCAAATATTCTGCTTTGTTTTGTTTATGTATTTTGAGACTGGGCTATGTAGGCCAGGCCAGTCTCAAACTTGCAGTGACCCTCCTGCTTCAGATCTCCCAGTGCTGAGATTATAGTTGTGTACCACCACCACTAGCTAACTCTTAGATCTTTATGCCTCTGTTTCTCTATTTTTCCAAAATAGGGCTAATGCAAACAACGGCTTCCCAGGGCTGTTAAAATGGAAATGCAGATAGGAATGGCTAGAAATAGGAGAAATGTGAGTTACAGTTATCATTAATATTATCATTAATGTTAGTTGCAAGAATGTTAGTTTATTCCTCATAGAAAAAAGATGAATGATTTAACATAAGTGTAATGTACAGTTGTTGTTACTCATGTCCTTCATCATGACATTATGTTTCCCTTTTCTAACCTGGAAAGTACAAGGGGTCAAAATTTTCAGGAAATTATTTAAATGAACTCTAGATCATTTCCTTGAATCATCAATAATATGACAGAAATCTATTTGATATGAACTGTAGCTAGTCTTCATCTGTGAGACCATCCCCTTGAAGTTGATCATGTGAAAATTACATGAAAACTACCCCCTATTTCTTGTCCCCTAATGGATTCCTTTCATTTTATAAAGACTATCAATTATGGTGTTAGTAACTCAGGCTTTATGCCCAACAAATGCAGTAATAATTTACCATTTATGAAAAATAAACTTTAAAGGTAGACTCTGTCAAAAGATTCTGATCAAGTAGATACCATTAGTGAACATATATGTTACATGAATATGGAAAACTGATCATTCAGGCTTGATTTCCCCTTCTAGACTCCCAAGGGTACCCTGATCCCCACACCACTGTGCCTGTCCATCACACTCATGCAATGTTCAACTGGTTTTAAAGTGTATACATATCTCATCCATATGATCAGCTTTGATGATTTGTTACCTGTAAGTAGGCACAACCTTTACTAACAAGATCTTCTGCTGGATGAAGACGAACTATTTATTTCCCCCAACTTCATCTCCAAAACGATTCAGGAAACACAGTAATATTTCATGAAGCACCAGTATTTAAACTACTTTCATTTTACAACTTGATTTTGGATATTCTTAGTACTAAGTATTGCTTGTTCTAATACATCAGTTTCAGGAGGTAACATGCTTACTGAAATTTCATAAATCCTTCAAAAAACAGAAAATTTATTTGAGTCTTACTTTTCTCACTTTCTTTTCTAGAAAAATGAAAGACTTTTGGGTTTTCTAACTGGTCCTATTTTCTCTTATTTTATAGTAATCTTTTATAGTTTTGATTAATTAATTTCTATTTAACACATTGTTTCATATTCATTTAAGAATTTATTAAAGTTTTCTAAGTACTTGTTTTGAAAATTGATTTCTAAATGGTTCCATTCATCCAAAATATGTACTAGGTAGCTGTTTCATTTTGTTTTTTAAACAGAGGTATCGGCAATTACTTTAGGAAATAATGCTATCCAACTTTGTTATCTTTGTTTTTTCTTGACAAACTAGTCCCAGGTTTGGTGGAAAAAAGCTTTGGATATAAATACTGCTCTTCTTTGGCTGGGCCTTTCTTTCTTAGGTAAAGGATCCATTCTTCTCATGGAACCCAGAAAGCTTCCATCACTTTGCCTCTGGAGTGTGACAAGGGGAGGGGGAGACACAGCTTTTGCCAAGAGGGAGGACTTGGATCACTGCAAGAGGGGCACGAAGGAAAGATGCTTCTCATCTTGTTTCTGTGACTGTGGTACAGACGATAAAACTAAGATGAAGGAACTTTCAGAAGTAACTGGCTCTGTCTTTAATTACCCTGTCTAGAAAGCACTTCTGTCATTGGGGCTGGAGACACGATCTGCTCAAGAGATTGATTGGAGTAGGATTTTTTTGCCTAATCTTAGATTGCTTCGGTTTTACTGGAATTGAGGCAGGCCATAAACCTATCAGTGACACAAGAAAATTGAAGCAATTAAGTTTGCAGGTGTGCGTATTTGTCATATTCATGATGGATTTGTGTTAATGTAAGTGACAGAAGGCTGCCACATGGCGTGTTCACTCCAGCTGAGGGTGAAACTACCTAGGGGAGGCACTGTGACTCCACAATGCTGACACCAGGCAGATCCCTGCCCACCCAAGGGGACAAGAAACCTCAAATCTCACAAAGCGACTCCCCTCCTTCCCAACCCTGGCTGGGGACCCTTTGGCACTGCTGCTCCAGTCCCAAATTACAACTAAACTGTTTCAAGGGTGTGCAATCTGACTCAGGTGAAAGAAATGCTAGTTAAAGAACCTAGACTGTAGCTGTAGGAACGTAATTTGCAGACATGATTTCAGAGTCCAAAAGGTCTGGTTTAAATATCAGCCTTGCCTCGAGCATGTTATTTAAGCCCAATATGGATTATAATATCTACTTTATAAAGTTGTTGTGAGGAGGAAATGAAGTAATAAATGTAGAGCTCTAAATACAGAGTCTCCTGGTTATAGTTGCTTTAATTCTTTCTCCTTTTCTGACCTTGAAACACTCTAGCTCCTAGAAATTAATTTCCTCATTCCTCAGAGGCTACCACACAACTTCAGGCTGAGGAACAGTGTTAGCAGGGTTCATGAGGAGACCAGCAGACCCACACACTGGATTTGTCAAACCTGGCTTTGACCACAGCAACTTTGAGGAAGGCTGTCCCTCCTCTGACAGCCAGTCCTTCCCGAGGCTTTTCTTGACCAGCTGCGAGGCGGTGCCTATTGAAGGCCAGCCCACTGGGACACTGCACAGTGACCTACAACCTGGCTTGGTGTGAAAAGATGAGTTAATCAGATTCTCCCTTGTAGTAATTCGAAATGGGGAAGATGGAACAAATCAGGCATAAATCAACAGAAGCAGGGCTCAGAGAGATGCATAGTAAAATCACAGATGGGGAGTCTGGGCCAGAAGGGCCACTTCAAGCTGGAGAGATGAGGAAATAGAAAAGACATGAATAAGCAGAAGCTTGGAGGTAGAGGAAATCACAGGGCATGGAGGGAAATGCTAGGCAAGATGGCAGGGAGAGCAGCAGGAGCAGGCGTGTGGAAGGAGAGGCGCGCACTGAGGCAGGACCACACAGCGAACGCCCCGGAGCCCTGCTGCAGAGCCCCAGCTGTCCTGAGTCAGGTCCACCTGCCCTGAGACCAGGCCGGCGCTGGGCTCCTGTGTCTTCACGCCTGTGAGGTCCCGGTCTCCACCTCATCTGTGCATCCCAACAAGCTTTTCCCACCAAGGAGTGAACGAGACATGACGCGGTTGCAGTGCTTTGCAGTCAAAGGCGCCACGGAGATTTGAGCAACCTTTGCCAGATCCATACTGTTCAGAGAACTCTGGCCTTGGCCTCTTACTAAATGTCCTTAATCAAGGTACCTGACTCAGTTCTCCTTTGAGTGAACAAATGAGTAACTGCCAGTGGTACACACCCATAATCCCAGCAGTCTGGGAGGCTGAAGGAGGACCACAAATTTGAGTTTAGCTTGAGTTTTAATTCAGGAACTTATTAAGACCCTGTCTCAAAGTAAAAAACAAAAGTGTGAAGGCTTTAGGTTCAATCTCTAGTATAAGAAAGAAAAAAAAAAGTAGCTCCAATACAACAGTTAAGTATAAGTCACCCAATATGAGAGAAGGTATTTTGAAAATACTTGTTTAGAGAGTGAAAAAGGAAAGTGGATTCCAGATTTCTGCCCAAGTTGTATCTTTTCAAAGTCTAGGTATGGCTTTGATTCCTTTCTAAATATTTTTTCAGTCTGCAAAATGGGAATCATGACAGTACAATGTCAAGCAACAATATCCAGCATCAGGAAGGTCATGAGAACGCACAGGCAGACAATGAGGCTGGAACGGGAATATATTCACTTTTATTACAAAAGAAAAGGTTTTCCTTTGCCAACCCACATAACTTAACAGTCAGCAATAATGAGAAAGGAAACAAAGAAAGCACTGTACATGACAGCTAAAATCAGAATTTGATCAAATATTCTACTTCTAAAGGGCTACTGTCATGTAAAAAAAAATCAATTTGAGTAGAAAAAAATCTGGTTTGTTTATTAGTTTTTCTCCTAATGCTACCAAATGGACCTCAATCTGAAATGGCTTTTGAAATCAAATTTGCTGTTCTCCAATTTTGCAACTTACTCTTTATGCTAATTTGTCTGCACCTGCAGGGACAAAGAAACTGGCAGCATTGAACATGAGATCCAGGAAGAAAAAGCAACAGAAAGATTCAGGAAATGAAACCAGGGCTAAATCACATTAGGTGTATAAAGGTTGGGCTTTTTATAAAACAAGAGAACAATGTGTTGGATGTCTGAGTGGGTATTCTGAGTATTGGAAATCATAAACCTTTGGAAGGAGAACTGATGCCTTGCCCAGGTCTTAGAAGATGATAGGGGGCATTTAAGAAGATCAAGGGCAAGGCCAGCCCAGGCCACTCTTGACCTTCATATCCTTTAACCATGAGAATTTAAAAAAATGTCTTAAAGTTTCATTTTTCAGGAATTTAGCCTGTAGTAGTTCAGGTTAATTTTCTCTTCCAGTGTCAAAATACCTTTATCTGGGGCTCTATTAGAAAGAAGCCCATGATTTTAAAAGAAAGACTCAGTCTCATTCTCGTATTGTTCTCCAGTATCTGTGCCCTGAAATATCTGCCTTCTTCTCTTTCTTTCTGCCACACTGTCAGGCGTGGTTTAAGGGTGAGACCAAATCCAGTATCCCAATCATCATAAAACATGAGCACAAAAGGTGTCACAACAGACTTAGAAATATTACCCTCACCTTAAAAATACCCAGTCCTTCAACAGCATCAATTCCACACCCCTATTTAAAATACGACAAATGCATAGAGAGTTACACATTTTGACAAAGATAACTTAGAGCATTAGCTCGTGAGAAATCCAGAAAAAAGTATCCCAAAGCCTGTCTCTTTCTGTTATAATGTCTTGCAAATTCTAAAAAAAAAATGAAAATATATTTTTATATTGTAAGATGATTTTACTTTGTGTATTTTCTTGACTGCTCGGTCCAGTATGTTTAATTGGAGACTTTTTGCATTGCATAAAAAAAGCACTGTCAAAACTGAAGTTCCATCTACAGCTTGCAACTGCTGAGGTCCAATGAATGCTACATGTTCACTGCTTTAAAAAATGTCAATTTTTACCTAAGAGTTATTAGATTTAGGGAAAAAATCGATTCGACGTTTCCAGTGTTCATCCCTCACATTCTGCTGCCCCCCCAGCATCTCTTCAATCCTCCATTTTTTCCACTATTATCAGATGCAAAAGAACAGAAATCACACACTTCAGCAAAGACTTTGTTTAAAGTCAAATCAACTAGGACTCAATTTTTGCCCATTGTTGGACTTGCAGGAGGCAAATTTCCTGATTTCTACTAGACCACTACTAGTTGCTTATAGAAACAAGGATACTATTATCCTTACTAATTGCATAAAATGTGTTTCTGTCACAAATCATATACTTGAATAGGAAGAAACTCGCTTTCATTAATTGGTAAGAAAAGTCCCTGTATTCTGTATTTGTGAGTCTGAAAAAATGGAAAATAAAAGGTTAATTGACTTTCTCAAAATCAAGCTGCACAAAAAGACTGGAGTTAAGGTTCACAGCTCCTGCCTCTTCAGTCCAACTTGTTATGAGAGTCACAGAGGAATGTCTTTTAGTGAAACTTCTTGAGATTTTATGTCCCTAATTCTCCTGTTTCCCTAGGGAGGAAGTTTAGTGAAGGGGAAAGAGAATGGTCTTTAGAATTAGGCAGACGTGGTTAGACTCTCAACTGTGACATTTGCTAGTCATATGATCTGAAGCTAGTTACATAACTTGGGAGCCGCTACGTCTTCATTTACAAACTGTAGATAATGATATACCTCAATTCCGTGCATGAGGCGGAAACGAGACCACGTGTGAAGCACAGAGCTGACACTCAGTACATAGGCACACCATTCTTTTTGTGTATTTTTCTTAGACAATTACAATGGAACTGAGTCACAAGACAAAGATGACAGACTCTAGATGCTGAGGACCCAATTGCACTTATTTCCAGTTTGCTTATGAGTTCTAACATTTCAGTCTGGAAATACCATAAATTTTGGTAGAGAAAATTCAAAATACTGCCTGGTACTCCTTTAAATATCAGGTACTTTCAGAAGACAACATAGACTAGGGACAAATGAACCTCATCAAACAAGACCAAAGAGCTCTTGCTTGACTGGGAACTTTCATTCATTAGCTTAATCATGTATTCATTTCTTTACAGAGTATTTTACTGAGTCCTGCTTTGTGTGAAATATTAAAGTTGCAAATATGAAAGAGACCATGCAGGAGGAATTTACAGTTTAGAATGGACAAGGAAAATCAAAAATGAATGCAGCCAGTGGCTGTGGCAGGATGTGCACAGGACAGAGGGAGAGGGTGAGGAAAGAGAGGCCCGTTCAGCCCAAGAAGGGAGAATCAGTAAGTCTTAAAAAATGACATTCATATCTGCACTAAGAGTAAGGAGAAATGGGACATACGAGCATGGTGTGGGTAACAAGTTCTGGCCACACTCATGGCTAAGAGATACAGCATGCAATAACAGCAGCAAATCTTCCAAGAGCATCAGGATGGCGCTGGGTAGGCTACAAAAACTTGGAGGCAAGAGTTCAGAGGACAGAGCGTGCCATCCTCAAGGTCTGGCTTTATTACCTATGACAAGGGAAGTCTTGCTTTTAAAAAGGTAGGTGGGAAATTGCAGCATCACTTTCAAACTGGTTAAGGACTTGGTTTATAAGAAAGAGGAGAAGGGAAGGACAGAAGAGAGGCAGAAGGGGAGGGATTAGTGGAGTAGGCCAATGCTTGGATGTAGAGTGGGGGAAATAAAGACTCTTGGCTAACTCTGAAAGTTAGTTCAGGCCCTTCACCCTTCCAGGTACACGGGATGGAGAATCAGGCCCCAGAGAGGGGGTGGAGGTTTGGGTATACTGGAGTTGAACTGCATTGTCTGTCCTCCAGGTAGGAACATTCTAACATTTAAATGGATGCATCAGAAGTGAATGGTAAAATTCTGCTGTAGCATCATGCATCAGTTAGACAACGCTGAAATCAAGAGAACAGGTGAATTCACCTAGCAGTGCACAGTATGTTCAAACCAAGGGCCAAGGATAATACCTCGAGTCTCGGAAAAGGCTTCTTCAGACCTTAGCTTCCTCTATTAAATGAGAGGGATGCGCTGTTTTCTCTTAGATTTCATTCACATAAAAATGTCTCATTCTGTGCTGTTTTTTTTATTTGGCTCAGCCTTTTGCTTGCACGGTTCTCTTCTCTTTCTTCCACCTTTGTTATTTTTGGAAAAGGTGATTTGAAGCTTAAGCTCCTGTGAAGTGGCCCCTTGATCTTTCTGTCATAAGGATACTCACACAAAGGGTACAGCAGGGAGACTTTACAGAAGAAGAAAAGGCAGGCGAGGATCAGAACAGGTCTCGGTGCCAGGATGTGGCCTTTCTGGTGCCTTCAAAGAAGCCACAATAGCGAGGATCTCCCTCCCACTCTTCAGTTGTTCCGGGGAGGCGTTCTGATACAATCGAAAAAATAGCACCGGTTGCCTTGCTTTAAACGCTCCTGACTTTCCTTCGATATCCCCTCTCCCTATCCTGGAGGGAGCTCTGTCACTACAGACTGTACCTAATGTATTGGTACCTCATTAGCTGGAGCTAGAATTTAAAATAATTAGGGTATCAAAGTTTTCATCGGCCATATCTCTATTCATCATTCTGCTTCTACTTACCAGTGCATGGTGTTTTCTGTTTTTCTACATCTCTCCTGTATAAAAGCACATATAGATATTCTCTGTGGAAAATATACCCAAATTCCTATTAAACCCAAGAAAAAATGGGAAGGAAACTCAATTTATTTTTCTATACTGCCCGCTTCTCATTAGCCTTGACTTCTAAAGCCCTCAGGTTATGGGCCAGTGCTTATTTTCATGGCTGCATTACTAGATTTTATTACATTTGTACTGAGAGGCAAGATAGCCTCATTTTATATCTGGAAAAATAGGCTTAGTGACCCAGCGACAGCAACTGGCCATGGATCAGTATATTTTCCTTATTATTTGAATCCAGGGCTATATGTTCTTAGTTGTCTGGAGTGAGAGTAAAATGTATTGCTCATCACATACGGATTCAACAGTAGCAATCTATTGCTCTTTTGCTAGAACCACCTAGTATATGGGAATGAAAAGCCTCTAGATTTTCTACAACTCCTATTAGGAAATCTGCAAATCCAAAAGCATTATTCTCTATGCCAAATCAGGTCATACACTATTGAGAAAAACTGCTTCATCTCATCTTTAAAAATAAAAATGTTGAGTTTAGGTACTGGAAATTAAGAATTCCAGGTGTGAGTTCAGAAATGAGAGAAACTGCAGAAATCAGAGTTTTTTAGTCTAAAACTGTGATGAGGCATTAGGTTTCAACTCTTGAAATAAAGGACACTTTGGTAATAGAGGAATCTCTCTTTCTCCCTCCCTCCCAACCTCCGTCCCCCTTTCCTTCCTCCTCACCCCATGGTTGAAGAAACTAGGATTTAACAAACTATCCCAAATCCTGTTTGTTAGTCCTTCACACATAAAACAATTCTCAATGGTAATCCCCTAGGGTCGAAACCTCAGTATTATAGATTAAACATAGAGCTGTAAGGAAATCTTAAGGTCTTCTAGACCAAATTCCTTCAGGAAAACATGTCTGCCTTTCACACTGGAGGATCTGAAAGTCTCTAGGGTTAAATGTTCTGCATGTTCTTCCAAATACTGTTATGCAACGTTTCTCCTGCTTTACCAAGGTATTTTATTCTTCTGTCTGAATAAAATCTCCCTTAGTATCATTTGAGCCTATCTTCTGTAGAGATGGAAAGGACCAGTCTGAAGGCCCCTTAGAATCCCTACACGTGCATGACCACCTCTCTTCGGAGTTCCAGACACATTGTATTCCAAACGCAGCTCCGCTCCTGTCCTCACTGAGGAGGGAGTTGGGCCCTCACTATCATATTTCAGAGATTCCTACCAGAGAATAAGAATTGGAGAGGTCACAATCTGCATTTGGGAGGAAAGAAAGGTGATGATCACACCAATCAAAGGCAAGAGTACCATTAGGCTATCCTTCAGTGTAATGCTAGTCCCTACATACCTTGCGCCAAAGCCAAAAGGCCGCTATGTGAGCTCCAAGGGTTTCTAGAACTTCTCAATCACAAAGGTACCTCAGAGTTTGCCTCTTGACAAAATAGAGGTGTCTAGAGTATGTATATTCTGAGCCCACGCCTGTCTTTATAAGTGAAACCTGTTATCCCTATCCCAATCTATCTATAGAAAACTAAATTCTGTTCACTTCTTTGCTTTTCACGCCAAGACTTTCCCTATCTTTGCCTTTATTTTCATATCTCTTCCATCTTAGAGGGGAAGTGATTCTGTTTTTTCTCAAGGTTAACCCCATGCCCTTGATCCACTCTTTTGTCTGCCACCTGTAAAGATTTTGCAGTATCACATTATCTCTTTAAACTTCAATCTCTTTCCACTGTTTCTTTCTCTTTGGCATAAAATAATGCTAAAAGTTATTTTCACCCCTATAGTCTCAAATACTGCTGACCTTCATTTTTACCTTTCTTATTATCTTTTTTCACTAACTGTCCAACTTCAAAACTTCAGTATGTGATTTCAGTTTCTTTATTCATTCTTTCATTCATTTCTTAACACAGTAATATTTGCTTCTGCCCCAATGTTACAGTCTATCTATGGGCAGAAGAGCATTGACATAAAACACCAGAAACTTTTAAGAAGGTCAAGAGTTTCTCACAAATATGGCTTGAGCACTGCAGGTGAATGGTAAATGAATGAAGACTTGAACACAAAAAAGGGATGGAATAGCGGATGGTCAGCATAAGAAATGGCGTTTATGGAATGACTGGTTAGAAGTCTATGTCAGACTGTGTTAGGTGTTTCAAATGTTTGTCTCATTTGAGCACAGATGACTTTGTTTCTTAATTCAGTTCATCTCCAAAGCATCTAAATAATATTAAACAAGTCATTTAGCATTTTTGGATCTTAGGTTTTGCCTATAAAACAAAGTGACTAGACTAAAAGATTCACTATGCATCTTGACATCTCAAGGTATGAAGCAAAAGTATCTGGTTGCACATGCTGGCATAGACCTTGGAAATACAGTGGTCTCCTAGTTTCTATGATATCATTATTTTGCCCTGACAGGGATCCTTGCATCCTGCTTTTTTTCCTTCTGGCTTACCAGACATTTATTGAGTAATAATTCACTTATTTTCTTTTTATATTCAAAGACATTCATGAGAGGAACTACATGGTTCAGAAATAAGACCATACTTTGAAACAAGACTGAACCCCACCTTGGCACTTGCTGGCCATCCGATCCTGGACGGTTACTCCACAGATGAGCTGCACCTGCACAGTGCAGCTAAGGCATTAACACACACCTGCACAGTGCAGCCAAGGCATTAACACACACCTGCGCAATCCCTGCTCCCAGCGCTGTTGGAGCACTGGCTGGGATAATGACACAGTGCTTTTTTTTTTTTTTTTCCATAGTAATTGGCAAAGAGGAGGCATGAAATAAATGTGAGGTTCCCTGGTTTTCTCTTTTGCTCTTTCCACTCTATCCAGGGCCAAGTTTTCTTTAGGTTTTTACTTTCTCAGTGGCTCTTAGGTGGGCTGGTGTCTTTTACTGGGAACTACTGAGGTATTTCACCCTCTTCATTGTGTGACTAAATGACAGAGGATGCCCACTGGCCTGAGTCCACAGGGTTAGTTAATGGCAAAGTCAAAATCTGAAATCAGATTGTGTTGCTACCCATCTGGTTTTATTCAACCCTCTACAATGAGACTTTGAGAGCTCTGTAGGATCAATTGTGTGCTCCTTGTGGCCTTCAGAAATGGACTATTTTTTAAATTCAATAATTATGATCTGACCTAAGGTTCTCTGTATGATCAAAGCTGTCAGTTATCCCAGTCCTTTACACTAGCAGAGAAGCCCTTCTGTGAGTGGTTTCTTTATTCAGTCTCTAGTGGTACCTTCCTTATAGTGTTGGATCCATTCAATCAGTCCTTCTCTTCACCTTTTCACTTCCTCATGTCAGCTAGTTTTAAAAATAAAGGGGAAAACAACAATAACATTAACACTAAGCAAACAAATGAATCAAACAGTAACTATATATAGTTCATATATATATATATATATATATATATATATATATATATAATTATTCTAGAAATGCTCATCTCAGGGTTAAAAAATCAAACATGGAAATTCTGTCAGATATTCAGTAGTAGAGACTTATTTTGGACATATGATTTAATATCATACTCCATTAACCACATACTTGCAAAGAACATTTGATGGCATGGAAAATCACAACATAGTGTCAAATGATTTTTAAAAAACTTTTTTAAATGTGCAAAATATGAGCTCAGAGAACTAAGAAATTTCATAGAGAATTGGCAGACTACACAGCTTGTGTTTATTTATCTCTGGAAGATGAGATTATGAGTGATTTTAAATTCCTTCTGTACATTTTTGTGGTTGTTTCTAATCGTTCCATGATCAATAAATAGTTTTTAATAGAAAGAAAATGATAGTTGTTATTTGGGGCAAGTAGACCATTAGGTACCTGTTAGGGGAAATAATATGCTTACTTCAGATGTTTCATTCTTCCAACTGCCAAAGTTGTTTACATGGACATAGGCTAGATGAAAGCTAGAGACAACTAAGGAATCACATGTATTCTCAAATTATTATCTTTATAGCAAAACTCCTACTTCAAGAGAAATTTTACACAACTGTTTACTATGTCAACAAAGATAAAAGAAGAGTTGCTTTAATTCCAGCAGGAGTAATGGGCCCAGAGTTGGGGTAATGGGCCCAGAGTTGCACCATTCCTGATGACAGCTGAAGCATGTTAGTGAATCCATAGACTCTAGAAAACATAATTTGTAAAAATCTTGCTTTGGCACAAGCTTTCCATATCACTGATGAGGAATCTGGCACCAAGAAAGGCAGTGAGTGGCTTGAAGTCATCACCACTCCTGCTCCAGCACACTCCAGCCCCAACTTTCCGACTGTTAAACCCACCGCAAGAGAGATGTGTGTGTACGAGGAAACCATCCTTCTGCAATGTTCTTCGATCAAAAACTACCTGTGACGCTGACCATGAATCCTTACCCATTCTCAGCCATACGCTCAGCAAGCCACACGCTGGATTCTGCCCATTCAGCAAGAGCCCGGACATTATTTATTATTCAGAGGTGACCATGGCCTCTTTTACAACCTTCATACTTGGTGAATCTCCTCTAATCCCTGCTTCTGCCCTCGGGCTTCCTAGGTTTACAAGAAATACTAGTAAATCCTTTCCCCTGCTTGCAATGAATCAATGTCTCTGTAGTCTCTGCGTCCTCAGCTGCATTTCACGCAGAGCCAACTTTTGGATGAAAGCATAAAACCCCCAATCTTGTGGCAGCCATTCAGAGAGCCTAAGGTGTTTATGGGAACCAGGGAATGTTAATCCCCACTTGCGAGGCCAGCTCCTATGCTGGTAATTACATTTTTGCCTCAGAAGAGTGTCCCTGCTGCTGCTGTTAGATGCAGTCTTCATTTCCTCCTCTCTGAGTGGAGTCTGGAGCTAAGGTCTCTCTGAGGGTGGTGCGCTTAGAGAGCCTGCTTCCTTTAGGAGACCGGCTTCCTTTAGGAGCCTGGCTGTGTTTTGGCACTGGCAAAGCTGGGATCTTGATCCTGGAGTTTGCAGGACTGTTTGCAAGTGGTTTTAGATTAATGAATTTGTACACCTGTAAGGTATTCTTATTACCTAATCTTTGTCTTCTATGCTGGTAATAGTGATGGGGAACCAAACTCAACTGCCTCAGAGTTTCAATTTAATACAAACCTAAAGGCTGGGATTTTGATGACAATAATCAAATCCCTCCACTGTGAAAGGATTGGACAGGAAATTTACTAAGCACCTAAAGAAAATAGAAGGTTTCTTCCAGTTACACACTGCCTGCTGCTTCTGCCCACTGCCAAGAAGCTAAGGCAAATTTCCATTGTCAAAGTCCAATAATATTCACTCCTAAGTGTCCAGATGAGTGCGGCGCCCTTTTCTGTCCATGCCGCGTCCTAGTCCATCCACGCCTTGTGACAATCGCTTCTCCAGGAAAAGGATGCCGCATGTGGGAATTGGGCGCGGGGATCTTGAAATGTTTTGTACTGATAATTGTAATTTGTGTAGTTCACATGTGTATGTTTTTATGAAATGCTCAATATGAAGTCGAGGGTGAAGACTCCAGGGGGGTTGCTGGAGGCCCTCTAGATAACCCCTTTGTGAGGACTGGTTGTAAAATTTTACCTTCTGTGAGTAGTATGAGAGAGTTTATACAGAGGCTTTAAATGGGAGAGCTCATGGAGGAGGATTTGCGGGGTTCCTGTGAGACAACTGCCCTGAGACACTGGACAGGCAGCCAAAGACGGGCAACTAGG
>PVLA01004223.1:0-183993 GCA_004027455.1 Hydrochoerus hydrochaeris | reverse complement strand
CAAAATGACCTCTTTGGGCTGGGGATTTAGCTCAGCAGCATAAGCCCCTGCCTTGCAAGTGTGGAGTCTTGAGTTCAATCCCCAGTACCAAAAAAAAAAATCTTTTCTCTGACCATACCCTTTCCTCACTGCAAAACAGTATTAATCGAATTTAGGTAGCAATTGGCTGGGCATGATGGCACAGCCTTATAGTCCAGCACTCTGAGAAGCTGAGGCAGGAGGATCTCAAGTTCAAGCCAAATCTGGGCAATTTAGCAGCTTATTGAGACCTTGTCTAAAAATAAATAAATAAAAATTTAAAAAGTAAAAAGGGCTGATGATGTAATTCAGTACGAAGGCCCAGGGTTTGATGCAAGCCCTCACACACGCGTACATATGCACAGGATTTATGTAATAGTTGTTACAGGCAAGATCTGTGCTTAACACACTTCTAGTTTATCCTGTTGCTCTCTATAAATACAACTGAATCAGATACTACTGGGCTTTGTTCAAGTTCCCAGGACAATTGGGAGGAGCAGGATTTGAACCCATGCAGTTAGGTACCACAACCTGTGCTTTTAACACATCATGCTGCAAAATGGAAAGTCCTGGCCTTACTTCTGTTCCTTGTGTTGCTTTGGCAAACCACTTAATTATTGTTGGGGGAGTCTTCAGTTTCTCAATTTCAATATCAAAAGTAATAGAGGAGAAATTTTTCCTTTTTATTTTTATTTTTTGAGACAAGGACTTGCTATGTAGTTCAGGCTAACCTTAAACTCACTATGTAGCCCAGGCTGGCCTTGAAGTCATGGTGATCTTCCTGCCTCAGCCTCCCAAGTGCTGGGATACATGTATGTGCCACCATGCCCAGCAAAAACTTTCTAAAATCAAAACTCATTCTCTTTCCTCTAATCTACTCTGTGAACTGCCCAAAACTGTAACTGTGGGCTCACATGTATTTTTCTGGCGAGCTACAGCAGTAACTTCTCATCCAAAATCTGCCCAAAGACCACTAGATTTAGAATAAAAAAGATGAAGCATAGCAGGGTGGTACATTTCCTATAATTCCAGCTCTCTGGGAGGCTGAGACAGGAGGATTGCAAGTTGGAACCTGCTCTGGATAACTTAGTCACTTAGCCAGACTGGCTCAAAATGAAAAGGGAGGGGCCATGGATTTAGCTCAGTGGCATAAACAACGTGCCTGGCAAATACAAGGTCATGAGTTTGATCCCTGGTACCAAAAAAAAAAAAAAGAGAGAGAGAGAGAGATTCATCTCAGAATGAAAAGGGAGTTGGCATGTAGCCCAGTGTGAAAGGCCTGTACCCTGTAGAGGAAAAAACAAAGGATCCTTTCCTAAGAGATGAGGAGGACATCTCCTCAAAACCTCCTCTTTTCCCCAGAGAGCAGAAATAGGCCCCAGATTCCAAGTCAAACATTTGCACAGTGATTGGTTTCACAGTGGTGCCCAGGAAGCCTCATGAAGCAGCCACAGGAACCTCGTACCCTCCAACAACAAGGCTTCTTCTACTCCATCCCTATGAGGCCTGGGGCTCTAACTTCAGCAGTGGTGGCAATGGCCACTGCGGGAGAAACTTCTCTCCCCACATGGACAATTTAGAAACACAGAACTCTGGGAGGCTGAGGCAGGAGGGCTGCAAGTGCAAGTCCACCTGGGCAACTGAGCAACTGAGCTAGATCATGTCTTGGAAAGAAAAAAAGTTTTTTTTGAGATGAGATTTCACTACGTAGTGCAGGCTAGCCTTGAACTCACTGTGTAAGCTAGGCTGACCTCAAATGCATAGTGAGTCTCCTGCCTCAGCCTCCCGAGTGCTGGGGTTACAGGCATGCGCCACCACCAGCCAAAGAAGATTTTTAAAGAGTTGGAGATACAGCTCAGTGCAGAGATTCTGGGTTCAACCCCCAGTATCACAAAAGGAAAGGGAAAGAAAGGGAGGGGAGGAGGGAGGGAGACAGACAGACATAAGCAGGAGGAATGAGGACCCCCACTTTCTCATCCTCACCAAACACTTTCAGGGGAGCAAGTCTATAGCATTGATCAGATTCTCAAAGAAATCTGAAACCATTAAGAAAAAGTTTTTGGTGGGACATGGTAGTCCATGCCTGTAATCCTAGTGCTCAGGAGGCTGAGGCAGGAGTATTGCCACAAGTTTGAGGCCGGCCTGGGCTATGTACAGTAAGTAGGAAGTTCAAGGCTAGCCTGAACTATATACCAAAACCCTGTCTTGAAACAAACAAATACAAAAAAACCCAAAATTGTTTGTTTTTATTTAAAATATTTGAAAAAGGGCCCATGCTATGAAGAATTGTTGAAATAGTATCTTCAGCTCCTCAGCCAGAAGTCACTGAGCCTCAGCAGAAGCTGCTGTGCTCAGGAGGTCCTTTTACAGCAGTGTTAGGCAGAGGCACAGAGAGGCCTCAGGGCGTCTGGATGTTGGCCCCAATTTCCTTGTTATAAAATGTTTCTAACTCTTTTAAAAGTTTTAATAGAAGACACCATGCACATTTGATTTCTTAATCTACCAGAAACTCCCAAAGTGGTTAAGTGGTTGTATTAAGCTAATGTACTTATGTGTAGAACTTAAAATGAAATTTTTTCTACCCTTCACATGTGCGTGTATGGTATTTTGAGACAAAGTTTCATTACATAATTCAGGCTGGCCTTGAACTCACAGTGGTCCTCCTGCCTCAGCCTCCTGAGTGCTGAAATTACAGGTGAGTACCAACACACCCTGTGATTTTTATTTTTTAATGTTTTCTTGAGCACTGGGATGATAAACTTGTGTCATCCCCCACCTCTGCTCTTGATAAGACTGAGCATTTTCTCAAATTCTCTATTCTGTTGTTTTAAAAAATGTTTCAAAATAGATGCTAATTTGTTTCATTTATAGTACTAGTTCCTCTTAGATCATTACAAAGAACATCTTAGTTTTCTGAGGAATCTCCACACTGATTTCCACAGTGGTTGTACCAGTTTCATCAGGGAAAAGTCTGTGCTTTTTTTTTTTTTTTTTTTTTTGTCTTTTTGAGACAGGGTCTCCCTATGCAGTTCAGGCTGGCCTTGAGCTCACTTTGTAGCATCAGCTGGTCTTGAACTCGCAACGATCCTCCTGCTTCAGCCTCCTGAGTGCTGGGATTACAGGCATGAGCCACCACGCCTGGCTGAAAGGTCTGTGCTTTGTTTGATCATTTTTTCATGTGTATATCTTACAATCTGAGCAACTACCTTGAAGATAACAATACACAATATATTAACCATTGTTACTCTCCTATTCTGTAGTTTTGAAATTTGAAATTTGTATCATCGTTTTTGTTCTTTTTTTGTTTAAAAGAAAAGAACATCTTGTGTTATCAGTTTTTTCTAAGAGTCTTTAATGGTCTGACTTAAACTCTGAGTAACATTTTGGACATTGTTTTGTGATTATGGTACATTGTATTAACTACTGTTATTCTTTATTTTGTTATGAAATTTTGTTTTGTTTTCATAGAAGAATGCTTTTCATATTTTCTTTATTAATATCTACTTGTGTTACATTACAATAAGACTGAGTGCCTTTCCCATCGACACAGCTGGCTTCCTGTGCTGCATGGAATCAGGGCTTCCTTGGCCTCCAGGGCCCCATGTGGCTGCCCCTGCTTAGCCTTCTGAATCATCTCCAGCTTTTCCTGCCCTATCCCACATTCCTTTCTTTTTGTTTTTTGGTACCAGGTATCAAACTCATGACCTCGTGCTTGCCAGGCAGGCACTGTGCCACTGAGCTATATCCTCAGGCATTTTTTTTTTTTGAGACATCTCACTATACAGTTCAGGCTGGTCTTAAACTCACTGTGTAGCCTTGGATGGTCTGGAACTCACAGCAGTCCTCCTGCCTCAGCTTCCCAAGGGCTAGGATCCCAGGCATGGGCCATCACACCTAATTCGAGACTTTTTTTTGGATACCATTGTCTTCCCAGCCTGTAGAATTATGCCTGGATGCCTGGCACATACTTGGAACTCAGGGACCAAAAAATATTTGCAAGTCAGGTGTGGTGGTATATGCCTGTAATCCCAGCACTTGGGAGGCTGAGGCAAGAGGATCACCTCGAGTCTGAGGCTACCCTGGGCTACATAGTGAGTTCAAGGCCAGCCCAAACTGCACAGCAAGACCTTGACTCAAACCCCATTAAAAAAAAAAAATACCTGCATTCCCAGCCCCTTTGTTATTTGTTATTTTCAGATGGGGTCTTGGTAAGTCACTAACCGGCCCAGGGATAGCTTGAGTTGCAGTTCACCTGCCTCAGCCTTCCACAGTGCTGGAATTACAGGCATTCAGAATGTCTCTTTAAGGCCTATTTTGCAGCAGTAAACAGGTCCTAAGAGGGGACATCTCTTGCCAATCATCATCCAGCCAGAATGTCATCTGTTCCCAAAGATATCCCTGGCCAAGCCCACCACAGCCACAGCACTGGACTTACCTCCAGGTTTGTAAGGTAGCTGTTTTACACTAAATGAAAGTATGTGAATTAGACAGTATTTCACTACTACAATATTAACTAATGGTCAACTTGTAGCATCTAGCGGAACTGAATCAGCGTGGTGCTGGGTGTGGACGACCCACCTGAGGGTTGTTGCCAACAGCATAAAAAGAACTGCAGGGGAAGATGGCATGCTGCTGAATCTCCTGAAATGAACTCAGCTGTTCTCATTGTTGGAGGAGCTCAGGACCTTGTTGCTGAGGGTGGCTGTGGTACTTTTCAGGGGAGCTCTGGTCCTTATGCTGAGCATAACTTTTTGGCTCCAGTGCAGATCTCTCAGCCTGCTGGCACAGACTTCCTACTGACCTTTGGGGCTTCCCAGTGCAGATCCTTGATACAGACTTGCATGAGACATTGTCATGGGTTCTAGGCCTCCGGCTGGATTTGTGGTATATATTGCCATGGGCTCTAGGTCTTCAGATTGACTCACGTAGGACAATGCCATGGAATCTAGGCCCTCAGCTGGAGTGTTAGGGTCTCTACAGATTTCCCACACTCTTTTGCATTTGACCCTTTGGGTGAATATTATAAAACAGTCCTGTAAATTATGTGTCCTATATTTACTCTTTTCCCTTGTAAACCCTGACCATGACAAACATACTCTCCCATATTATGAAGAAAAATTGAGATATTTATACCAGCTAATATTTTTTTTACAGCATCAAGAAGGGAACAGTTTTGCTGTGTGTGGTGTCACATTCCTGGAATCTCAGCACTCTGGGAAGCTGAAGCAGGGGAATCACAAATTCAAGCCCAGCCTGGGAAAGTTAATGAAACTCTATCTCAAAGAGAAAGAGGGAAGGAGGGGTGAAGAAGGGATGTAGCTCAGTGAGAAGGCCCTAGATTCAATACTCAAGACAGATTGGGGTGTAGGAATAATTTGACAATTACCCAGCTAACTGCAGGATCTATTGACTATTCACACTATTGCCACAAGGTGGCGCTACATGAGCTAGCCATCTCTGCAGGAACCTGTCTTCCTAGAGCAACTTGGGACTCTGTTATTTTAACCCTCACTGTTTAAAGAAGTCCTTATATGACATCTAAACAGATTTCGAGTCTTTCCTAGAGGAAAAATAGTAGTGATGAACATTATCAAGACAAGTGATAACATGGGAACATGAATTGTGCATTAGCTGTTTCCCTGTTAAAGTTTTTGTTTTTCAGTTCGGGGGATTGAACCCAGGGCATTTGACCTGAGCTGTATCCCCAGCCTTTATTGTTTTTTAATTTTGAGACAAGATTTTGCTAAGTCGATAAATTGCCCAGGCTAGGCTCAAACTTGCAATCCTCTTGCCTCCTCAGGTTCACAGAATGTTGGGGTTACAACTGTGTGCCCTCACCCCCTGGCGTCCACATTAGATTTCTTGATTTATTTTTGTTGATTTATTTTGGCGTCCACATTTATTTTTGTTGTTGGGGGCCGTGGATATAGAATTCAGCACAAAGTCCTGAGTTCAATTCCCGGTACCAGGGGAAAAAAATTAAAATATTATTGCTGTTGTTCAGTTTGAGACAGGGTCTTACTACATAGCCTGGACTGGCCTCAAATTTATGGAGATCCTTATGCCTCAGTTTCTACACCCAGCTGTTTTATTTTGTTTGGAAGGGCTGGGGTTCACATTGGGCCTGGCATTTATTTGCTAAGCAAATGCTGTACCACTCAGCTACATCACTAGTCAAATTTCTTTTTCTTTATTTATTTTGAGGCAAGATCTTGCTAAAGTGCCCAAGGTGACCCTAAACTCATGATCCTCTGTCTCAGCCTCCAGAGTGTTGAGATTATAGCAAATGCCACCACACCTAGTTTTGATATTTTTTTTTTTTTCCAAGCAGGTGCCACCACACCTAGCTTTTGATTTTTTTTTTTTCCAAGCAGGTAGGGCCTTGCTATGTAGTGCAGGCTGGCCTTGAACTCAGTGGTTCTCCCGCTTCAGCTTCCTACATGGGATTACTTCCACCATGCCTGGCTGGATGGTTTCTCTTATATGACAAACTTGAAATATAAATTAAGAGCAAAATAAAGGATGCAAAAGGAAACAAGAGAGCTGGGCATGGTGGCACACACCTGTAATCCCGGCCTGGGAAAGGCTGAGGCAAGAAGACTGTTGCAAATTTGAGACCAGCCTAGACTAAAAAGTGAGTTCAAGGCCAGCCTGAACTGCATGGTGAGACCCTGTCTCAAAAAGACAAAAAAAGGGGGTGGGGGTAGGAGAGGGGAAGAAGGGAGAAAAGATTTTTAAAGAATTGAAGAAAAGAATGGAACTAGAGCTTTTTCAAATGGAAAGGTGATTAAGAGTTGGAGGAAGCAGGGAGTGATGGGAGGGGAAGGTGACAAAAAGAAAATGATTAAAATGCTAAGTACACATACAGACTCCCTGTGATAAATATAATCACGTACTGCAAACGTACTAATAAAAAGTACATAATTAAAAAACCTTCTCAAAAGAACAATCACACTACTGCAGCTTTCCTCATGGTAGCCTGCCCTGTCTTCTCTAATGTGTACTTTTATCTTGCCTTTTCTCTTTCACTTGGCCCAAGCTTGCTAGGCAGAGCCAGTTTCTCCCTCAGGCTTCACTTTTACTTTTTCAAATAAACTTTGCCACTGCTTCATGGTCATTTCATTCAATTCTTTGAGAAAAAAAAAAAAAAAGATCATGTGTGATTCCATTTGTGTGAAATGTCCAAAATAGGCAAATGTAACAACAACAAAAAAAAAAAAGACAAAAAAATTTTAAAAATGGCCAGGCATGGTGGCTCATGCCTGTCATCCCAGCACTCAGGAGGCTGAAGCAGGAGGATCATTGCGAGTTGGAGACCAGCCTGGGCTACAAAGTGAGCTCAAGGCCAGTCTGAACTGCATAGAGACCCTGTCTCAAAAAGACAAAACAAACAAACAAACAAACAAAGAATAGGCAAATGTAGAGAGATGAAAAACACATTGATGATTGCCTGGTGCTGAGAGGAGGCAAGAATTGAGGATGTGGGGGTGATGGGTCAGAGGTGCAGGATTTCTTTTTGGGTAATGAAGTTGCTGTAAAATTGATTGTGGTGATGGATGCCCACTCTGAGTAAAAGCCACTGGATATGCCTGTGTATGGGAGAATCTTCAGGAATGTGAATTACACCTCAACACAGCTGTTCAAAACTTCCTGGGTGGGCGTGGTGGCACACGCTTATAATCCTAACACTCAGGAGGCTGAGGCAGAGGATCACTCTGAATTCCAGGCCAGCCTGGGCTGTATATCGAGTTCAAGGCCAGCCTGCACTACATAGCAAGACCCTGTCTCAAAACAACAACCAACAAAACTTCCTGGACTGATATGAAATGATCTCCAGGAACTTATTATGTGAAAAAGCAAAGTGAAAAAGGAACAGTATATGTGATCAATTGAATGGGTAAATAGTTATACTTGTAAACATACCAAACATTTCCAGAAGGACATACAAACTCCCAGGAACACTGATTGCCTTTGGAGAGGGAAACCTGGTGACTTACTCAGAATAGGAGAATTATTTTTTAATTGACCCCAAAAAGCATGAAGAATAATACCTGTGGCCACCACCTGGCTTTCAAAGTCACTACTGTGAACCCTCATGTGCTACCTTCCAATTGTGACACACCCCATCCCTTGAGGGAATTTTGGAGTTTACCATTTCTCGGCTTTATACATTTGCTATATTTTAAGTATACCTCATTAATATGCATTATTTTGCATATTTTAAACTACATAAATTCTTCGGCGATTGCTTTTTTCACTCAGTGTTTTGGTTTATTCACATTGATATGTGCAACTTTAGTCCATTTCTCTTGATGTACAATATTCCACAACCAACATATAGTATAATATATCCAATAAAAAATGTCTAACTTTCTGTAATGGCCACAAAGTAATTTTTCTTCGTACACACTCTTCTCACCATGAAACATGAACATCCTCCTCACTGCATTGAGGTCTGTGATCTTTCCCTTGAATCTGAGAGGGTCAGTGACAGTCGCAGCAGTGAAGCACTGGGACCCCCAATGCTGTTAGAAAAGGATAGAGCCTGGCATGGTGGTGCACACCATAATCCCAGCACTTGGGAGTCTGCCCCAAGAGGATTGCTGAGCTTGAGTCCAGCCTAGGCCACACAGTGACACTGTGTCTCACAATAAATACATAAATAAACAAACAAGAAGTAATGGCTTCTTTGGAACCCAGAGCCATGGGACAAAGAAGCCCAGGCCACATAGAAAAGCCATGAGTAGGCACCTGGAAGATGGCACAGGCTGAGGCCCTAGCTAAGTGCCAATCCTGGATAATCACCAGATACCAAGGGAATCTTCAGGGAGACCCCTAGGCTACTGTGCTGCCTTCTACCTGCCCTGCTTTGTCACAGACTGTTTCTTCTCAGTGATTTTCCTCTGCCATGCCACCCTGCCTTGAAGCCAGCATCTACAAACTATTATACAAGAGAAAAAAACAATACTACATCAAATTCGTATTTGTGGAGACTTCCAGGAAGATAGTGGAGTGGTGAAGAGTAGAGAAACAACCTGAGATTTGGTGGTCAGATGCTGGAATATAGGAAAGAGGAAGAAAAGAAGCAGTGAAGTGGGTCCCCAGAACCCAGCAAAGATTGAAGTGAGAACAGAAGCCCATGGGGAGACTGGAGAGATCTCAGTACAGGAGGTAGAAAAAAATAAAAATAAAGAAGGAGGTGGCAAGCAGCACTTCCTCTCTGAACCCTGACTCACTATGTGGGGGATTCAGCCTGAACCTGCAGATGCATGGTGACTCAGACTGGCAACCCCAGAGGCCTCCATGGAGAAACACAGCAGACTGCAGTGACTGGTGAGTTATCCAGGCTCAGATGTCCTCAGGAGAAGACAACTGGCCAGTTACCATCTTAGAGAGGCCAGCTGAGCTTGGAACTCAGAGCAGCCTTGGGCTGGCTCCATCTAATGGCTCCCAGCATCAGGGTGAGGCAGAACTCATTTCCAGTCCACAGGAGGTCAAGGAGCCAAGTTCAAACCAGCAAGGGGCACACAGAGTGTTGCAGGCTGGACAAATCAGGTTCCAGCCTCACAGCAAGAAGCCAGCCTGAAGTTCAGGGGAACTAAAGGTGCAGCTTGCTGGGATTATCCACTACCCCACTGTAAACCTACAGCTGGCCTGCTGGGATTAGTCATCATGGATCCCAGCTCTTTCCGCCCACTCTAGGACTGGCAGCAGAGACATACCCTGAAGCGGACATTTTTGCTTTTGTTTTGCTTTTTCTTGTTTGTTCTTGTATGAATGTGAACATTGTTTCTAGTTTTTTGTATTCTATTCTCATTTTATTTCTTCTTTCTTTCCCATCTGTCATCTTTACCAGTTTCCCAAAGTTTGCATCATTTTCCCTTGTCCTCCAGTCTTGCTTCTAATCTCTTTCTTTTGTATTTCTCTATTTTTCCTCTTAACCCTTTTTAAAATTCTTTTATTTTTTTCCCTTTTAAGTTTTTCTCCTAAGGGTAAAATCACCATATTGAGGACATATTTACTGTATACAATTTGGTTTATTTTAGATTTTGTTATATGATGATAAATATAGTTCATACAGTTAAAGGTGACAAATTAACACCACAGTTTGTCATTTCATAGGCTGTGTTCAATGCTACTGTTATTGCTGATTGTCACTTTAGCTAAGGTGACATAACTGTTTTAATCAGTTGTTCTTCCTCAGGCCAAGACTGAGATTACCTAAGGGCCATCAACAGCACTATAGGCCAGTGCCACAACCAGGGGCTGGACCGATAATCCCCAATAATCTGAAGAGGTAGGATCTTGTAACAGACTCTGTAATGATAACAGTGGAAATAACAAAGCAGATGAATGAGGCTCTAGAAAAAAAAATATGATTTTTGTCTTGTTTGATTATGTTATATCTGATGGCAAGTGCAGCTATTTCAAAGATAGCAAGACACATTATGGTAGCAATTTTGGATTTGCTATTGGCTTGTTTTGAAGCCCTATATTGCATTCATTGTTTTGTTTTTACTGTTTCTATTCTATTCTGTTTGATTTTTACTATGTCCAAAGTTTTCTGCAGCTATTTTGAAGATCTCCAGGGGCATTATGGTAACTATTGTTGATTTCATAATATTTTGAAGTCCTGTATTTCTTACACTGGTTTGTTTTTATTGGTTTTATTATGTTTTATCCTCTTTAAAATAAAAGAAAAACAAGAAAAAATGTGAAATAATCTCAGATAACTACAGAGATGGTGACCATAATAAAAAACATAGTGACTCTAGAACAATGCAGATTTTTTAAAAATAGAGGAGCTTCAGAAAATGATGGCAACCATGAACACCCAACATAGGGAAGAATGGAATCCATAAAACAGATTCAAACAAATATCCAGGAGACTAAAAATTCCACTGAAAGTATCCACAGCAGAATAAATCAAGGTGAGGACAAAAATCTCAGATTTAGAAGACAGGATTATGGTTAGTAAACATGAAAAGAAAGATTTCTTTAAAATAGCAAGGGATGATAAAAAATCAATCCAATAGCTGCTAAATGATGCAAAGAAGAATAACATAAGATTCCTCAGAGTCAATCAAAAAGGAGACAGCACAAACCACATAGAAAACCTGTTCACAGAAGTTATGACAGAAAACGTCTCAAGCTGGGAACAAGAATTTGACATGCAGTTGTGTAAGGCATACTAAACTCCATTTGCCATGATGAAAGAAGAAGAAGCAAATCACCTATAAAAGAAAGCCCATCAGAATCATAGCAGACTTCTCAACACAAACCTTCAGGTCTAAGAAAGTTTGCAGTGAAGTGTTTCAAGCCTTAAAAAAAAAAAAAAAACCTCCAACCAGATTGATGTACCTCACAAAACTATCAATCAAAATTGATCCAGAAAACATACCACATACTAGCTCATTGACATTCTTAAGAAAATGCAAAGGAATTGAAATTATCCTATGCAGACTATCAGACCACAGTGCAATGAAATTGGAAATCAATGGCAAAAGAAACCACAAGAACTTCATAAACACATGGAAATTAAATAGCACCCTACTAAACAGCCAATGGGTCACATGAAATTGAAGAAATTAGACCATTTCTACAATTAAATGATAATGACAATACAACATTCTGGAACTTATGGGACACAATAAAAGCAGTCCTACGAGAAAAATTTATAGTGGTGAATTCCCATATCAGTAAAATAGAGCAGCTCAAATAAACAGCTTAATGTTGAACCTCACACTTCTAGAAAAAGACCAGGCTAAGCCCACAGCTCATACAAGGGAGGAAATTATAAAGATTAGAGCAGAAATTAATTCAATGAAGACTAATAAAACAATACAAAGAATCAACAAAGCAAAGAGTTGGTTCTTTGAAAGATTAAATTGACAAACTCTTATCCAACCTTATCAAAAAAGTAAATACTCGAATCCATATAATTAAGAATGAAAAAGGGTGAAATCACAATGTCCCCTGCAGAAATCCAGAAGACTATCAATACTTACTTTGAGAGCTTGTATTGTAATAAGATGGAAAATGCAGAAAAAAATGGACAGATTCCTAGTTATATGAGTTACCAAACCTGAATCAAGAAGATATAAAAGTCCTAAATAAATCAATATCAATCAATGAAATTGAAGATGTAATTAAAAACCTACCAACAAAGAAAAACCCAGGTTCTAATGTATTCACTGCTGAATTCTACAAAAAAAATAGAGAAGCAGCTGGGTGTGATGATGCAAGCCTGTGACCCCAGCACTCGGGAGGCTGAAGTAGGAGGATCCCTGAGTTCCAGGCCAGCCTGGGTTACATAAACAAATTCAAGGCCAGCCTGCACTAAATAATGAAACCCTGTCTCAGAAAAAAAAAAAAAGAAACAGAAATTTAGAGACAACCTAACACTACTACTTCTCAAACTCTTTAATGAAATTGAAAGGGAAGCAATACTCCCAAATTCATTCCTGGAAGCAAGCCTTACCCTGATACCAAAACCAGAAAAGAACCCAACTAAGAAAGAGATCTACAGGCCAGTCTCCTAAATGAACATAGATGCAAAACTCCTCATAAGATCCTGACAAACAGAATGCATCAAATCATCAAGAAGATTGTGCATCATGGCCAAATTGGATTCATCCCAGGGATACAGGGATGGCTCAACATACATACATTGAATAAATGTAATAAACCATCTTAACATAGTCAAGGACAAATCCACATGATCATCTCAATAGATGCAGAAAAAAGCTTTGACAATGTTCAGCGCCCATTCATGATAAAAACCCTACAGAAAATTGGAATAAATGGTTTTTAGCTCAATCTGATAAAAGCCATTTATGACAAATCAATAACCAACATTATACTAAATGAACAAAAACTGAAAGCTTTCACTCTAGGGAACAAGAAAAGAACTATCACCATTCCTATTCAATATAGTCCTGGAAACATTAGACAGAGCAGTTAGACAAGAGAAAGAAAGAAAAGCAATAACAAAGTTAAACTATTGTTATCTGCGGATGACATGATACTCTACATAGATATCAAATACTCCATTAAAAGACTTCACATTTCATAAGCAAATTCGGATTCAGTAGCATAGTTGGATACAAAGTCAACACTCAAAAATCAATAGCCTTTCTGTACACAAATAACAAACTAACTGAAAGCGAAATTGGATACCTCTCACAATAGCATCCAAAAAAAAAAAGAAAGAAAAAGAAATACCTAGGAATCAATCTAACAAAGGAAGTAAAAGACATTGAAAATTACAGTACTTTGAAAAAGGAGGTCGAAGAGGCTATGAGAAAATGGAGAGATACCCCTTGATGTTGAGTGTGAAGCACCAATATTGTGAAAGTGGCCATACTTCCAAAACTGTTACACAGATTTAATGCAACTCCAATCAAAATTCCAACAGCATATCTCACAGAATTCGAGAAAACAATCCTAAAGTTAATTTGGAACCAAAAGAGATCTAGAATAGCAAAAGCAGTTCTGTGTAACAAAGGCCAAGCAAGAGGCATCACAATTCCCAACTTGAAATTACACTACAAACCGGGTATGGTGGTGCATGCTGGTAATCCCAGCACTCGGGAGGCTGAGACAGGGGGATTGTTATGAGTTCGAGACCAGCCTGTGCTATGAAGTGAGCTCAAGGCCAGCCTGAACTGCATAGGGAGACCCTGTTTCAAAAACACAAAACTGTTTCAAAAAGACCCTGTTTCAAAAAGACAAAAAAAAAAAAAAAAAAGAGAAAGAAAGAAAGAAACAGAAAGAAATTATACTACAAAACTACTGTGATTAAAAGAAAAAAACAAGCAGCATGGTACTGGCAAAAAAAAAAAAAGTGAGGATCAATGGAATACATTAGAAAAAGCAGAAAAAATTCCAGACATACTTAGTCACCTTATCTTTGACAAAGGTGCCAAACATATTCACTGGAAGACGGATAGCGTCTTCAATAAATGGTGCTGGAAAAACTAAAAACTGGCTTTGCACATGCCAGAGATTAAACCTGGACCCATATCTTTCGCCATGCACTAAACCAAACTCTAAATGGATCGAAGATTTAAATATTAAAACAGAAACATTAAATCTGCTGGAAGATTGAATAGGTAGACATTGGTGTAGGCAAAGACTTATGAATTAAACCCAGATTGCACAGGAATTATCACAAAGAATCAACAATTGATCTCATCTTATTAACAAGTTTTTGCGCCAGGCGTGGTGGCTCATGCCTGTAATCCCAGCACTCAGGAGGCTGAGGCAGGAAGATCATTGTGAGTTTGTGACGAGCCTGGGCTACAAAGTGAGCTCAAGGCCAGCCTGAACTGCATAGCAAGACCCTGTCTCAAAAAGACAAAAAAAAAAAAAAAAAAAGTTTTTGCACAGCAAGAGAAACTACCAACAGTGAGGAGACAACCCATGGTGTGGGAAAAAATGTTTGCCAGCTGTTCCTCAGACAAAGGATTACTATTGAGAACATATAAAGAACTCAAAAACATAGGCCTCCCCCAAATTTTAAGAACCAATCCAAAAATGGGGATCTCAGATGAATACACACTTCTCAGATGAAGAAATACAAACAGCAAATAAATATATGAAAAAATATTCCATTATCACTGGTCACTTGAGAGATACAAACTAAAACCATACTGAGATTCCATCTCACCCCAGAAAGAATGGTTGGTATCAATAAATCAACCAATAACAAATGCTGGAGGGGCTGTGGGGGAAAAAAGAGTGTAGATTGGTGCAACCACTGTGGAAATCAAATGTGGAGATTCCTCAAAAAACTAGGATTAGAGCTCCCATTTGACCCAAAGATTCCCTTACTTGGTATCTTCCTGGAAGAATTAAAAGCATCATACCACGTGACATGTGCACATCCGTGTTTATAGCAACACAGTTTATAATAACTAAATCTTGGAAGCATCCCAAATGCCCATCAGCCAATGAATAGATAAAGATGTGGTTCTTTTATATAATGGACTACTCTGCCAAAAAGGATGAGTTTGAGACATCTCTAGGTAAGTGGATGCACCTTGAGACCATACTCTTACGTGAAATAAATCAGACACACATGTCTAAATACTGCATTGTTTCTCTGGTGTGAGAAACTGGAAGTGTAAATAAAGACCAAAATGTGTAATAGACATTGGGAAATGGGAAGAAAATGTTCGAACCAAAAGGGCAACAAGGGAGGGAGAGGGGAGAGAGAAAAAAAAGAGACATGATTGAAAAAGAGAATAGAAGAAAAAATAGAAACAATGCTTTTGGAAATAAGGAGATGAAGCGAGGTTGAAGAGAGTGAACAGGAAAAAAAGAAGCAAGATATATCATGTACAGGTACAAATTCCTTATGATGAATGTGATCATTAGGTATACCTAAAATGTACCAATAAACATAATTTTTAAAAAGATCTATCATGTGCAGGTACAAACTTCATATAACAAATGTTATTATGTATATCTAAAATTTACCCCCACACACAAAGAATTAAAATAATACAAAAAAAGAGGACGCGCCTAACAGTTCACGGCAGTCTGGTGAGAGCTGCGCGGTGGTGACCATGAAAGACAATAAAATGGCTATTGATTGAGGCAACTTGGCTTTGGAGTGATTCATTACCCCTCAGTGCAAGGACTGTGCCACGTGCTGCCGCCCTCCGGCTGCCGGGACGTCTGCGCTGGCCAAGTCTGTGCGGTTGCGCAATGCGCTTCTCTGCGCACCCTAGGGCGCGCCGGTGCGTGGGTGCCTTCCCGGCGCGGGGGATGCTGGGGTGGTGAGTACGTCACCTCTTTAGCAATCACATTTTTTTCCCCAAAGTATTTGGTACAACTTATGTGCGTTAGCAGTATACATATTCAGTCAGCAATAGCACCAAAGCTTCCCTGACCCGTGAGATGTAAAGATTTGTGTCAATCTGAGTGCAGAATGGTCCTGCTGTGTATCTTCCTGGAATTTTGAACTGTTTGAATGAATTAATCCAAAAATAACTATTAGATGTGACTAAATTAATGCTTGTTTTAAAGATGCTTTATATATTAGAGCTCCATATTAAGGTTTCTTTTTTCTTTTTTTAAGAAAGTATTAGTCAAGTAGCAAAAAGTATTATCTCATACCTCCATCTTAGTCTTTTCTTTTTCCTCCCATAACTTAGAGCCAGAACTCAGGGACTCATGAATAATACTAAGTATGTGTTCTGAACCACACCCCCAACCCAACATCTTGGTGTTTCTCTGATTGAAGTGTGTGTGTGTTTAGTTGTGTGTTAGTGGGGATTAAACCATGGCTATGTCCTCAGCTCTTTTTTTTTTTTTTATTTCATTTTGAGACAGTCTTACTAAATTGCTAAACTGGCCCAGCCTGAGCTTGAATTTACGATCCTCCTGTCTCAGCCTCCCAGGGTGCTGCAGTCACAGGCACGTACCACCACACCTGGCCAAGATCTTGATTTCTAATACTATTTTGCAACAAAAGGAACCAGTCTTCTTGAAGAAAGAGTTGACTCTAGGGATGGGGGAGGAAATCTGAGCTGGAGATTCATGTGTCAGAAAGGAAAAATGACTAAACAATAAACATACAGGACATAGTGGTCTAGGCCTGTAGTCCTAGCACTCAAGTGGCTGAGGCAAGTGGACTACAGCAAATTCTGGGCTATCCAGTGGGTTCAACGCCAGCCTGGACTACACAGCAAGATGCTGTCTCAAAAACAAAACAAACAGGCAGGTCAGGATGGTGCACACCACTAACCCTAGCACTGGGGAGGCTGGGGCAGGAGGATCACCACCAGACTGAACCCAGCCTGGGCTATGTAGTACAGTCCTGTCTCAAAAAAAAAAAAAAAAAAAACACTAACTTCTGACAATGTAAATGTCATAAAGTATATCCTGGACAAGATCCTGGGACACACACAAAAAAAATTAAACAAAATTAAGGCGTTCTAAAAAAATAAAAATAAATTAATTCTAGAGGCTCTAAGGCAATGTAGTGCACACCTTAATTCTAGCACTTGGGAGGCTGAGGGAAGAGGATCACCATGAGTTCAAGGTCAGCCTGGGCTACAAAGTAAGTTCAAGGCCAGCCTGAACTACACAGTGAAAAAGACCCCCCAAAAATTAAGGCATTCTGAACAAATCGTTGACTTTAGTTGATACTAATAGGTTAATATTGGTTCACAGATTGTAATAAACATACCATACCAGGTAATAGGTCATAGTGAAAATCGGGTGTGAGCTACATGGTAACTCTCTGTACCTCTTTTTGTTGCTGTTGTTGCTTTTTTTATTTCTTGATGTTTCTTTGTTTTTGTTTCTTGAGACAGGGTCTCATTATGCAGTTCAGGCTGGCCTTGAACTCATTCTATAGCCAAGGCTGGCTTTCAGCTTGTGGTGATTTTCCTGCCTCTGCCTCCAAAGTGCTAGAATTACAGGCATGTGTCACCATGCATAGCTGTACTACTGTAACTCTAAAACTTTTCCAAAAACTATATAAAGCATACTACTTTAACAGAAAAAGAAATAGCTGGGGCTGGGGATTTAGCTCAGTGGCATAAGTGCCTGCCTTGCAAGCACGAAGTCGTGAGTTCGATACCCGGTACCGAGAAAAAAAAAAAAAGAAAGAAAAAGAAACAGCTGGCAATCCCAGCATACTGGGAGGCTGAAGCACAATGATCAAAAATTCAATTCTGAGGCAGGATGATCACCATCAGCCTTGGCAACTTAGACCCCATGCCAAAATTTAAACACACACACACACACACAAACACACACACACACATATATAATTTTTTTTTTTTTTTTTTAAGACAGGGTCTCATGTTATAGTTCAGGCTGGCCTTGAACTCCCTATGTAGCCCTGGCTGGCCTGGAACTTGCCTTTTTTGTTGTTGTTGTTCTTTTTGAGACAGTCTTACTTTGTAGTCCAAGCTGGTCCTGGACTCACTATGCAGCCCAGGCAGGCCTTGAACTTAAGGCAATCCTCTTGCCTCAGCCTCCTGAGGTATTACAGGCATGCACAACCACACTGGGCTTAAAAATAAAGCAGTTTTGAAGGTAAACACCCCCTACTCCCAGTCCAAGAGGCCAACTCAGGGCCTTGAACATGCCATCTAACAAGAGTTCTACTACTGAGCTACATCCTCAGCCTTTTTATTTGGGACAAGGTGTCACTAAATTACCCAAGCTATCCTCCAATTTATAATCCTGTAATCCAAGCACTAGGCAGGCTGAGGCAGGAGGATCACCATGAAATCAAGGCTAGCCTAAACTACATAGCAAGTTCAAAGCCAACCTGAATTACATAGTCAGACCCTGTCTCAAGAAACAAACAAAAACAGAGGAAAGGAAGGATGGGCAGTGGTGAAGTTCTTTAAATTCATCCCAGAAGTAATCCCACCTATAAAGGCCACTTACTCCAGCACTACTTACAGCAGTAAGAGATCAGAGACAACCTGAGTTTCCTTCAAAATAGAGAGACTAAAATAAATGAATGAGGCTGGCGGTAAGTGTGCATGTGTATGTGTGCATCACTCGTTCATCTACTTCATGGATGTATGCATTACACACACCTCTCTGGGAGGTTAGTACAGAAACCAGTAACCTTGCTGGCCTCTGGGGTAGGGACTAGAGGACCAGGAGAGATGGCAAGGCTTCACTGTTGAGCCTTTGTACCTTTTCTGTTTTGAATAAGGACTGTATTTTCTATACTCAAAAATGTTTAACTGAATCAGCAAAAAATATCCACCCCATGGGGTCCAGCTAGGGTTGGTTTGGGGGAACTGTTGAGTCAAACAAATGGGACACTGGCTCTAGGACAGCTAGGAGGTGGCCAAGGCCTTGGCTCTGGTCTGCAGAAGTGGCAGAATGGGCCCTGACTCTTCTGCAGACCTGTGGCATCTTAAGAACTGAGAATGCTTCCTAGAGCAAGTCCAATGGGGTGATGGGTCACATACATAGATAACTCTAGAGAATCTAAAACCACTGTCCTAGGACCTGTCTCCCTGACAAAGGACCACAATTCAATCTGCAAAGGAGGCGACACAGCATAGGGGTTAAAGGATGAGGATCCTGGGGTCAGCACCCTGAGCTCAACCCTGGTCCTGCCACACTCCAGCCGGGAGAACTTCAGCAGCTTACGCTTTTCTTGGAGCCTCTGTAAAGACCAATGACAGAGCATACCTGGTGCAGGTAAGCCTTCCACACTGAGCTACATATGATTTGTATCGCTGTAGTTCCTACACACAGTAAATCACCACATGTTCTTAAGTAGAGTAACTGGGACCCACCTGATTAGCCCTCCTGGCTGTTAAAATCACACATGAAGCAGGACTAGAGGAAATTCCTAGGAAAACGAGTTGAAGTTCAGCCAGGAAAGTGCACGTGTGAGAGCGCCTCCTGGTGGCACTGTATGAAGGGGCAGCCCCTGGGATCTCACATCCCCAGCATTGACGTCTGACCCCAACTAATCCCATGAAAGTCTAGCCCAGGTCCTCATGGGAATGGGAGAGTATTCCTATTGTCCCTCACCTAGAAGTCCAGCCCCTCACCCCACACCTGGCACATGGGGTGCAGCCAGACACACAGTAGGCTCCTAACAAGACATACTGCAAAACTAAAAACCAGCAGCTAGCACACTGGGAAGATGAAAGTGCTGGAAACGGACGCTGTCAGTGGTGTGTCACCTGAATGGGGTTAATGATGCTGAGCGGTATACTTGAAAATGGTTTAGATAGCAAGACCCTGTCTCAAAAAAAAAAAGGTTCAAATGGTATATTTTACATTATTCACATTAAACAAATGGACAAGGTCTTGTCTCATCTTCACCAGCTTAATTCTCCTCCAAGCCCCCATCCCCTCCCACAGCCGTCCCCCCAGACACTCAGGGCTGAAGCTCCAAGGCACGATTCCCTTCCTCCCACCCAGCAGCACGTCTGCCATGTGGACCCCTCTGAAGCACTTCCATGCCTGCCCTCTCTCTCCCCACCATGGCAGTTTCCATCTCTACCCTCCCAGCAACCTGCTGCTCCCAGCAGCCAGGGCCCTACGTCATCACACACAGCTGCTCAGATCGCCACTTCCCTGCTTCACACCCTCCCAAGCCCAGAGTGCTTAGCTAACATCCACACTCTTCACTCTGGGTCTCCACACCCACAGCATCTGCTTCTGGTCTACTGGCCCCCACCGCAGGCCCAACCTTGCTCATCTTGGGGCCTAAGCCCCTCCCTGTCACCCTGCCAGAATTTCCTCCTCCCAAACTGCAAGAGCCACTTCACATGCTCTGTGCAGCTAATGCCTCTTCTGAAAGGCCTTCCCACCCTGCACTGGGCTGGCCCCGGCCACTCCTATCCCTCAGGTTCTTTGGACATCATGGGACAGTGGTCTCCCCACACCTGGACTATCCCACTCACCACAGGCTCCCCAGCTCCTAGAACCAGCCACACCTCCAGGAAGTCACTCCCTCAGCCATGGAGCCACCCACAGGCAGGGTGGCAGAAACCGGAATGCATGGGGTAGGACACAGTGACAGAACCACTGCTGCATGTTGTGAGGAGGGGCCACCCTGAATGGTGACAGTGATCATTGCTGCCCTTGATGTGTGGCCCTCACGTGTGCGGAGCTTGACCAACTTGAGGACAGGCCCACCGTTCCCCAGTGTCCCCTACCCTCTCTGTGCACGGCACGGAAAGAGACCTGCAGTTTACCCTGAAGGAGGGGAGGGAAACAGTTTGGAAGTCACAAAAATATATTAAACACCCATTGTCTTCTCTCTCTGAACTGGCCTCCCTTCCCACTGCCCCTTGCCCACCACCCACCACCGACTTTCAGAGAAAAAGATGCCCAGGGCAGGAAAATGGAGGCGCCCCAGCTGCAGCCCCGGGCCTGGGGGCCCCTCCAGCCTGGGAGTGGAGGCGGCTAACAGTCTCTACAGGCTCGACGCCACCGCCGACGAGGGGGCCGCTGGGAGGCCGGAGGTGCAGTAGGGTCGGGCAGGACACATCGGACAGTCGGGCCTTGCCACAGGGACAGAAAACAGAAGAGAAATGAACAGGGTGAAGAGAGCAAAAGTGATGTTACAGCAGCAGGGGAGGGAAGGAGTGAGGGAAGCTGGGGTGTAGGGAGCCAGGAGCCCCCAGGAGACACCCCTCTGGGGGCGGAGGGAGAACACCGAAGCTGCAGGTGCTGCTGCGAGGGAAGGGGGCTGTGGGAGATAGGGCACCGGGCGCTTGGGAGACGGAGAAAGTGGGTCCTGCCGAGGCCTCTGCCAGAGAGCAGAGAACAGGGCAGGAGGTAAGGGAAAGCCCCAGAGCAGGCAATGCCAGGCTGCAGCAACCACCCAGCCCAGGAAAACCAGTGTGCAGCCTGAGGACTCCAGCCCAGCACCAACACCCGAGGGAGACAAGCAGTGCCATCCAGAGCTGGCAAGGAGGTGAGCGGCCCGCTAGGCAGACTCAGATGGAGCCGGGAGCCTGAGGGGCTGCACCCTGCCCTCACGTGGGCTAGAAGGTCCTGCGACCCAGTCTTTTGAACACGCTCACGGTGCCCGCATGGTCCATCTGGGCACCGAGGCCCTCACTGGAGCTGCTCCCCCGGGGCCCCACCAGAGTCCTTTTAATGGTGACCTTGACCTCAGCCGAAGACTTACTCTTGGTGCTCGTGACCTGGCTGTCCTGGGCCTCGGGCACAAGGGTGGCCTTGCCCAGTCTCTGGACGATGCTGACTTTGGACAGGGACTCCGGCTTCCTATCGAGTGTGGGACGGGAGGAAAGGGCAAGGCGCCGCAGAGTTGGGGTGGCAGCTGGTGTTGCTGAGCTTGTGGCCTTAGCTTTAACAGTCAGTGCCGGTTGGGGACTGGCCTTGACTGGGCCCCGTCCTAGCTTCTTCAGGACACCAGCATATTGTAAGACAGAGCTGCTGCTGTCATTGTCGCTGTCCCATGCCAGATCCTCATCCGTCTCTGGGGTGGCCCCCAGGCGGCTGAAAACTCCTGTGGGCTGTGAAGGTCAGACAGGTCAGGGAGTCATTTAGTCACTCAGCACCCTGCCTCCTCTGTGCCTGGATAAAACACCGTCTGTGGCATCCTGCCTAGTGACAGGAGCCACCATGAAGACGGACGGGGCTGGGGGAAGCCAGGGGATGGCACCTGGCCATGCTGGAGGTCAGGGAGGGCTCTCTGAGGCTGAGACCTGAAAGTCGAATGGAAGTGGGTCTAACTGAGGGAGGAACTGGTGTACCATGCGGCAGGACCCCAGCAAGGTCAACAGGTGAGCATGAGGGGAAGGCTCAGCAGTATTTCCTGATCCCAACTCTGTAATGGGCCCTAGGCTGGGCAGTGCTGGCAACATAATAGCCAGGACAGTCCCAGCCTTCCCCCTCCTAATGCTCACAGCCCACCTGGCCCCAGAAACGACACCAATAATTCTGTAAGGAGAAGGTTATGTGTTCTGTGAAGAGCAGCACACAAGCAGGCAGCAGGCAGGGACAGCTCATCTGCTCTCCGAGTTGGCAGGACCTTCTCTGAGGTCCCGCTTTGAAGCCAGGCCCTCAAGGATGAATGACAGAGAGAAGTGCATATGAGGTCCCCAAGGCAAGAGCAGTAATCATGTTTATTGAGCCAATCATCACCTGTGCCAGACTCTTTACATGGCTGACCCTGAGTGTGACTGTTGTCTCGTGATAAGATTCTGCAAGTGAGACAGTCAAAGTGTGTCCTGGTGCACAAGGGACCGCGTGGGAGCAGTGGGGGAGGGGGTCTGCACAGTTCCTCAATGGTGACATCTAAGGAGTACTCACTATGCCCCAGACCCCCAGCACCACCCTGTGAGCTGGTACTATACAAGATGAGGAAACTGAGGCAGAGAGCGCTTAAGCGACATAGCCAAGGCCACAAAGCCAGGTACAGTGGGTTCCTGGGTGTGCTCCCAGTCACGCATCATGCCTGGGGCCTAGACAGCGTGGGCCATGGCAGGAAAAGCCACTCTGCTGTGGGTGCAGAGCAAAGCCTCAGGGGGTCACCAGCGGGGAGTGGCACGCAGGGCTGCTGTGGGGCCAGGGGTTGGAGGGTTTGAGGACAGACCAGTTAGGAGGCGATCACTGCAGTCAGAGGCAGACACAGATGGAGTCACCTGACAAGGCGACCTCCTAGGACATGGATGACAGACACCCTGCAATGGGCACCTGAGGAGATGCTTTGGAGTAAGCTGCTGAGGACAGTTTAGGACAGGATGGCCGGGAAGAACCCAGCAGAAAGCACAGACTGAGGTCACAGCTAGAAATCAGGGAATGGTCAGGGTCAGACAGAAGCCCCTAATGCAAAGAAGGCAACTGAGGCCTGAAAGCTGGAGGGGCTGCTGGGGCACCTGAGGGCAAGACGTGGAAGTGTCAGGAGCAACACCTGACAGACAAGAGTTGGGAGGCCCGAATCGCCCCACTGTTTCCAACTTACCCTACTCCCCGTGGTTGTGTCGGCCTTGGTCTCGGCGCCAAGGCGGTCAAACACGGACGTCCTGTGCAGACCTGGGAAGGAAGCGAGGCCATCAGGGAGCTCCTGCCGCGCAGAGCTCCTGGGGCTCAGCCTTGGCTGCGCACCCCGCAGATGCCAAGGGAGAGGACAACACCAGTCGGCTCTGCTACCACAGGGACAGCCCGTGCCGAGGCAGGCTTTGCATCTCACTGCTGGCCAACAACCCTCACCCACAGCACCTGGCTAGTGTCACACATGGCAAAGTGTGGCTGACACCCGGGCTTCCCTGAACCTCAGTACAAGTTCATGAAATGTGTGTGGGTAATGCTTACCCGTTCCTTCCACTTTTGAGGTCATGGGCCTCTGAGAGACTCTGATGAGTAGTAATGAGTCTTGGCCCTAAATCATAACCTAAATTCTCCACCAGCAGAATGCTCACTAAATCATGGCGTAAAAATGCTATGGAAATAAATGACCATTTAAAAAGAATAAACCTAGCCGGACATGGTGGTACACTCTAGTAATCCCAGCACTCAGGAGGCTGAGGCAGGAGGATTGTTGCAAGTTCAAGACCAGGATGGGCTACATAGTGAGCCCAAGGCCAGCCTGAACTGCATAGCAAAAGCCTGTCTCAAAAAGACCAAAAAAAAAAGAACCTAGCACTCAGGAGAATGAGACAGGAGGATCATAAGTTAGAGGCCACCCTGAGCTATATAGTGAGTTCAAAGCCAGCCTGAAGTGCCTATCAAGATCTTGTTGCCCCATCCAGCCCCCCAAAAAACCTTACATGTAGTATTGCAAAAAGATCTTAACAGGCAAACTTTAAGACAATACCTATAGGATGATGTTGCTTGTGCTGAAATGGTTGAAACAGCCATGGGATACAGAAGGGAAGGGAAAGCGTATGTTGTTACTGCATATGTTTCTGCACCATCTGGAAGTTTTTGCAGAACAGGTACAATATTCTAAGGTGATCCTGCTATAGGAAACCCATCCCTACAACGTCGTCACAAGCCCTAGGTTTAGCCTAAATCTCAACCACACTCCTCCGACTCATAGCAACAGAGCCCACTTTGGGGCATCTGCGCCCGGCCAGGCATGGTAATTCATTTACTACAGGCAGGCTGTCCCTGACTCCTCACCTTCGGCCCCTGGGCCAGAGCCATGGAGGACCCCAGTCACATGTGCCACCCTCCTCTACAGCCATGTTGCTGTCCCCTGGGCCCAAGGCTCCCCAGTACTCCGCTGAAGTCTACTTCCCAGCCACCGCCTACAGGGCGTGACCAACACTGCAAAGCAGCAAAGTGGAAATGCAGTCTGTCCAGCCCATGGGCCAGTACCTTTGGCTGCCTGCTGCTGCTCCAGTATCTTGCGGGTCCGGGGGGTGGTGCCCTTGGGCATGTTGATAATGTATTTCCCTTCCATCTCGGCAGTGACCCGGCGCCGCTTGGTGGGAACCTCCAGGCTCTCCTCATCCCCACATGCCAGGGCAGCTGCTGGGAAGAAAGGCATGGGATCAGCTCCCTCCTGGATGGAGGGCTTTCTAGAGTGGAGATGGACAGCCCTGAGCTCCATGTTCCCTTACCTGCCCAAAGGCTTCCATCACTGCCCATTGGGCCACCGAGCACATTCAGAGGTCTGGCTGTGATGGGGCCAGAGAGGGCACTGGAATCCCCAGGCTTTGTGGCTCACCCCAATCCCATCAGACCCAGAAGCTGTGGGCTGGAGAGGAGGTTCCAGGGCACCATCCAGGTGCTGCTTTCACACCTATGCTCACTGGTAGTGTTTGTTTCTGTTTTGTGCTCACTTCTTTAAAAAAAGGAATCAAGCCGCATGCAGTACTTCTCATCTGGGCACTATGCGTAAGTGAATTATACTTCAGTTTATAAAATAGGAATCCCTTCAAATGCATCAAAGGGTAAAAGCCTGTCTGGCTGCTGAGGAAGCAGCAGATTCTTTACCACTGACCCCAGGCATCAGGCACAGTGCCGGGCACAGTGCACCTCCGCTGCAGAAGCCTGAGCCACTGAGCAGGAAGTGTGGTGCGCTCGTGCCTCAGCCCGCCAATCCAGTTTTGCTGACATCCTTGCAGTTAGGATATCACTGTCCCATTCCAGACATGCAGAAGTGAGGCCTTCAAAGCTCCTTGCAAGGACATGGGAGCATGAACCCAAATACTTTCTGATGAACCATATTCACATCCAGCTCCTCCCACCACCTGTCTGGGTCCTCTCACCGGAGGCCTTGGCACTCTTTGCCGCCATCTTGTTGGACACAGTGACTGAGATCTTGGAGGTACTGGTATCCGGACGCCTTTGGGGAGTGCCAGGTGGGGAGTCACGGTTCAGACTGTTGGTGATCATTCGGGAGGCAGCTGCGGAAAGCAAGGGGAGAGGCCAGTCAGGCAGGCTCTGGACAAAAGGTCTGGTCCATAGTCCTAGGCCAGGGTGGAGAAGGCGAGCACTAGACCAAAGGAAGAAGGGGCAGCCAGTGCCACCCTTACGGCTGCACTGCCCTCATGATGCAGGGACTTGGGAGTGGGCTTCCTCTTCCAGGAACCATCTGTCACCCTGACCCACACTATGCTTTCTTTTTCTCCATAGTCCTTAGCACTGCTTGACAATAAACTGCCTGTGTGTGCTTACTGGTGATACCCCCAGAGGAACACAAGGTCCATGAGGAAGCCAGGTCTGTTTACTGCTGTATCCTTAGTGCCTAAAATTATGACTTCCCCTTCATAGGCCCCCATGAATGACTACTGAAGCCACTGACATCCCTAACAGCACCCACTGCAAACCAATTCTGCAGTCAAGGAAACCAGGCTCAGGAAGGGGAGCCACTCAGCCAGGCCCCTGGGCAAAGTGGGTCTGGCTCTGGTCGGACTGGCACAAGACACAGGTGGCCTCTATCTGGGGACAGGCAGGCATGTCTGGCAGCCAGTCTCCTGCAGACAAGAGGGAAGGCCCTGGGTGTGCAGGTGGGAGTTGTTAGTATACAACTGCGGGCCCAAACTCAGAGCAAAGAGACAGGTCTTATCTCACACGTAGTTGCCACTAACAGCAGAGTGTAGGCTTTCGAGGACTCCTGGGGGAATAATCTTCATGCCGCCACTGTTGCCTGCATTTAGATGCTGGCTGGTCTGTGAAACCCATTTGGCTGTGCCACTGTGACCAACCCTCACTGTGTATAACTGCTGTAGCTACTGCAGAAATGAGCCCGATTTGTTTAGCTTTCCTGCATCCACGCCTGTGGGTCAGCCGTGTCCACATGCACTCATCAGCCTTGCCACATTTGCTTTGGGCAATTAAGTGAGAGCAAACACTGCCCACATGGTAGCGCACACACACCTGTAATCCCAGCACTCTGGCAGCACAGCTTAGAGACAGCATGGTAAGCAGAAAAGGCTAACTTACATGTATGTCAAATTTTAGAATTTTATTTTAAAAATATTTAAAATTTTGCAAATTCACTTATTCATCAGAATTCAAATGCAGATGTAGTTCAGTGCAAAGGCCCTGGGGTCAACCTTCGGTAGCACACAAAGGGAGGGAAGGAGGGAAGACAAGGCTAGCCGTGCGGCTCAGTGGTAGAACATGTGCTTAGTGTGTACAAGGCCCTGGGTTCAATCTTGAGCACCGGCAAAGATAAAGAAAGAAAGAAAACAAAATAAACTTTAGTTCCACACTGCTCAGCTGATGACGATGCTGTGATGGAGGCTTGCAGGAACTGAACACTTTACTTCCCCTAGGCCACTGGTGGTGACCCTGTGGCACATGTGTTATTTGGAACAAAAAGATGTTAATGTATGAGTTGGGGTTTTTTTTCTAAATTAAAACCTCTGCATTCAAGTTTAATGGCAATGTTGGTACTCTGCAATGGATGAATGGGTTTTAGGTTGCAGTTTGGGCACTCGTCTCTAAAAGGTTGGCCATCACTGCTCCTGTGTTCACTGGCTCACAAATGAAGTGACTGTATAACCAAGAATGAGAGTGGTCTGAAAGAGGAGCACTGACTACTCAGGGCCTCACCAGGCTTTGCCTCTATTTCTGCAAATGACAGGAGGGAAGGATGACCCCATTAGTGACAGTGTAGGAAAGGGAAAAGAGCCCTGAAGAGACGGGACTCACCACTAGAGGCGCCACGACGCAGCTCAGCCGGGAGGGGGCTGGGACTGCAGGGGACCGACTCAGTGGCAGCTTTGCACATATCCTGTAAAAAACAATAGGCAGCTGGATTAGCACCACAGAGCCAGGGTCTGGAGCTACGAGCCACACCCCAAGGACCAAAGCGAGCCTGCTAGAGAAAAGTGTCTACCTGACCAGGAGAAAGTGTCACACACACCTGCACAGGGGACCATTCCACGAAATATCCAACCAGTATTCTTTACAACTATCAAGATTGGGCTGGGGTGTGGCTCAGTGGTAGAGCACTTGCCTAGCATGCTCCTCGCTGGGGCAGAGAGGTTCCCAGAGAAAAATGACAGTTAACATGAGGAAGATGAGAGCTCATGATAATCACAGTAACTACAGTCTTTTCCAGGCCCTACAGTAGGAAGTGTCACTGTGCTAGCTTAATAGTCACACCTATCCTTCATGATGTTTGCCACCTGCTTTCCACAGGCAGAGAAATAAGGCTCAGACACGTTAGACAACAGGCTCTCTGTCACACAGCAAAGGGCTGAACGAGCCTCAGAACTCAAGTCCACCTGGCATTGGCTGCCAGGCCTCCTGATGGCTTTACGACTGCTCCCCACTAAACTAGGGACACAGAGTGCATGCAGGGCACTCACCTGTCGGTGCACCACCTTGGCATGCTTGAGGATGGCAATGATGTCACCCACCACGGTCACGCCCAGCTCGTTCATGATTTCCTTGTTGAGATCTAGCAGCATGCTCTTCTGGATCCTGCAGGAGATGGGGAGCAGTGAAGCCCCAAGTGGGCCCCAGCAGCAGGGCAGCCAGCTCCCCAGCTCCCCCACCCAGGTTCAGCCAGGCACTGCAGCCACCTCACCTATTATCCACAAACATCACAGCATAGTTCACAGCAGGTCCAGGGGGAATGCCGGCTTCCTTAAAGAACTGGATCCACTCAGATGTGGCTGGGGATTAAACAGCGCTCATTACTCATGTGAGTCTCTTTAGAGAATAGAGCAGCAAAACCAGAGCAGCAGTGGTTCCCGTGAATTACATGCCCATGGCCTGGTGGGCCCTATGCTGAGGGCTGAGCACAGGGGAAGGGACAAAGAATTACACCACACTAAGACTCCCTGATCTGCTAGTGAGGAAACTGAGGCAGGGAGGGTTAGCTGCAGGGCACAACACTAACAAGGCACAGTCCCCCAACCCTGAACCACCTTAACTAGCTGCCCATCTCCACACATCTCTGGCCTGCCCTGGTTCTCTGATGTTACTCCATGCACCTGACCAATGACAGATGTGAGGAAACCGAGACTCGGGTTTCTGCCTCCTGGTCCCCATCAGGGAGCTTAAGACCAAGCACAGAGCAATAGTACTCCCTTCTGCTACAGGAGTGGCCATGCCTCAGAGAGAGGCAGAAAAGGTATTAAACCAGGCTTTGGGGCCTGGGTTCAAACCCCAGTTCTGCCATCTCTGGCTGAGGGGCCTTGGACAAGTTAAGGCTCAGTGTTTTGGTTTCCTCATTTGCAGATGTGGGATCTTACTATATATCTGACTCAGCACTGGTCAGGTCCTGTTCCAGACACTGAGGATACCACAGAGCCAAAGATGAAGTCTGCTCTCACAGAGGTGATGGCTTCATGTTAACAGTACCAATGCCCTTGGGTCACTGTGCAGACTCAGTGAGAAAATCTACAGAAAGGGCTTTGAAAGGGGCCTGGCTGAGAAGATATCCTCCAACCATGTCAGCTATTACTGTCATCGCTACGCTGTCACTCAGCGGAGCTGGACGGGGCGCAGCTCAGAGGTGCTGCATATGCTCAGCATGCAGGAGGTTCTGGGTGGGACGCTCAACACCATCACCACCAAAGGTGTGAAGCTGTGGCAGACCCACTGTGAGGCATCACTGCTCCCGCACCTCCCCCCGGCCCTTCAGCTGCCACCCTCACTGTCCCAGATTTGTCAGGCCAGGTGTCAGATAGGAGCTGTGATTCCAAATAGAGCATTCTCTTTTTCACATTTTAACATCTCTGAGGAGGGCCATGACTTAACTGGCAACTTCTTTTACCCTGCTCATGGTACCTGACAGTATACCTACCAATCCATGCCATTTCAGAACAGAAGAAATCTGGTGTTACTGTGCCAATTTTCCTCTAAAGATAACTGAGGCTCTCAGTCAAGAAACAGATCCACGCGGGATGTGACATTTTACAGGGGTACACAGGGCTTAGGTACAGGCCCATGGGCCACAGCTCTCCCACAAAGGTTCTGCCCAGCCAGCAGCCTGAGCCCTGGGTCTGCAGCAGGTGAGATATTCATGCCCTCAGGACCTCCTCACTCCTCTCCAGGAAAGGGGGAGTCATTCCCATGCTTCACCCAGGCACTGCCCACCTGGCAAGCTACACGGCCCAGGGTTCCATTACCAAGAGTAAGCACCTCTAAGTACCAAAGACCACCACAGAGCCAATCCATGTCTATGGAATCCACAGAACATGCAAATCTAGAGAGGTAGAAAGCTGCTAGGGGTGAGGAGGAAAGAGGGAGAAACCGCAGTGGGGTTGGAGCCCTTCATGGACAGTGGTAAGAGTTTGGAAACTGATTGTGGGGATGGTAAATAGAGAATATAAAGACCATAGAATTGTATAGTTGAAACTGGTAAAATACACATCTATGAACTGTACCTCTAGTAAGCTGTGATTAAACAGAGGAAAAAGTGCTACATTGGTTCTCAAGACTACAAAAGCCCCTTTGTCCAAGGACCTTGGGAAGGCCAGCATTTATCCTTCAGGTGTTACTAAGAAGGAAAAGGCCTGGCTAATTAAACTCTCATAAGTCACTGCATGTTAAAATGTAGCTCCACTTCAGAATGTTACACCAGGTAACAATGTGTCCTGGAATCAGCCAGCCAGGGGCTGCTGCACATACCAGCAGACACACAGCAAAGTCTTCACTGATAACAATAGCCCTCTGGGAGGCTGAGGCAGGAGAACTGCAAGTTTGAGTCCAGCCTGGGCAATTTAGTTACTCACCAAGATCCCATCTCAGAAAAGCAAGTGAGGTGGGGGCTGGGATGTAGCTTAGTGAGAAAGTCCTGTGTTCAATCCTTATTAGAGGAGGGAAATGTAAAAGTAGTCACAGCAGGGTGTCTATCAGAGCCTCACAGAACAATGCAACTCCCCCAGACAACAGCACCCATAAACAAATGGTGTACTAATAATACGTGGCAGTGAAAAGAAGGACAGGAGCTGTTTGGCCACACAGATGCCCCTCAAGAATCCAGATGCACAAAAGAAGCCAGCCACATGGCAAGATTTTATTCCTGTAAGTTCAAAACCCAAGTCTACAGAATGCACATGTGCCCAGTGACCATGAGGAGAGTTAAAGAAAGGTTCATTAAGATAAGAGAGTGGTTTACTTCTATGTGGGGAGTAGTGACTAGGGTAGGACCCCCAGGTCTGGCAATACTGTAGTTCTTGCCTCGTTTTGTTAGAACTCTGATTTTATCTCCTTATTAAACTATATACACAAAAAAGTGTGCAAGCCAATATATTCCTCTTTTTCTCCCCTGTGGTGCCAGGGATGAAACCCAGGGCTTCATACATGCTAACCAAGCATGCTACCCTTGAGCTACACCCCACTCCTCAGGAGCTAGTCCTAAACCAAACACATTCTAGGTACCAGTACCCAGATCAAGAAATAAAACATCAGGCTGGAGATTTATCTCAGTGGCTTAAGCGCCTGCCTGGCAAGTGCAAGGTCGTGAGTTCAATCCCCAGTACATAAAAAAAAAAAAAAAAAAAGAAAAGAAAAAAGAAATAAAACATTTCTGCTAAGTGTGGTGGCATAGGCCTGTAATTTTAGCATTTGGGAGGCTGAGGCAGGAGGACTGTGTCGAGTTCAAGGCCAGCCTGAGCTACACAATGAGTTCAAGCCAGTCTGAACTTCATGGTGTGACTCTGCCTCAAAAAACAAAAACAAAACAAAACAAATCTCCACAGTTAGCATTTGCTGATCTTACATGCAGTAAAGCCCTCAACCCCAGAAGGCAATAGTATTATCTCCACTTCACAGGTGAGTAAACCAAGACTCCTAAAGGCCAGATGGGAGATCTGCTAAACTTCACAACCCAAGTTCTTCAGGACTTAGCTTCAAAGTCTGGAGGCCCAGGCCCGAGGAAGGGGCAGGCAGCTTGAGCAGGCCCCAGCCTGCCCCCAGCTTCGTCAGAGCACAGCTGCTCCTGCCAGTGCTGCCTCCCTCCACCACCCCCTCCCCCTCCAAGGCCATATGTCAGAAAGGGCACCAGGAAGAGGGCACCAAGCAGAGAAGGCCAGACTCACCTATAGTCACCGAAACCATTGTCTCCCTCGGCTTGACCTTGCTCCTGGGAGCCTGGAAAAGAGTACAAAAGAAGAGGGCCCATGAGTGGCCACCGTCGAGAGCTTGTGTCCCTCTCTGCTGTCTGCCTATCTGCCTGCCAGAGGAGCATTCCCGGGTTAGGGGCTCACTGCCCAAGAATAGCAAAGCAGATGGCAGGACGTCAGCTGGGGACAGAGCTGCTACCACAGCTATCGCTCCTGCCTGGGATGAGGCCCAGAACAGTAAATGTTCACAGTTCCAATCCTGCATACTCCAAAAAGTCTGCTGGAAAAGAAAAAAGGTACCTCCTGTCCTGTCCGAGGCTTCCACCATAAATATCTATTCATTTGCTCATTCACTCAGACTCTATTTACTGAGAATCCACTAAGTGTGAGGAAGTTAGGGGTGCTGAGGGGAGCAGAAACACGGACCTAGCATACAAGTGGACATGGGGCAGGGCAGACTGAGAGTTAATCCACAAAGCAAGTCACAGTATGGTTAAGTGTCAGAAGCCATCAGTGTTGTGGCAAAAACCCGAGGAGCCCGCGCAGGGAGAGGTGCAATTTCCAATAGGGTGATCAGAGAACACCTAAAATGACAGGTAGAAGCCAGGCGTGGTGCAGCCTCCCACCACTCTGGGAGGCTGTGGCAAGAGAGTCATCAGTTCAAGCCCAGCATGGGCAACTTAGCAATTTGGTAAGATGCTGCCTCAAAAAGGGCTGGAAAGTACTCAGCATGAAGGAGGCCCTGTGTTCAATATCTGGAAGAAGAAAAAAGGGAGCAGATTGGTTTGGAGAGACCAGAAGGAGGGGAAGCAGCAAGAGAGCAGAGGTTTAACAGAAGAAGGGCAACCCAGAAGAGGTGGCAAGGCCAGACCCCTGAGCACCCCACCCCACCACACCCCCACCACCACCACGACGGGAGGACCGTGTGCTGGAGGTGTGGCTGCAGCACAATGAGCAAGGAGAAAAGCAGGTGTGGCAGAGAAGTGCAGCACCTTACAGGAGGGACTCCAGAGGAGAAAGGGAAAACCAATTTTCACTCAGACTAGCAGATCCTACAAAGGGGCTGACAACAAATTAGCACCATCAGAGATGTTTTCTGGACATGAACAGCAGTGTTAAAAAAAAGAACGAAAGGAAGCCAGGTGTTTCCAGTACTTGAGAGGGAGGCAGATCGCCACAAATTCCAGGCCTGCTTGGGCTACATAGTGAGTTCAAGCCCAGCCTGAACCACACAGGAGAGCCTGTCTCAAAAAAGCAAAACAAAACAAAAGAACTAAAGGAACAGAATTTCACATGTGATGATATAAATCGTCCACTCCAAGACCACCTGGCCACACCACATTGACCCAGACTTCCTCTCTTCTATCTCCTCTGCTTCTCCTATTCTGCCCCCCTCACCCAGGCCCCAATCCAGGGTACAGAAAAGGCCCTGGATTGAAGCACTGTTCTGACTCCCACTCCAAAGAAGCCACCAAAAGTCTCAATTCATTTTGAAACTGAGTGTGCAGCCCAGCCAAGTTGCTTCTCCAGTTGGACGTCAGTGCCCCCATCTCTGAATCAGGATGATGGAAACACTGCTCACCTCTGCAGACTACTGTGAGGGAGAGGTGAGTTCTGTCGATAAAGGTACTTGAGACAGTGCTTGGTGCATACTAAGGAGAATGAAGAGCAAACCCTAATCTCATTGCCTGGCCCAACACTTCCTCTCCACCAGGTTCTTTATCTGCCTCCCAGTGTGTTTTGTTCTGTTTCCTGAGTTAGGCTCTATCAGTAGCTATGCTGCCCAGGCTGGCCTCAAACTCCTAGGCTCGAGTGATCCTCCTGCCTCAGTCTTCCAACTAACTGGGATTTGGAGCACTGCACCCAGCCCACCTCCCATTCTGACTCACAACACCTGAAATGCCTACTTCCTACTGTCCTCCAGGCAAGCTCTCTTTCCCTCTGCTTGTCATTACCTGTTCTGTGACGCTTTCTCTAAGTCCCACTATGAGCCTCTCTCCTGGACCTTAGGTAGTAGTTCTCTTATCTTTATCTGGCTTCTTGTAAATCCCTGAGTGATATGTGCCACCATACACATAGCTCACCCTTCTCACACTCTAGAGTCCACTTTCCCTTCTGGATTTATCTGCTGGACAAACACAGTATGGCAGGCATCTCTCAAAGAATAGGACATGCAGAGGCCTTTAAGGCAGACAGAACAGCTCACATGCCAAGCACTAACTGCACCAGACCCACAGCCAAGTGTCAGGGTGACGCCTGACAATGAGCTCACAAGGGATGACTATTATTAGCCCTATTTTAATCAATAAAAACCTGACCCAGTGAGTAGCAGTCATTTGTCAAACGTCACATCTAGCAACTGACCTTACTAGGATTCAAAAACAAGTTCTCCTTGATTCTGATGCCCATGGAGTTGCTCCTGTTGAGTGTTTACAACATGCCAGGAACTAAGAATATACATGTCTCATTCTCACAGCCAGCCTGGGAAAAAAAAGTAAAAATGAGAAGGAAAAAAAAAAAAAGGTTAAAAACAAATGAGAGTGGTGGAACCAAGGTCACTAAGTAACAGCAGGGCCAAGACTTGAACTCAAGTCAGCCCAATGGCTATGACTGATGCTGATTTTGGGATTACTATGAACCAGGCGCTGCAGTGTGTCATTGAAAGATCTCATTTAATGTTTACCAGGGTGCTTTACGTATTATATTCTTCCCCCACTGCTACAGAATTTCTACTGTCCTCAATTTCTTCTCTCTACTCTCTCTCTTTATTGAGATAAGCGTTTCCCTATGTTGTTCAAACTGGCCTTAAACTGGTGGTGATCCTCATGCCTCAGTCTACCAAGTGCAGAATTACTGGTATGGGCTACCACACCAGACTCCTCTCTATCATCCTAAAAGCCCATCTCCAGAGGTAACTTTCTAAATAATTAAAATTAACAAAATACTAATTTTAAAATGGTAGCAACCAAAGGCACATATCTGTGATAGAAAATTTGAGCCCAGCTTGGGCAACTGAGCAACTTATTGAGAACTTGTCTCAAAATAAAAAAAAATAATAAGGGAAATGTATGGTGGTGCACATCTGTAACCCCAGCAGCTGAGGAAAGAGGATCACTGCAAGTTCCAGGCCAGCCTGGAGTATACTGTGGGTTCAAAGCCAGCCTGAACTGCAAAATGAGACCCTGTCTCAAAAAACAAAACAAAAAACAAAGAAAAAAAGAAAAACTAACTCCATCTCACTTGAGTTCCTCCCATCACTCTTGCCACTTTCTGAAGCAGTTGTGTAAAATTCCTCTTTTGAGGGACTGGGGGTTTAGCTCAGTGGCATAAGCGCCTGCCTTACAAGCATGCCGTTGTGAGTTTAATCCCCAGTACAGATAAAAAGAAAAAAAAAATTCCTCTTTTGCATCTTTATGTGATATGAGATGTGATCAAAAATACAGTGAATGCTGCTGCCAGGTGCCAACCAAAGGAAAAGCAGGCTCATGAAAACATTGATCTGCTAGGCGTGGTGGCACACAACTGTCATTCTAGCATGGGGAGGATAAGGCAGGAAGATCACTGTGAGTTCAAAGGCAGCCTAGACTAGATAGTGAGACCCTGTTTCAAAACAAAAACAAAAACACTGTGATGTGTCTTCGCCCACCTTATTCACTGGTTATGGTACTGCATGACTTCTGGCTCTTCCGCAAAGACAAAATAACCAGGAAAGGGAAACATTTTGAATCAATTCAGGATATTGAAGCAGCCACAACGGGACAATAAGGACACTCATGAAAAGGGACTTTCAGAATTGCTTCCAAAGTGGCAAGGAAATTAAAGTGGATTAATGGCAATATAATAATTTCTAAATTTTATTTATTTATTTTTTGAGACAATGTCTCACCATGTAACCCAGAACGGCTTCTAACTCAGTCTTCCAAGTGCTCAGATTTCAAGCACGTGTCATCTCTGCTGGAATTCATTTTTTTTCTTCCTGGTACTGGGAATCAAACCCAGGGCCTCCCACTTGCCAGGCAGGCTCTGTGCCACTGAGCTACATCCCTGACCCAATTTTTAGATATATCAACACACTATATTTTTCGATCTTACCCCATTAGTTTGTTATCCCTTTTCCAATCAGCTTTTATTCACTGTTTACAGTTTAATAGACTCTTGGTTCCACTGTATTTTGCTTAAGTTTTCCTTCTTCTCAAGGGAGGCAATGTTAATCTTCCATTAAGATAGCAATGTGAATCTTCCCACTTGAATGAACTGAGGAAACTGCAGCAGTGATTTTCAAGAAAAAGAAGAAATTGTATTACAAGACTCGGCAAAACTCGGCCAACAGTAAGTGGCAGAATGTCGATTTCCTCGCTCGGGTTCTGGTTTTCATATTGTTGTTCCTGAGCTTTCTCCCTTATGTACTTTCTTGGCGTTGCCAGCTAAACTAATGACTCTCGGGGTCATCATCTTAGTTCCAATCTGTGGAGCTCTTGCTCTGCTACAGTCTCTACATGTAGGTTGCATCAGAATCCATTCATCAAACCTATCAGCCCTGTAAAGAAGAGGAAACTGAGGTCCAGAGAGGTGAAGGCACAGTGCAGCTGGGATTTGAACCCAAAGCCACTGGCCTCCAATCCCAACAGTCTCACTCCCCGCAGTCATCAATACTAACAATAATGGTACAGAAACGAGGAGAGCACTAGGTGAAGGCGCTGAGCTAGAGGCTGAGACATGCATTTTTCATTCAACCCATAAAGAGCACACACAGTCGGTTCCTGACCCCCATTCTACAGAGGAGGTAACTGAGGCTCAGAGAAAGAGATCGCTTGTCTAGATCCCCAGAGTGGAGCCCAGATTGTAACTCTAGAGCCTTGGCCACCACCCATCCCCACCACACCCGGCCAAGACCCACCACCTCCAGCCCGAGCCTCACCTGGCCCAGCGAGCCCGCGCCCATTCACACCACTCTCCCACCCTCCCGGTGGCGCCAACTGTCAGACACTCCTACCTCGACCCCGCACCCGCCCCGGAAGCTCCCTCTCACCGCCGGAAGCCTGACGAACCAGCCTGCGACCGCTCTAGCCCACCAGGAGGGCCCCAGCGAGAGTGCGGCGGAGGGTCACGTGACCACGCGCAGTCTCGCTCTGTCTCTCAAAACTCTTTCCTCCGCCCAGCGTGGGCGGGACGCACGGCCAATGAAAAAGGCGCAGGCCGGGCCCCGCCTGCCCGCAATCTAGCTGGAGTGCGCCTGCGCGCAGGTGGGGAAGGAAGGCGGGGCTTGGAACCTAGGAGGTTCGCGCAGGTACCGTCCCGGAGTGGGAGACCTGGAGCGCAGGTACTGTGCGATCGGGAGGCGCCGCGCCTCGCCTGCACTCCCAGTGTTGTTGCTCTCTCGTCTCAGCGCTTCCGCCTGTTTTGATGCCCTTGGTCCATTTAATGTCTCTCATTCCTCCTCTTAAATCGTATCCTGCTTAACCCGTCAGCAACCCCTTCTGTTGCCAACACCCTCCTTATATCGCCGTCAGCCCGTTAAAATCGCTTAAGTTCCCAGCACCCCCTCACTGCCGCCGTTTGTGCAATCTCCCTTCTTTAAGTCGTCACCGACTTATGTCACCCTCTTCGTCTCTGTTGTCATTTCTCCTTCATGAAAACTGCTAAATCGTCCTCGTTCCCCTCTTTGCACACCTATCGCCTCTTCCCTTAGATCGCGCTCACACTCCCCGTTTGTCAGTATTGCTTCTTATGTCTCCGTTGCTCCCCTGTTGCCATCGCTCCTCGTACAATTACCGTCCGTCTGTGTCTCATGCCCACGTTTTCCCTCTGAGGAGCCATACAGCTTTCCAGAGGTTTTTCTTCCTTCCAGGTCTCCATCCCTTCCCGTGTCGGGTTTCACATACTCTCGCAGAACAGGTACTAGAGCCCATTCCCCGGGCAGTGTCAGCGTCCAGCACCATCTCTAAACTATTGGGTAACCTTGGCCACCTGCGCAAGGCTCTCCCCATCCCAGCTTCCTCATCTGTAAAATGCACACAAGAACACCCATGTCCGGGATGAGTGTGAATATTCTGCTAATTTATTCTTGTCCATGCTCATCTTGGCTTGGCATTTGGAGCTAATATTGTTATTAAGCATATCATCCTCATCCAATCACCTTCCTCGATCACTTCCTCACCATGGCTCCCCAGCCCCCACCTGCACTCATCAGTCCCCTGGCATCACACTTCACATTGGCGCAACACCCTCTGCCACAGCTGTTGCACCACCTCACAATCTCCAAGTTACCAACACCTCTGCCACTAGTCATACGTTAGTGGCCCATTGGCCATCATGAAGCTTGCTTTATAAACACTCTTTTATCTTGTTGGATTGAGTCCACACACTATCCTACCCTACCCCCAAATAAGAGCTAGACTGTGTAGGAGTCAAGGAGGGCTTGGAAGGGGATTCCATAGGTAGTTTAGACTCTGATCTTCCTGGACTTTTAGAATTGGGTGTACAGGGAGACAAACAGGGGCACCTACACTTCAGACCTCAGCAATCTTGATTCCTCAGGTGGAGAGGTATCTTATTCACTCAGCTTATTTTAGGCAGTTTGGAACAGTGGCTTGTGATGTGTGCCTCAAGACTGGAACACTCAAAAAAAAAAAAAAGTGGAACGCTCTAGTTCCAGTCTTGGTTTCTAGTACTTAAAGAGCTGCATGACCCTGCACATATGGCTTAACTTCCCTGGGCCTCACTTAGCATGTCTGCAATGTGGCAATTAAGATACAAGTGATTCATTCAATATGTTTTTTTTTTTTTTCTGGTACCAGGGATGGAACTTACGACCTCATACTTACCAAGCTCTTGAGCTGCTGAGCTAAATCCCAGCCCCTCAGCATGTATTTCTTAAGCATGTACTAATGTGTCCCACACTGTTCTAGGCACTGGAGACATATCAATTAACAAAACAGAAATCCTGCCCTTACAGGGTTTTCATTCTAGTTGGTCTAAAAGGGAATAAACATTGTATGCAGGTAAGTAGATTATCTGATGTGTTAGAAGGGGGATGCATAATGCACAATCAAGATGGTTGGTAGTACAAGGAATTGAACTCAGCACCTCATGCATGCTAGACAAGTATTCTCCTACTAAGCTTCACTCCTAACCTGTAGTTCTAAGAAAGAGAGTCAAGGAAGGAATTCTGAGAAGACGACAACTGACTAAAGACTTTCAGGAGTAGAAAGAAAGGCGTGGCTATTTGGGGGAAGGGCATTGTGGGCAGAGAAAATAAATCCAGAGGGCTGGGGCTGGAGCATGCTTGGACTATTTAAGGACTTGCAAGGAAGCTAGTAGGAGGGGAGATGGGGTCTCATGAGTGATGGAGAAGACTGGCTTTTCCTCTGATTGAGAAAGGAGCAACAGGAGGGTTTGGAGCAGAAGAGAGGTGGATTCCAATGTGACCTGAAACCATTATGCCAAGTGGTGGCAGCTCCAGAACTTCTACCCAGTATGGATTGGCAAGTGGCAGCCTTGTTGGAAAGAGAGGTAGAGTCCTCTTCAAGCTGCATGCCTATATCCTTCACATTTGGACAGTGCTTCAAATAGCTCCAGCAGATTGGGAAGGGTAAGGTGTTGTTGGAGTTTTTTTGAGAGACTAAAGCCACCCCTGGTTTAGCTGCTTTGGGGGAGCTGTAGAGCTCCAGCTCATAGGACAGACAGGAGTATGGAACATCTGTTCCTGACATCCTGAGTTCAAATTCTGGCTCACCCTTTCCTGGCTGTGTCCTCTTATACCTATCTGGGTTTTAGTTATTTTGTTTTGTTTTGTTTTGTTTTGGCTTTTTTCAGTACTGGGGATTGAACCAAGAGCTTTGCACATGCCAGGCAAGTACTCTGCCACTGAGCTCTATCCCCAACCTGTCTCTTAAATTGCCTGGGCTATCATTGAACTCTTGATCTTCCTGTCAGCCTCCCAAATCACTGGATTACAGGTGTGTGCTGCTGCATCCAGCTGGTGTGTTTTTGTTTTGTTTTGTTTTGTTTTTATTTTGAAGGTAGTAAAAATACAACAGAATAAGACAGAACAAAGCCAATTGAGACAGTGCAGTGAATTTGGTACAGAAATTCACAGCAGGTTACTGGGCTAACAGTAATAGGTACCATAGTATATCTCATTATCTTCACAATAGTTGTCTAGTCAGTTAGGTATAACAAAATCAAACCAAAGACAGAACATTATAAAATCAATCAAAAGAGAATATTGAATAGAGTAAAGCAATTCATCATAATGAAACAAAACCGAAAACAACACTTGCTTTCAAAGAGAAGATAGAGGAGACCCCCCCCCATATTTGCTATATTGCATATAGTCATCCTGCCAAGAGATGCTCAGACCTCTTTCCCCAGTTGCTGGGGGAGGGAGTTGGGGTGTTTGATTCCAAGCCGGCACACCAGTAGGCTCACAGGAGACACTACTGGTTCTCCTCCTGGCTCACATGGCAGGAAGGTACTCATCAAGAGGGCAGGCAAATGGTTTCTTTGTGCAGCCTGCTGGGTTCTACCATGGCCGTGGCCAGATCTCAGGGGCCACACTCTGGTTCTCCTCTTGGCTCACACTGACGGAAGGCACTCACCAAGAGGGCAAGCAAATTGCTTCTTTGTGCAGCTTCCTGGGTTCCACCATGGCTGTAGCTGGGTCTCTGGGGCCACTCTCTGGTTCTCCTCTTTTTTTTTTTTTCCTCAGGAGTTGGTTCAGCAGTGCCCCATCCTGGGACAAAACTGAACTTGGGTTTCAAACTTCCATCTAAGCAGGTGATGTCCTTGTGACCTCTTATCTGAAAAGCAGGGATTGTAATGCTTCTTACCCCAGACTCATCCTGTTGTTATCTTTGAGCAAGAACTTCACCCATTTTCAGACTTGACGCTATTGTCCCCTGTCCTACTTTATTTTTCGCTAAGACATGTACCATATATGTCTCTCACTTATGGTCATCCCATACCTGCCATCTTTAGAGGGACTGGGGGTCAACAGTACTGGGGATTAAAGCCAGGGTCTTCACACTGAACTATGTATGTCACCAGCTCTTTTTTATTTTTTTATTTTCAGGCATGGGTTCATTAAGTTGTACAGACTGGGCTGGAATTCGCAGTCCTCTACCTCATCTTTACCAGAATCCTGCCATTACAGGCATGTGCCACTGTGCCCAACTTTTCCCTGTTTTATGCTGCATCCTGGGTTTCTAGACCAGGGCTTATCAGTAGTAAGTGACCAGCAAGTTTACCTGAATGGGCCAATGAATGAACTGGCCACTGAGGACACAGTGGTGACTCAAACAGACCCGCTCTGCTCTCCTGGGGCTCACAGCCCAGTGGCAAAGACAGACCCATCCCCAGTCAGTGACAGCCAAGAGGGGCTGGGGCTGGGTTAAGGGAGGCACAAGTGGATGGGATAGGATGGGCTGCGGGGTATGGAGGATTGTGCAATGCCAGAGAAGATGACTTAACAAGCCTGGGGGTGCAGGGCTGCCTGGAGAAGGTAACGCAGAACTAAGAGGAATGAGTAGCATGGGAAGGAGGGAAAGGTGTGCTGGACAGGAGCAGCTATCAAAGGTCTGGTGACAAATGTGTGGTTTTGATTTAAGGAACTGAAAGATAGTGCGGCCAGAGGTAAAGCATAAGAGGGTGAACCAACGAGTTCCTGGCAGAGTTGGGGAGGGGTAACTTAAGGCCTTGGGAGCACCGTGGGGAGCTGGGACATTGTTCTTAGTACACTGGGGAGCACAGAGGATTTGAGCAGCAGATGGGAGGGGCTGGAAGCCTTGCATGAAAGCTGAGCAGAGGGAGGTAGGAGAGGCCAGGTTGGAGCTGGGAGAGGGGCAAGTGGGACAGATTCCCAGAGGCCAGAGAGCCATGGGAGTCCAGAACAAACCTGGGACTGGAGGAATCAAGGAAGGCTTCCTGGAAAGGTGGCACCCAGGCAGGTTGAAGGATGGGCGGAACAGCTGTCCCTGAAGTGGTGTCCTGGAGAAGGAGCTAGCTTAGGAGAGATGGTATGGAGAGCTGGGAACATGGTGGCTGTGAGCGGTCCAGGGACAGCTCTGAGCAGGGCCCAGAGGGCCACAGAACCTCTGGAGTGGGTTTCAGGGAAACCTCAGGTCCGAAGACAGGGCTTTGGGTCCAGAAAGGGGAACCAGAGCTATAATGGTGGGTGAGGGGCCACTGGGGTTGTCCCACATCAGGCCATGAGTGCACTTTAGCCAGGCATGGTGGTGCATGCACATGATCCCAGGCACTCGGGAGGTTGATGCAAGAGGACCACAAATTCAAGTCTGATCTGGGAAACCTAGAAAGACTCTAAAAGTTTAAAACAGTGGCTGGGCGTCGTGGCCCATGCCTATAATCCTAGCAGGAGAGGCTGAGGCAGGCAGATCACCATGAGTTTGAGGCTATATAGGCAGCATGAACTGCCTGTTGAGACCCTGTCTCAAAAATAAAATAAAATAAAATAAAATAAATCTAAAGAGGGCTAGGGATATAGCTCAGCACTCCTTGTGTTCAATCCTCAGTACCACACACTCGAAACAAAAAGAGAAAGAGAAAGACTGACTTTTTACTTTGGTCCTGAGGGCAGCGGGGAGCCACAGAAAAGTTTTGAGCAGGAGAGGGGCCAATCAGAATTTTTAGTCCAATTCAGAAGTATTTACCATTCATGATGTTGTTTTTCCCTTATTTAATTATTCTTCAGGCTGAACAGCTTCGCCCTAGTAGTGGCACTTGCCTTAAGGGGGCTTGTAAAATAAAGGATCTATCACTTCAAAAAAGAGCAGTTTGCAAAACCAGTGTTTTGTTGTTTCCTGTAGAATTGGTTTTGGAATACTGGTTGTTCCATCCAAGAGGTGCTGCCCCATGAGGTGAAAATCAACTCCGCTAGATGCGAGGACATTTGTATTTGTAAGTCATGTTGATCTCATGTCTCCTGCAGATGCATGGCCTGTCCCTTGCTATGTTTAAGCCTGGGCAGCACCCTGGTGTGGCCCCTAGAAGGCTGAACACCTGGACCTTGACCCACACTCCCTCTTCAGGCCCAATCCTGCTGGTGTGCCCCCATCTGCACCTACCCCATCTGCTGTGGGCTTTGCACATCAGCCCTGGTTATCACTGTAGGTAAAACAAGTGTCACTGGATCCAGAGGGACATTAAAGAGCATCTTTTCTCAAAGCTTTCAGTTCTAACCCATGCACAGGGGTGCACACCTGTAATCACAGCACTCTGGAGGCTGAGGCAGGGAGACCAAAAGCTCCAGCCCAACCTGGGCATTTACCAAGTTACAGAAAAGCAAAACATTGTCTAAATAAATAAATAGCAAGGCATAGTGGTGCACACTTGTAATCACAGCACTCTGGGAGGCAGGAGAATCCCAAATTCCAACCCAGCATGGGCAGTTAAGCAACTTAAAGAGTCCCTGTCTCAAAATAAAAAAACAAGTGGGGGAGGGGGGGGTTAGCACAGCAGCACAAGTGCCTGCCTGGTGAGCAAGAGGTTGTGAGTTGGATCTCTGCAAAACAAGACAAGGGCTGGAGGTGTAGTTTAGTGTAAAAGTTCCTAGCTCAGTGCCCAGTACCACACATGTACACTGTTTCCCATTCTGCTCTATTTCTTTGTTTTCAACAAACATTTATGGAGTGATTCCAGTGCACTTGGGGTCAAGGAATAAGTGACATAGAGACTTTGGCTATCTGAAGGCTGCATATTCATCTATTATATCATCTATTATGGGCAATGTGTGACTCTGAGGGCCACAGACACTGGTGTCACCCACTAAGCAGCACGTATCTAGGCTTGCTGAGCTCTCCGCCTGTGGTGGGCGTACTCATTGACATCCCTGCTGACATGACGTCGATGTGCTTAGTCTTCCCTTTGCTGGTGGAGGAGGGATCAACTCCCTCACTGCCACCCTCAGGACCTGTGACCCAGCACATGAATCATGAATCAAAAGCTCAGCGGGTTTTGCTTCCTCCTTTTCTGTGGGCTGCGGTGTCACACTGTCCGGCAGGCAGAGTCCCAAACCACAGGGTCAGGGGTATCCTGTAAGCTTCCCGTACCCCACACCCTCAAGGAAGCAGAGCAGTAGGACCAGCCTGATTGGTCACACTGGAGCCCAGTCGAGCCCCTAGGGTCCTGGGGGCACAAGCACTTGATAGCCAGGTAAGAATGCAGTGCCACTGCTGGTCAGCTTGGGCTCTGTGCTGCTCTGCCACCCCTCTGGGGATTGGGGGACAAGATTCCTTCTTTAGCTCAGGGCACAACTCTCTGGGGCTGGAATCTTGGACAAGGAGCATCCCAGCTAAGAGTATGAGCCTTGCTATAATTTTATTCCTAGAAATTGTCACATTTTAAAAAATTTTCTAGCAAGTGCTGGGTGTGGTGGTGCCATACCTGTAATCCCAGCATTTGGGAGGCTAAGGCTGGAGGATCTTGGCAGTTCAGGGGAGCCTGGGCTACATAAGGAGTTCAAGGCCATCCTGAACTGTGTAGCAGGGAGACCCTGTCTCAAATAACAAAAAAAATCAATAGCAAGGGAAGTCCTGTTTTGTCTCTGGGGATGCCTTTAGCAAGGGGGCTTCTGTTGTTAGGAGACTTGACAATAGGATTCACTGAGAACCTCCAACTGATCAGTCACTACTCTAGACACTTCTGGGGTTTCTTTTCATTTTTTGTTTGTTTTAGTGTTTTTATAGTGCTAAGGATAGAACCAAGTGTCTTTTTTTTTTTTTTTTTTTTTGGTACCGGGCATCAAACTTATGACCGCAAGCTTGCAAGGCCACTGAGCTAAATCCCCAACCCAGAACCAAGTGTCTTGTCCACTCGCTAGGTCAGTGCTGTGTTACTGAACTTGATCAGTAGGAACGTGATCTTTCTTTCTCCTCAATCTCTTTCTCTATCTCTCATTTTGGGTTTTGGTGTTTTCTTTTTCCCAGACAGTTCTCACTATGGAGCCCAGATTGGCCTTGAACTAACTATCCTCCTGCCTCAGCCTCTAGGGACTACAGTCTAGTCCTACATTTCTATGTGTCATTTCCTTTAGTTCAGAGAAGCCACCTAGGTAGCTTTTAGACATTTCAATTTTTATATATTTAAAACTAAACTTGTTAAGTGGGGTGTGGTGGCACCTGTCTGTGGACCCAACATTGTGAGAGGCTGAGGCTGGGGCATCCTGAATTTAAAACCATAACTTGATAATGGCCTGTCTCAAAATAAAAAGTACGAAAGGGCTGGAAATGTAGCTCAGTGTGAAGGCCCTGGGTTTAACCTGCAATACCACCAAAAATAAATAAATAAATAAGAAGAAGCTACCTAAACTCCTGAAGATTCTGGTCTTTCCCCCACACTTGCTGGAACATCTCATCTTTGCTTTTTGGCCAGGCCCAAGCTCTTGCAGTTGTCCTTAACTCCTTTCTTGTTCTCCAACCTCATCCAGTCTGGAAATCCTGTCCAGAACACCTCCAGAAGGTACCCAGCACCCACCTTCTTCAGTCTACCCCCCTTGACTGTCCTACCCTGCTGGCTGCACCCTTATCACTTCCCTGAGACCCCTGAGTTTGCCCTCCCGTCCTGGTCCCCCCACCCTGACCTCTTCCTGGGCTCCCCAGTTTGTTTCCCCACACAGCCAGAAGAGCTGCAACCCTGCGTGTTGTTTTTCAGCAGTGTACCAACCAGGCAGCTTAAACCAGCAGAAATGTGTTCTGTTACAGCTTGGAGGCTGGAAGCCTCCACCCAAGGTGGAGCCGGCAGAGCTGTGCTTCAGCCACCCGGAGGGGTGAGGGCGATGCTGTTCCTTGTCCCTCAGCTTTCTGGGAGCCCCAGGCATTCCCCACGTCACCAGGCACATGGCCTACTCTGTGTCTTCCCTACAGTCTCTCAGAAAAGCACTTGTCATCAGGGTTGAGTATACAGATAGTCCAGGATGACCTCATCACAAGTAAATCTAAGTTCTAAATTTAATCACATCTGATTTTTCCAAATAAGGTTACATACACAAGTTCCAAGGGTTATGCGCGTGTCAGACTGTTGTGTGTTTTGTTTTTTGTTTTTTGTTTTAGGTCATCATTAAACTCACTACAACACTCAAGATCACGTGCTCCTCTGTCGAGTCTCTGACCTGCTCTGCAGGATCTGGCCTGGCCACCTCTGACTCAGCTCCTCACCACCCCAACTCATTCCAGTATAGACACTGGTCTCCCTCCACTTTCCATCCACACTGGGTAACTCCTGCCGCAGGGCCTTTGTACTAACTGCTCCTCCTCCCTCTACAAGTCCGAGCCTGTGTGGCTTGTACTCTCCCTTGATGTTTTTCTCAGGTGTACCCTCCTCAATAAAGCCTTCCCTAACCTCCTTATTTAATCTTACAGACCACCCCACATCCCACATTCTCTGTGGAGTGTGTTACTTTCCAACACATTACAGCCCCTCAGTGTCTAGAGGACATTGGCTCCCAAGGATAGCACAACTCTCAGATGATCTAGTCCCTTACATAAATGGTGTTCCAGAGACCTAGGCACAGTAGTATGGAATTGTAGTGCTAGTCTTTGGGAGGGTGAGTGAAAATATTGCTTGACCCCAAGAATTCAAGACCAGCCTGGGCAACACAGCAAGATCCTATCTCAAAAACAACCAAGTAACCCAGTGAAATCATATAATGGGCTTCTATTTGTATGTAAGCTACATACATTCTCCCCTATACAGTACTTCAAATCATTTCTAAATGCTGCATAAATGGTTGTTATACTGTATTGTTTAGGTAATCATAACAGGAAGAAAAGTTTGTACATTTTCAGTACAGACTGTAATTTTTAAAAATCTTTTCAATTTGACCTGTTTGCACACACCTGTGATCCTAGCACTTGGGAGGCTGAGGCATTAGGATCTCTGTGAGTTTGAGACCAGCCAGGGCTAACTAGTAACTTCAAGGCCAGCTTGAACTACATACTGATACTCTGTCTCAAGAAACCAAAAATAAATAACATTTTCAAACTGTAGTTGGTCAAATTTGCAGATGCAGGACCCACAGAAAAAGAAGGCAACTGTAATTCATCTATTGTTTATTTTGTGTCTTCACTTGTGTCTGTCTTGTTCATAAGTTGTATTCCCAGTGCCTAAAACAACACCTGATACACAGTATGTACTCAGTAAGTACATATGAAAGAAGAGCTTTATGAAAAGTAGATAGTTTTTCCTCCATGCCCACTTTGCAGCTGGGAAAACTGAGACATTGTCACTTCTCCAAAGTCAAACAGGTCACAGAGATGCCAAAGTTCATATTTAGTCAGATATCTGCCTCCAGCACCCACTGACATAAACTGTTTTTCCCTTGTTGGTTTTTTGGCTTGTTTGTTTTTTAGTGGTAGTGGGGATTGACCCCAGGGCTTTCAAACTGTGCTACATCCCCAGCCTTTTTCATTTTTTGAGATAAAATCTCATTAATTTGAACTTACTTTTTTTTTTTTTTTTTTTGAAACAGGATCTTGCTGTGTAGTTCAGGCTGGCCTTGAACTCTAATAGCCCGGGGTTACCTAGAATTCATAGTGATCCTCCTGCCTCAACCTCATGAATGCTGGGATGACAGGCATATGCAACCATGCCTAGTTCTACTTTATCAGTTTAATGCCATCTAAATCACTGTGGTACAAGTTTTCTTTTGAATGCTTTAGGTATATTGTTTTAATAAAAAAATATTGTTAAAGATAAACTTCATTACAGACTTCAATTCATTATACAATTTGAAAAGCAAAAGGTCACTAACAATTTTGGGGCGTTTTTGTTTTTTGGTACTGGTAATCAAAACTACAGACCCTGTGCTTACCACACTGTGTGCTGTTTTAACACCATATTCTTTTTTGTTTTGTTTTTTGTTCTTTGAGGCAGGGTCTTGCTGTGTAGCTCAGGCTGGCCTTTAACTTGCTATGTAACCCTGGGGACCTCAAATTCCTGGCAGTCCTCCTGCCTCAGTCTCACAAATGGGACTACAAGTATACACCAACACACCCAAGTGGTGATGTGTGTTTATGATCCCTGGTTTGAGAGGCTGAGCCAGGAAAATCACAAGTTCAAGCCCAGGCTGGGTAATTTAGCAATTTATTGAGACCTGTCTCAAAGTAAAAAATAAAGAGCTGAAGGATGTGCCTCACTTAGTGCCAAGGGCTTGGGTTAAATCTCCAATATACAGAAAAACACAAGGCCAAAGGTTTCCTGTCCATCTCCTCGCCCATCACAATCTTCTAGCCCTTCTAAAAAGTGTTATCTTCTGCTTCTGCTGATAAACTCTCCATCAGATAAGCCTGGACCTTGCCCTTTCTTGCACTGATATTTGTTAATCTGTGGTGAGATGGTTTCTACACTTCCCTGGAAGAAGCCTATATTCACAGGTTTTTCTTTTGTTTATTTGTCGTCCTCCCCCCATCCCACCCCACCCCACCCCCCGCGCTTATATTCACAGTTAAAAAAAAAAAAAAGCCCAGTGGTGGTGCAGGCCTGTAATTTTAGCCTTTAGGAGGCTGAGGCAGAAAGGATCACCACGACTTGGAAGCCAGTCTGGGCTACATAGTGAGCTCAAGGTCAGCCTGAACTACAAAGACCCTGCCTCTAAAAAACAAAAGCTTACAGCGACAAACAACCAGGACCGTCCCCTGTCCCAATCCCACTGCCCGGACTCAGTAGCAGTAGCTTCCTTCCTTATCATTCCTATTGAGAAGTACATGTTGGTGAACTGTGTTTGGGGGTGAGAGGTGTGAGGGTGAAGGGGAGAGGTGGGAGGGGAGAAGGTCTCCGATTTATGTCTCTAGCTGTGGTTTTAAATCCTGTTTAGGAGATAAGAGATGAGATCCAGAAGGCTAGATCTCAAAGCAAAGTTATTTTAATCTCTATCAAAATATCAGTTGGTTTAAAAAAAAAAAAAGTCAAGTAATATAATCCAGACAAACTCCAGCAGAAAACCCACCCTCTCTCCCCATCCTTCTCTTCCCCTTCTAGAGCGTGGACTGGGTCTTCTGCTGATTTTGTTGCTTCGTCTATTAGTCAACTTTGATCTCCCCTTTTCTTTTATGAATGTTTCAAGTATTAATTTTATTTATGTATCTATATTCTTTGACTAGGTAGTGCGTGCCCACGGTACAAAAATTCACAAGATTTGTAGACCAGAAAAGATTTTGGGGTTCTTTATCTGTGGCCTCCCGGGCCCTTGTGGGGCCCGGGATGGGTGTGACAAAGCCCATCTCCCAGACAAACCGTAAACTGCGCTGTACGTGTGAGGTCGGTGGAGTGTCTGGGGGACCCACCTCCCCCTTCTCTCTGCAGTGAGCCGACGCGCACATGCGCAGACTCCCCGCTGCAGTGGGCGGGGCCTTGTGTGGCCCCGCCCCTCTCCCCTCCCACTCCTGTTCAGCCTGTCGGGACAGACGCTGGGGCCCCGCGGAGGTAGCAGCAGCCACCTGGCTTGTAAGGCTGAGGTCTTTCTAGGGGGAGGGGAGTTAGGGTGGGGGAGGCGGGGGATGGGCTGAGGGGTTGTGGGGAAGCCCGGATAGCCTTGGGCTCTGCACCTGAGCTTCTGTGGTCTGATGGGTAAAGGGCAAAGGAGCCACCTGAAAAATGCTACCTAAGTAGTCCCTGGGTAGAGAAAAACAGGCCACCACGATTCGGAGGCCCCTGACCCCATTCAGGCCTGCCTTTGGGGGAATGTCGGGATTGGAGCCCAGGGGTTGGATAAAGGGGGTTGCTCATGGGGAGTGGCGTGGGCGTTTGATGGGGGCAGGGCGGGTGCTAAAGAGAGGCTGGTGATAAATGTGAAGAAAGCAGGGGCATTGGACCTCCAAGGATTTTGAAATCCCTGCTGACCAGCGATCAGCTTCCTTCTTTTGGCGTGGCAGTCACCATGCCAAGTGCCCCCATGCTCTTGGGCAATGAGACTTAGTAGTTATCATAACCCCAAGACTAATCTGCTTTCTGTGATGTCTCGCAAAATCCCAGAACACCCCACAAGTGGCTGCTTTTGTTCCCCTAGTTCAGAGATCCTGACACACCCACCTTCCCACCTGGGTTCTGCGTCTCCCCCAGCAACCTGGCAAGATGAAGCCTAAACTGATGTACCAGGAGGTAGGTGCACAGGACACCGGGTGGGAAGGACCTGGGTGCTGTGAAGGGTGGATGATTCCGGAATGGCCCTGTTACTCCCCCACCTCCCAGCTGAAGGTGCCCGCTGAAGAGCCTGCCAGTGAGCTGCCCATTAATGAAATTGAGGCATGGAAGGCTGCAGAGAAGGTAGGCACCGTCACTCCCTTGATCAGCTCAGGGCTCCATGGGGCTGCCCTCCTTTGCTGACCACCCTCTCCTCCCCACAGAAAGCTCGCTGGGTCCTGTTGGTCCTCATCCTGGCTGTGGTGGGCTTTGGTGCCCTGATGACTCAGCTATTCCTGTGGGAATATGGGGACTTGCATCTATTTGGGCCCAACCAGCGCCCAGCCCCCTGCTATGATCCCTGCGAGTAAGTTGGGGTGGCTGGAGGGGGGCTGCCAGGCCAGGGACACTTAAACACACTTGAGGAGCAGGGCCTGTGCTCAGCCGCACCCAGCGCAGCAATGAAATGAGGAGGTTGCAGACACCAGAGTGCAGGCCCACCCCTCTCTCCCCCAACAGTTTCCATGGCAGCCACAGCGTCATCTTCTCTGCAGGTCTGTGAACAGATAGACACGCACAGCATCTTCCATCCACATCTATGGATTGACACATATACATCCATGCACATAATCTCCCTTCCACACACACAGAATCATGAGGCCAGGCACGCACACAGATAATGCTCAGCTTTCCATCCATGTCCCTGGGCAGACAGACAGGTGAGCACGCTCCCATCCCAGCTGATTATCACTGGGCCCCCTGTGGCTGACACTGTCCCACCCTACTCCCAGAGCAGTGCTGGTGGAGAGCATTCCTGAAGGCCTGGACTTCCCAAATGCCACCATGAGCAACCCCTCCACGAGCCAGGCCTGGCTGGGCCTGATTGCTGGTGCTCACAGCAGCCTGGACATCGCCTCCTTCTACTGGACCCTCACCAGCAATGACACTCACATGCAGGAGCCCTCAGCCCAGCAGGTACCCACCAGCTCCAGTGCTAGCTGGCAGGCAACAGGGGTGTCAGCGGGGGAGGGGAAGCAGCATGAGGGGGAGCAAAGGGGTTTCTTCTACAGCCCTGGAGACAGGTGGGAGTGTCTCATGTGGCTGGTTGGACCCAGGTATTTGGAAGCAGCTGTCTTCACGTGACCCTCTGAACTGGGGCATTTGTCACGATCATCTGGAGGCCTCAGGATGTCAGAGTGTGGGTTTGGTTACAAGAGATTAGGCTGGCAGATGTCGCTTGCCCATAAGCTGCCCTGACAATGTCATTGGAAGAGAGGAGCAACAAGTTCAAGGCCAACCTGGGCTATGTAGTGAGTTCAGGACCAGTCTGAACTGTACAGTGAGACCCTGTCTCAAAAAGCCAGCCTCAAGTACTCCCAACTTTGTGACCTCTGGCAGGTCACTTCTTCCTTTCCTTATCTATAAGAGGGGCCAACATACACTGCCTGTCTGGCAGGGCTCTCTCAAGAGCAAAATGGATTGGTCTGTGCTAATTTACAGTAGCTGGTATATAGGCAGCCCATTATAAGTATTTGCTGTTAATACATTCTGGCTATGGTTTGCAAACAAACTATAAAATCTGCATTGTTTGATTTTTGTTTATTTTGTGTTTTGAGAAAGGGTCTCACTATGTATTTCAAGATGGTCTTGCATGCGTTGTGTAGCCCAGGCAGGCCTTGAATTTGAGGTGATCCTCCTGACTCAGTCTCAGAGTCCTGGGATTATAGGCATGTGTCACTACATGTGGTCTTTCTATAGTTTAAAAAGGAATGAGGGCTGGGGATTTAGCTCAGTGGCTTAAGCGCCTGCCTGGCAAGCGCGAGGTCGTAAGTTCAATCCCCAGTACCAAAAAAAAAAAAAAAAAGGAATGGTCACTGGGTGTGGTGATCCACAACTGTAATCCCAGCACTCCCAAAGCTGAGCTAGAAGGATTGCCACAAGTTCGAGGCCAGCCTGGGCTACATAGGGCAAAACCAGCCTGAACAAGACCCTGTCTCAAAAAAAAGAAAGAAAGAAGAAGAATGATATAGGTGAATAACTCCTACTATTAAAAAAAAGTATGACTTTAAACCCAGCATGGTGGCACACACCTGTAATCCCAGCATTTGGAAGACTGAGGCAGGAGGATTGCCACAAGTTTGAGACTAGCTTGGGCTACATAGTGAGTTCAAGACCAGCCTGAACTACATAGAAAGACCCTGTCTCAAAAAACAAATAAACATGGTGATCGTGATATTTCTGTTTTCTTCTCCCTGCTGCCAATGTTTGTGAGAAGTTAACTTAAAATTTGCCAGAATTGCAGAGCTCATGAAGCACTCCTAAAAAAATAAAATTAAAAACCATCCTATACCTATAGGATAGAACACATACCTATAATCTCAGCACTTTGGGTGGCTGAGGCAGGAGGATTGACCCTAGTTTGAGGCCAACCTGGACTATGTAGTTAGTTCAAGGACAGCTTAAATCACATAGATCTTGTCTCAAAAAAAAAAAAAAAAGTCCAAGTCAGGTGCACTGAGGAGACTGAGGCAGGAGAATCACAAGCTAGAACCCAGTCTAGGCAGTTTACCAAGATCCTATCTCAAAATTGAAAAAGCCCTGGGATATATAGCTCAGTGGTACAGCACCTGTCTAGCAGATGCAAGGCATAGGTTTCATCCCCAGTACCAAAAAAAAAAAAAACCTCAAATTCCCCTCAGTCTCCCACTGAAATAAATCGCAGGATAGAAGCAGATGCTTTGGATTCAAGTCCTCACCACTGAGCAGTCTCAGGCTCAGTTTCTTCATCTGCATGATGGAGATTGTCATCAGCCCTTCTGTAGAGTATTGTAAGACTTCACTAAGTTCAGACATCAAAGGGGCCTGGCACACAGTGGGTAGCAGGGACTTAGTAGCTCTTACAGTTATCAAAGCCAAATCCTGAAATAACCCCATTGGGATACCCTGAGGGGGCTGGCCCAGCCCCTAAGAAGCTCTCTGTTGCCTACAGGGTGAGGAGGTCCTCCGGCAGCTGCAGACCCTAGCACCTCGAGGCGTGAAGGTGCGCGTCGCTGTGAGCAAACCCAATGGGCCCCAGCCACAGGTGGACCTGCAGGCCCTGCTGCAGAGTGGTGAGCTGAGATCAGTGGGCGTGGTGCACCCAGGGCTGCCCAAGCTGGTCCCTGACCACTGCCCCTCTTGGCTGCAGGTGCCCAGGTCCGCATGGTGGACATGCAGAAGCTGACCCATGGCGTCTTGCACACCAAGTTCTGGGTGGTAGACCAGACGCATTTCTACCTGGGCAGTGCCAATATGGACTGGCGCTCACTGACTCAGGTCTGCCTGCACCCAGCCCACCCTCCCAGGCATCTTCATGCCCCAAAGATTACAGCTTCACTCCTCTGTAATCCCACCCCTGTTTCTGCCCATCTCTGTTATGGTTCTCTTCCCACTCCCTGCCAAGCTTTCCTAAACATCCCCCAATCCAGCCCTCCACCACCCTCCTGCTGCTCATGGAAGCCTGGGCTTCCCCAGTTCCTCAAGGTAGCTGCCAATCATGCATAGGACCCTCAAGGCCCCATGGTGGCCTCCATTCTCCATCCCATGAATGCCTGCCCTAAGTCCTGCACTCTTGTGGGTGGCGCTAGGAACCTGATGGTAATGGATGAACTTCATGGAGCTCCCAGTGCACCACGGAGCCCTGCCTGTTGCCAGAGACTGACAGCCCAGCGGGACTCAGGCACAGGATGGGGAAACTGTGGGCTTTGGAAACCCAGAGGAGTCATCTGACTCAGCTTGGGGTACCCGGGAAGATTTCCCAAAGGAGGTGACAACTGATCTGATACAAAAGGATTGGTGTGAGTCAGCACAAAGAATACTTCCCCAACCCCTAGATTTACTGCTGATGCAGGGAGACGCTGAACATCCAGCTGTGATTGAGACATCTATGGGGCCTGTCCTCCCACCCAGTAGAGACACGGGTTTGTCAGCAGAGAGAATGAAGGGGGAAACCCAAGTACTGTGAGAGCCCAGGAAAATGGGAATGGCTGGCACATTCTGGACAGTTCAGGAAGGTTTCCTAGATGAGGACTGTATTGGCCTAGATCTAAGAATGAGCAGGAGGCCAGTTTGTTGGCACACACCTGTAATCCCATTACTCAGGAGGCTGAGGCAGGAGGATCACTGAGTTGGAGGCCATTCTGGGTTACATAAGTGAGTCAAGGCCAATCTGCACTACATAGCAAGACCCTGTCTCAAAAAAGAAAACAAAGAATGAGCGGAAGCCAGGCACAGTGGCCCATACCTGTAATCCCTGCAACTCAAGAACCTGAGGGAGGGGCCAGGGATTTAGCTCAATGGCTTAAATGCCTGCCAGGCAAGCTTGAGGTCATGAGTTCAATCCCTGGTACCAAAAAAGAAAAAAAACCTGAGGGAGGACAATTCCAAGGTTCAAGGCCAGGCTGGACAATTTTAATAAGACTATTTTCAAATAAAATTTTAAAAGGACTGGGATGTAACTTAGTGGTAGAGCACTCAGCATGTGTGAGGCCCTGGGTTCATACCTATGAACTCAGATTGAAATTTCCACGACCCTAACTCTTCAGAGTAGGGACAGAGGAAAGATTAAGGGCCATGGGCATACATTAAGGGATTAAGAGACTGGGCTGGCTGTCCCTGTGATCTCTGAGCACCAAACCCAGCACTGCCCTCCTGCAGGTCAAGGAGCTGGGTGTGGTCATGTACAACTGCAGCTGCCTGGCTCGGGACCTCACCAAGATCTTTGAGGCCTACTGGTATCTGGGCCAGGCGGGGAGCTCCATCCCGTCAACCTGGCCCCGGCCTTATGACACCCGCTACAATCAAGAGACACCTATGGAGATCTGCCTCAATGGGACCCCCGCTCTGGCATACCTGGCGGTGAGTGTGAGCACAGTGGCCCTGCTATACCACAGATACGTGTGTTACGGCCCGCCTACCCCTACCTGGTAAGCCCCGAGCCTAGGCTGTGTCTCACCCTCCCGAGGCCTCATTTCCATCTGAAAATGATATCCTAACACTTCCAGCAGCAAAGTTCATGTGCCCCAAACCCTTGGTGGTGTCCACAGGCAGTTCTCACCATTTAAATTAATTCAAATTAGCTGGGCAAGGTGGCATACACCTGTAATCCCACAGTGGGGTTGGGGAGGGGCCGCTGAGCCAGGAAGATCACTGCAAGTTCCAGGCCAGCCTGGGCTACATAGTGAGATCCTGTCTCAGAAAAACCAAAAATCAAGACATTTTTAAAATAAATTAAGGGTCAGGGATTTAGCTCAGCAGTATAAGTGCCTGCCTAGCAAGCACAAGGTTGTGAGTTCGATGCCTGGTACCAAAAAATAAAATAAAATTAATTAATTAAAATTAATATGGTGAACTATTCAGTTCCTCAGTTGCACTAGTCACATTTCTAGAGCTCAGTAGCCAGGTGGCAGCACTTGTCTAAGAGTACTCGGGATCTGCCATGGAGCCAGGCCAGGTAATCCCAGTGCACTGGGAGGCTGAAGCAGGAGGACAGCAAATTTCAGCCTGTCTGGGCAACTGAGCAATTCAGGAAGACCCTACCTCAAAATAAAACTTTAAAAAGGGCTGAGGGTGTAGCTCAGTGCAAAGTCAGTTTCTAAAACTACAAAAAAACAAGTGGCCAGGCATGGTTGGGCATGCTCCGCATTTGGGAGGCTGAGGCAGGAGAATCACCATGAGATTGAGACCAGCCTGGCTATGTAGTGAGTTGAAAGCCAGCTTGAACTACACAGGGTGACCCTGTCTCAAAAATAAAGAAACAGACGTGAGCTTCACCCCAACATTCTGCTTTAGAATGCTTTGCACAGTAAAGCACAAAGGGTTTGCACTTCTAACAAGTTTCCAAATGATATCCTTGCTGCTGGTTCAATAACCACTCAGTGTAAATTCTGAAATCAGCTTTGAGAACCCAGTAGTAATAAAAATAGGATTTCACCTTGGGGAAAGTGCAAACTCCTTCACCTGCCATCTCTCCCTACCATCCTCATCAACATAAAGATTCTCATTATCATAAGGGCACTCTGAGTCATCCCATAATCCCTCTGATTATTGCATACACCCAATCCTGAGGCACTGACCTCCCAGCTTTCCTGTCAGGCATTGCTAAAAAAAAAAAAAAAAAAAGTTCAGGAGTCAGCCTGGGTTCAGTTGCTGGCTCCATTTATCAGCAGCACAGCCTCAGCAAGTTGCTTGCCCTCTCTGAACCTGTGTCCTCACCTGCAAGGTGGACCTGGTGATTACCCCTCCCTGTCACGGAGGCTGAGGATTCAGTGAAATCCACTAGACATGGCTCTTGGTGAGCTGTCGTACGTCATCCGCTGACAGTGGCCCTGGCAGGGGACTTGACTGCTCCCTTCCCTCCAGAGTGCACCCCCACCGTTGTGTCCCAGTGGTCGAACCCCTGACCTGAAGGCCCTGCTCAATGTGGTGGACAACGCCCGGAGCTTCATCTACATTGCAGTCATGAACTACTTGCCCACCATGGAGTTCTCCCACCCACGCAGGTACTGCAGAGCGCACAGAGGGGAGCCCCTGCACTTGGGGGGTGGTGTGTGTGACAGGGCTCTGAGAGCAGCCAGGGAGGCCAAAGCAAGGGGCAGACACAGGGGGAGCCATGGAGAGGTGACAGGGAGGAGGTGTGGGTGTTGGAGGTAGGAGAAGCAAGCATGGTGAGGGAAATGGGGGAGGTTGAAGGTAACAAAGGAAAAGATGATTTTTTTTTAAAAAATACCAAAAAAAAAAGGTGATAATATTGGAGTTTGGGGTAGGGGGAGCTGGAGACCTACAGTAGAGAGTATAGAGTGGGATTCAGGAAGTTAGAGATAAGATAGAAATGGGGTGAAGAGTTTGGGGAAGGACTGGGGCTGCAGGGCTGGGAAAGCCTGGTTGGATTTGTGATCAGAGGTAAGAAGGGAGATGATTGGGTGGGATCAATGAAGAAGGCAGTGTGAAGTCAGTAGATGAATGGAAAAGACTGGGTGGTAGCACCCGCCTGTAACCTTAGCACACTAGGAGGCTGAAATAGGAGGAACACAAGCTCGACACCAGCCTGGGCACCTTGTAAGACCTGTCTCAAAATAAAAAATCAAGGCTAGGGATGCAGCTCAGTGAGAAGGCCCTGGGTTTAACCACCAGCAAAGGGAGGACTGGGATTTGCAGGGCAGGATACAACAGGAACAGGAAGTGAGGGGCCTCAGGAGGCAGGAGGAGTGACTTGGGGCCAGCACGGGGTGTTTCTGAGGTTGAGGGCTCAAAAGTTAACACAGAGGCCAGGCATGGCTCCCCAAACCTGAACCAAGCCAGCGGATGCAGCTGCCCTCCTCCTGTATGTGCTCTGCTCTCCACGTCACCCCAGGTTCTGGCCCTCCATCGATAATGAGCTGCGACGGGCGGCCTATGAGCGGGGTGTCAAGGTGCGCCTGCTGATCAGCTGCTGGGGACACTCCGAGCCATCCATGCGCTCCTTCCTGCTCTCCTTGGCCGCCCTGCGTGACAACCACACCCACACCGATATCCAGGTGGTAAGCAATGCTGGGGACACAGCCTGCATGGAGCTCCTGTGTCATCCAACGAGATCCCCAGCGAGCCCTGCCGAGATCAGGAAGGGCAGCCAGGACAGGGAGGCACAGGCAGAGATTGGGGATGGGACAGGGAGGCACAAAGCAAGGACCTGTCTTGGCCTGAAGGGTCAAGGAAGACTTCCTGAAAAGGGGACATGGAAGAAGAGACTTCAGGGATGAGTAGGAGCCATTCTAGAGAGGGGCAAGTTTGCAACGGGAGTGACAAGGTCTTCCCCTTGATCACGTTTACTGAGGACACCCCCGCCCTCGGAGCTCGTCCCACCCCCAGCTGCATCTTGCTCTCCTTGCCACTCTCCCTCTTTGGCAGAAACTCTTTGTGGTCCCTGCTGATGAGGCCCAGGCCCGAATCCCATATGCCCGTGTCAACCACAACAAGTACATGGTGACCGAACGTGCCACCTACATCGGTAAGTGTTCCAAGGGACAAAAGCAGGGAGGGTCCAGGCACCAGAGCCTGGCCAGCCACATGGGGCCATCATTCTCTGTCTCCTCCTCCACCCTAGGGACCTCCAACTGGTCTGGCAACTACTTTACCGAGACGGCAGGTACCTCGCTGCTGGTGACACAGAATGGGCGTGGTGGCCTGCGCAGCCAGCTAGAGGCAGTTTTCCTGAGGGACTGGTACTCTCCGTATAGCCATGACCTTGACGCCTCTGCTGACAGTGTGGGCAATGCCTGTCGGCTGCTCTGAGACCCAATCCAGAGGACAGGCCAAGGCCTGTGAGGCCCCCGTGGACCCAAATAGGGTCCCAGCCCCTGTCCCTGTGCCCCTTGCTTCTGTCTGCCCCCTTGTGGCTCTCCAGGCTCTCCCCTGCGCTCCCACCTCTACCTCCACCCCAACGGCCTGACGCCATGGCCCCGGGACCTAGCAGAGCTGGGGGAGGGATCTACTCCCAAAGAAGTGGGGGGTGCATGCTGGGCCTGGACTCCTGGCCCACCCCCCTTTCTAGGGCAAAGAGGGCCCAACAATATAATAAGAAGTAAATAATTGTCTGTACAGCCTGTGCCTGAGTGGTAAGAGACAGGGCGTGGGTAGATGCTGAACCCTTGGCGTATGACCAGTGCAGTTTGGTGTGTGCTAAGCATGCAGTGTGCAACCACGTGGGCTGGCCCAGGCTGAGCACGAGTGTAGCCAGCATGGGGTAGCATGTGCCACACACTAAGCATGCTCCAGGTAACCAGCATGGATTGGACCATGGCCATATCCCAGGGGTGGACCAGCATGTCAGAACCCTGGAGTGTGTACCTAACATGCATTTATATCTGCCAGGTGAATTCACACTTAGCATGTCCCAGGCATGGGCAAGTGCATGTCAAGCCTTCAACATTAAGGAAAGACCCCTGATAGTACGACCTCAGCATTTGGCAAACTCAAATGATCTGGGGGTGGATTTGCAAGCACTTAGCATATGTAGGAGATGGGTTTGTGGGCCAAGCACAGCCTCTCCCTCTCAGTGCCACATAGCCCAGCCCCTAGCCTGAGCCAGTGGCCAGCTGGGTAGAGCATGGCAGAGCCAGGCCTTGGATGCCAGCCTGGTACCCATCCCCTGGGTCAGACCAGGCCTCAAGCTGTGAGGCAAGGCAAGAGACAGGGCTGCTGAACAGTTCTTTATTGAAACAGGTGGAAGTAGCAGGACCAGGCAAGCTCGGGCCAGCGGATGCAGCCAAGGGGTCCACGGGCCAGACCTCAGGGGCTCCTGTTTCCTGGGGGTATGAGTGGGCATGAGCTGGGGGCAGGGGACGTTCTGGATAACTATCTTTCTGTAAGAATAATTTGTGGGTTCTGGGGGACAGCCCTGAGGAACAGTTCAGGATAAGAAGGGATGCCAGCTCAACCAGCGCAGCCCCCAGTCATGGGTAGGGGTGTGGTCGCCGTCAGTGGTGCCCGATGATGTGCTGCAGAAAGCTGGTGCCCCGGGGTGGGGCGTGTGGGTGGAGGTAGCGGGCAGGGACCCCCTGAGCCCGCAGGCCCCTGATGCCCTCCAGGCTCCAGTCGGCCTCGCTCAGCCATTCTCCGGGATGGCAGTTGGGGTTGAAGAGCTCAGGGCCTGACCTCTGTGAAGGAAGAGAAGAGGGGCATCAACAAGGAGGTTCGTGCTGGTCTTCCAGTGCATGTGGAGCTGGCATGAGACCTCCCCCAGGGCTCAGGTGAAGGCAGATTCCAACAGCTCGGCTCACACTGTTTTGAAAGTTACACATGCTGAGGGCCAGGGATTTAGTTCAGCGGCACAAGCGCCTGCCTGGCAAGTACAAGGTCGTGAGTTTGATCCCCAGTACCAAAAAAAGAAACACATGCTGGGCCTGATCACCTGTGATGACGGTGGGTTAGTGTTGGCCAAACCCTCTTTCCTGAAATATGGGCTAAGGTGTTCTGGACCGGGCACCAGCTGCACACATGCAGATGTGTGGGAGTGAGGCCTGGTTATCGGCCTCCCACCCTGGAGCGAGCTCTCGGGGAAGCCCTGACCTACCACCCACCCACCCAGCTGCTTTACCTCCTCATCCATGGCCATGTCCTTGATGCTGGGCCCATCACCCTCCCACTGTGGGATGGCAGGTGGCTCAGCAGAGGCCCCTTGGCACTCTCCTTCCTCCCAGCCACTGCCCCAGCAGGGCCTGTCATCCTCTGACGAGGCCTGGCTCAGCTGGATGAGGTTGCTGAAGTTGGAGTCAGACTTGGAGCCAGAAGGCAGCTTGCGGGTCTTGTGGCGGCCTGTCAGGCGGCTACCATAGAAGGCCAGGATGGGCTCTGGGCCTGAGCTGGGGAGCTGGCAGCTGGTGGTGGCTGCCTTGAGTGGGGTCAGCATGTCGGAGACCATGTTGGCCTGGACCTCACCCCACAGCCCACACCTGGCCTCCTGAAGGCTCAGATCATCCAGCTGATCGATGGCCCTTTCCATGCCTGGTGCCTTCTCATCCTGGAAGAAGGACCCGCCGTTTGCCACGCCACCTCTACCCACAGTGGCGTCCTCTTCCTCAGCCAGACGGTAGTAGGGCGGACCATCTTCAGTGCCAGCTGCAGCAGACGGGGGCAGCTTGCCCTCCACCTGCAGTGACTGGCGGCAGCCCCGCAGTGACAGCTGGTAGTAGCGGGTGCCCTCGTGGGTGGTGCGTAGCTGCTGCATGGTCACGAAGGGGTGGCACAGGGCTGCACTGGGGCTGATGCGCTCGTGTGACTCCCACGTCAGCATGCGCTTGATCAGCTCCACCATGCTCTTGAGGTCAGCAAGCTCCGCCAGCGCCTCTCGGTCTGGGAAGCTTAGCCGCCCTGCAGCCCCGCCGCAGTTCACCGTCTCAATCTGGTCCAAGGACTTGAGCATGTACTTTCGGCGCTCCAGTGGTCGCACCTAGAGGGACACGGGTGGGTACCACCAGGCGGAAATGTGTCCAGGTCCTGAGTACCACATGCCTCTGCCCTGGGGCCCCACAGGACCCCACACTTTCAGTTCTGCTTATGATCCACCATGCAGTGGTCTTGCTGCTAGCAGGCCACACCTGATCCTACACACTAAACCACTCTCATCTAGTCCAGAGCTTTCCTGCTGCTGCAGGAAGGGTGCCTGGAAGTGCTGTTTGGCTTTCCTGTTACCTAACCCGTAGCCCTCACTGACCCAAGCCCCATACTTCACCCAGGCCTCCGAGTGTGGATCCCTACCAGAGGCTAGCAAGGGGGTTGCCCTAAAACCTTCAGTTGTCCCCGGAATCAAATCCAGATCCTTCTTAACTGGTATAGCCTCCACACCTATTCCCAGCCCTCCTGTTCCCCCAAAGGTCAAACCCAGGCCCTTCTTACTACATATGTTTGATGACCCCCAGCCATGGAGCTATCAGAGAATCTGCCATAAACGTTCAGTCCCACCTTGATGTCACCTGGACCCTTCCTGCTGTGAGTTTCTACAGATGGCCACAAACTTCCAGTCCCTGCTGCTACCTAACCCAGGTTCTCTTGCTGCACAGGTTTGGTGACTGAAATCACAGAGGTAGCAGATAGGCTGCCCTGAACTTCTAGTCTCACCAGAGGTCTCACTCACATCCCCTTTCTGTCATGACTCTCACCCATGTCCTCTGTGGTCTGACTCAAGTCCCCCCTCCTGCACAAGTTGCTAAGGCCAGAGCTGATGTTGGCAGAGAAGCTACCCTAATTTCACTGGCATGCTTGTGCTATAACCCAGATCCCTCCTGCTACAGAAGCCCTTTAACCTCTGACCCTAAACTTGTGATCCTCCCTGCAGTCTCACCCAGATGTGTCTCACTGCAGCAGCCCCAAAGCTGATCCTCATATTTCCAGTCACACCTTTGGTCACTCCCAGAATTTTCTTTTTTTTTTTTTGGTACCAGGGATCAAACTCACGACCTCACGCTTGCCAGGTAGGCGCTTAAGGCACTAAGTTAAATCCCTGGTCCTCCAGAATTTTCTTGCTGTGACAACCCTCACAGCTGACCCCAAGCTTCTAGTCTTCCCTAACTAGATTGTTCTTGATGTAGCAACCCCCACCCACTCCCTACCTTGGTCTCAGCCAGGTAATCAGCCGAGGACTTGAGCTGCCAAGGGTTGGAGGCATCAGGGTGAGGGTTTCGCTTGAAGAAATGATGGGCCTTGCGGGCGGCATGCAGCAGGTGGGGCTTGGGCAGGCCCTGGGTCTCACAGATGTAGCGCACCTGGTCATACTCATTGTTGCCGGGGTAGAGGGGCCAGCCCAGGTGCAGCTCGGCCATGACGCAGCCCAGGGACCACACATCCACCTTCTCACAGAAGGGCAGCCCCAGCAGAATCTCAGGGGCCCTGTAGAAGCGGGACTGAATGTATGGCTCCTTCACGTAGCGCACCTCGCTGAAAATGCTGGCTGAGCCAAAGTCGATCACCTGTAGAGTGCAGGGGGTGGAGACAAGGGCAGATGGGCAGTGGATGGGTAAGGACAGCCCACATGGGCCACCCGGCCCCTTTCACCTGGTGCGTTTCTGTATCTGTCATTTGGCTCTGCCTGTGGGCCTCTGTCTCCTGATCTCTGTGTGTTCCTGTGTCTTCCAGCCCTTGTGCCTGGGCTGTGTCTGGCTTCCTGTGTCTCTGATTCTCTCTACTCGGTCTTGTGTGTCTGAGGATTGGTACCTTTCTCTTTCTGTCTCCTGGCAACTCAGTTAACAGCTAGTTGTGTTTGGCTCCACCTTCTTTTTTTCCTTTTTTTAGGACTGGGGACTGAACCCAGGGCCTCTGCACTAAGCTAAATCTCCTGCCCATTTTTTGTTATTTTTGGAACAGAATCTTCTCAAATTACTCAGGCTGAGCTCAAACTTGCCATCCTCCTGCCTCAGCCTCCTAATGTGCTGGGATTACAGGTGTAACCACCACATCCTGCTGGACTCCACCTTCTCAGAGACCCAGAATTTGCTCACTCTGTCTCCCACTCCGCCTGCCCCTGACTCATCCTCCTCTCACCACACAGGCCTCCCCTCCATTCCTCACACATATACATTTTCCCTGCTCAGGGCTGTTCCCTCCACTTGGGAACACTCTCCATCTCTTCGTTTATTCATGTGTCACCTCCTTCCTGTGAAAAACAGCAACCCCTCTCTGATTTTCACTATTATTAACACCATTTTACACATTGTATATTTTCCTTTTTTTTGAGTCAAGGTTTCACTGTGTAGTTCAGGCTGGCCTTGAATTTACTGTGTAGCCCAGGCTGGCCTCAAACTCAAGATGATCCTCCTGCCTGGGCCTCCTGAAAACTAGGATTACAGGAGTGTGTGTCACCACACCTGGCTATATTTTACTTTTCATCATCATATTTCTCCCCAGTAGGGCAGTGATTTTTCCTAATCTGTTCAATGCTGTGTCGCTGCAAGTTCAGAACAATGCCTGTAGCTGGGTGTGGTGGTATATGCCTATAATCCCAGCACTTGGGAGGCTGAGGCAGGAGGATTGCTGTGAGTTTGAGGCTACCCTGGGCTACATAGTGAGTTCAAGGCCAACCTGAACTGCATAGTGAGATCCTGAAAAAAAAAAAAAAAAAAAAAAAACACAGCACCTGGAATACAAGGGGCTCAGGAAGGATGGAGTGATGAAGGGAGGAAGGAATGAAGGGATGGACAGACAGATGGGGGAGAGATGGATAGGAGAGAGAGGGGTGGATGGATGATGACTGAGTGGATAGCTAGGTGAAGGATAGATGGGTAGATGGGCTCATACTCCCGGTATTCTACTCTCCTTGTATTGATTTGCACCTGCCTCTTCCCAGCTTGAATCTCATGCCTGTGTCTCCTCTATTTTCGTCTCTGTGTTAGCCCCGCTTCTGACTTCATCACCAGGCACCGTTCATGCCCTGTGTGGGTCCTTAGAATGTGCCAGGTACTGGGTGATCACTGTGAGCCAGTGCTGTGAATGTAAAAGCCTTTGTCTCTCTCCACACCTCTGAGTAGCGCTGTCGTTTGCATGCTGGATCTCCAATTTTTTTTTTTTTTTTTTTAGTTTTTTCAGACAGGGTCTCTCTGTGTAGTCCAGGCTGGTCTATATAGTCTAAGCTGGCCTGAAACTCATGACAATCCCTCTGCCTCAGCCTCCCAAGTTATGGGATTACAGACATTCCCATGCCTGGCCAGACTTACTTTGTCTTGGTAAAGGTCTTGGTTTCCCTCTCTGAGTTTCTTAGTTTTCTTTCTTTCCTGTGTGTGTGTGTGTGTGTGTGTGTGTCTGTGTGTCAGAAATTGAACTCAGGACTTTGTGCTTGCCAGGCAGGCGCTGTGCCACTGAGCTGTATCCCCAGCCCTCTTTGGTTTTCATTCAGTCATTCTTTATCTTTTTCTTTTTGGTAATGGGCCTTTACACTGAGTCCAGTTCCTTGACTTCTGTTTGCAGAAGGCAGTGTCATGCAATGGTTATTCATTTCCCTTCTGAGCCCAGCCTGCTGGGGCCCAGCCCCTGAGAGGTTGAGTGACTGAGCATTGGGCCAATGCCTGTTCACCCACAAGCAGGATCAGTATGCCAACACTGGCTCTGAGCTGCGTGTCCCCTGCTGGGTGTGTGAAAGTCGCTCCTGTCCTGGGTCACTGTCCTTCCAAGTCTTAGGGCAAAAGGATCAGTCCTTTCCTGTCTGTGTCTCCCATACAATCATTTAGCACTGACTCCCCAGGAGCTGGGAAGTGCCCAGACCCACCCACGCCTGCTCTCTAGGGCATCACTAGACAGTAACAAAGCTGTATTCGGGACAGAGCTAGGATGGTAGAGGGTCAGGGGCAGTGGGGTGGGGGACAGAGGTTCCCCTGTGTGCCCAACACAGACCAAGGCACAGAAAGACCTCTGGTAAATGTCAGTGGACAAGATGACAGGGACAGTACTGTGTCCCCACTTGCAGCTGCTCAGACTGACCAGCTCTTAAGCTCCTCGAGTCCTCCCTGCCTCTCTCCCACTTAATAACAGGGCACCAATGCATCCTGTTCTCTCTAGCTCCAAAATCCACCCAGAGCTCGCCCACAGCTCCACCCACTACTACCCAGACTCACTCAGCTCTGTGTCCTCCTCTCCTGGCCACCCCCTGCCGTCCGCTTCCTTCTCTCTGCAGCCAGAGGCAACTTGTGAATACCTGAGCCAGACCATGTCATTCCTGCTTCCTCCACTCGGCATCTGTCTGTGGCTCCTCTCTCACATAATAAAACCAAAGACTGCTGGGCCTCTCAAGGCCCTGCACAGCCCACCCCATCACCTCTTTATTTTATATTTTATTTATTTAATATTGAGACAGGCCTTAAACTCATTATGTAGCCCAGAGTGGCCTCAAACTCAGGGCAATCTCCTGCCTCAGCCTCCAGAATGCTGGGATTACAGGAGTGCACCACCACACCCATCCCACATTACTTCCTTGATCTCATTTCCTCCCTCTGCGTCTCATTCACTGGGCTTCAGCCTTAGTCACAGGTCTCCTGCATGTTCATCACATACACACGTTAGGGCACACCCTACCTCAGGGCTTTTGCACTGGCTGTTCCTTCTGCCTGGATGCTTTTCCTTTACATATCTAGGTGGCTGCCTCCCTCCTCGAGATTCCCTTTCGAATGTCAGCTTCTCAGTGAGACCTCTCTGACTACCTTGTCTAAAATTTCACTCATCACCACTTCCACCCTGATCCACAGCCCACAACCTTCTCCTCTGGCTCTATCTTCTCTCTTCCCACTCCTGTGTCACCTCTCCCTACTTTGTGACTCTGGCTCCCTTGTAGAATGCCAGCCCCACGAGGACAGGACAGAGCCCAGGAGCCAAGAATGAAAGTGGACAGGGAGACCTCAGTTCTGGAGTGGGAGATGGGAGAGAGCAGGGTGGGGCACGGCATGGTGGGGGGACCCCAGGGCCGGGAAGTGGACCAACACTGAGGACTGGGCAGCGCCCTCACCTTGACCCTGAAGGGGCAGCGCGTCTGGTCCACCAGCATGATGTTCTCCGGCTTGAGGTCGGCGTGGATGATGGCCAGCTCCTTGAGCCGCGCCAGGGCCCTGAGCACCTGCAGGGTGACCGTCCGGATGTGGCGGGCAGGGAGTGGTGCGAAGTTGTTCTCCTTCTGGAACTCGAAGAGGTTTTGCTCCAGCAGCTCAAAGACCAGGTAGAACTTGAGGGCATCATGGAAGAACTCGAGGAAGCGGATGACGTGGGCTTCCTCGGGGTCCAGGCCCCGCATACAGCGTAGCAGCTTCAGCTCGTTCTTGATGATGCGGCCTCGGTACGCATCATTCTTCAGGATCTTGATGGCCACCATCTCACCCGTGCTTCGCCGCCAGCCTTTGGCCACCTCCCCAAAGGTGCCCTTGCCCAGCACCTCAATGATGTCATAACAGTCGGTCTCCGACTGGATGGTGGCCATGTTGCCCCTGCCACCAGTCGCCACCCTGCTCCGACCCCCAACACACAGGCTGTGTCGCCAAAGCCGCCCACTCTGCCACCAGCCCCAAAGGACCCCCAGAGTGGGGAAGAGAACCACACTCTCGCCTCTCCCTGTGAGGTTGGCCCCCACCTCCCTGGAACCTCTCAGCCACACAGTGAGTCTGCCAGGGGCTGTACCCCTCTCCCAAAGCCCTTTTGGCTTGGGACGAGGGGCCCAGGCCACCCCAAATGGGTTCCAGTGGCACCCAGTGGCTCTGGTTCTGTTGTTGGAGACCTGAGCCTCAGCTAGAATGGGGGGAGGGGTGCCAGGCGTGGCCCCTCCCCCACCCAGTGGTGGAATCCTGGAGAGGCAGGCAGGGGAAGGGTGGACAGAGAGGGACTCTTATAGTGGACCTCAGATGGATGGTATGGGAATAGGGACATACCAAGGGACAGAAGTGAGCAAGGGAAAGTGTGTGTGTGTGTGTGTGTGTGTGTGTGTGTGTGTGTAAAGTGCCTGCCCTGGCCTGTGGCTGCAATGCCGTAGATGTGGTGGGTAGATGACCCAGGTTGTGAAAGGTCTTGAATGCAAACTAAAGAGTTTGGGGCTGGGGATTTAGCTCAGCGGCGTAAGTGCCTGCCTTGCAAGCGTGCAGTCATAAGTTTGATCCCCAGTACCGATTTAAAAAAAAAAAAAGAGTTTGGACTTAGTTCTGAGAGCACTGGGGAGCCACAGCAGGGATCACGGCAAGGAAGGACATGGTCAGATCTGAGTGTCAGAAAGCTTATGAAGAAGGGACACTGGAGGGGCAACGTGGAAGCCCCAAAGGAAGAAAGAAAGTCAAGCAGGGCTTAGGTGACAGAGACTGGGGAAAGATGGGGGAGGTGGCTGGATGGGACACTTAACCAGGGGGACTGGCCATGGGAATGCCAGGCTTTGGGGCAAGAAAGAAGCTAAGACAAGAGCCACATCTGTCTTGTTCTGGGGAGAGAATGCTGATTTAAGATTAGGGAATTAACATCAAAACATTTAAACATGTATGGAGTAGGAGTTTTACGGGAAAGAAAATCAAGGTAAAAGAAGTTTTTTAAATGCCTAAAATCAGTCAAGTTGGCTAACACATGCCTATAATCCCAGCATTCTTGAGGCTGAGGCAGGAGAATGGACACGAGTTCAAGACCAGCCTAGGTTACATAGCTCAAGGGCAGTGTGAACTACCCAGTGAGACCCTGTCTCAAAAATAAATTAATTATTTTATTTTGGGAGGGTACCTGGAATTGAACTCACAATCTTGCGCTTGCCAAGCAGGCACTTATGGTTCTGAGCTAAATCCCTGGCAAAAATTAATTAATTAATTAAAAATAAAATAAAATGCCTAAGATTGCCAGATGCACATACATGTCTCTAAGCCAGCTACTCAGGAGGCTAAAGCAGGAGAATAGTAAGTGTGAAACCAGTCTGAGCAACTTAGTGAAATTCTGTCTCAAAAATAAAAAATAAAAAGGTCTGGGACCAACCAGAAATTTAGGTCAATGGTACAGCACTTTGCCTAATATGCATGAAGCCCTAGGTTCACAAAAAGCCCCAGTATTGCCAATAAAAAGGGGGTGGGGATGCAGCTCAGTGGTAGGGCACTTTCCCAGCATGTGAGTGACCTTCCGTTCTACTCCCAGCACTGCCCAAAAAAACGATAAAAAAAAGTAAAAGACTAAGGTCATGAAACTGGTTTCCTGGGAGAGGCTTTGAGCTTGTGCCCAACTCTAGAACCCAGTGTGGAGCCACCACCCCCACCTCCCACACCTCCTAGTGCCTTGAAGACATCCAAGGAGGCAGCAGAGGCCACTGGCCCACCAGGCCCCATGGAGAGAGTGTGGGAGCTGCTGGCCTAGTTGAGGCCTGGAAGTCACAAAGGGCAGGTGACTTGGTCCAGGGAGGGTGTGGAGAGCCTATGGGCCTGGGAGGATCCCTGAGGGCTCAGGGACCAGAGAAAGAACAGTCAGCGTCAGTAAGATCGGAGTTTCCCTAAGCAGTGAAGACAAAGGTGGCAGAAAACCACAAGGCCTCAGCCACAGAGGCCCTGCAGGTGCTGAGGGGCTAGCAAAGCCTAGAGTACAGGAAGCGTTACACGCTGGGGGCTGGTAGCAGTGGGCGCTGTGAGAGTAGACCAACTGTGCCCATGTGGTGGAGACCCAGAAAGAGTGTTGAGTGGGCCATGACCTGAGTAGGGGCTGGCTAGAGTAGAGGGGATCTCTGCTCTCATCTCCTGACGTAGCAGGGGCAGGTGTGGAGAGAGTGGACGGGTCCAAGTCCAGCTGGGGCACTGCAGGAAGATGGAACTGGTTAGGGTATCTTTTTTTTTTTTTTTTTTTTGGTTTTTTGAGACATGGTCTCAAAACTGTGTAGTTTTGGCTGGCCTTACACTCACTATGAAGCACAGGCTGGCCTTGAACTCACAGGATCCTCCTGCTTTAGCCTCCTAGCTGCTGGGATTATAATCATGCACCATCATGTGTGGCAGGCAGGGCATCTTCTCTTCTCTTGGGAAGACATGGGGGAGTGCAGAGGCCTTGGCAGGGTCTTAGGAATGGGGAGGAGAGGACCCGTGATCCCCAGGAGCTGAGGGTCAACACAGACAGCTGCTGAGGACCTGGGACAGAGAGGTAAGAGGCAGCCTAGAGTTCCCGACTTCTGACTCTAAGGAAGCAGCCTTCCTGGGTGGAGCCAGGATAGCTGGAGCTGTGGAACCAGCCAGACAGGAAAGGAAAGGAAGGAATACACAAGAGCCCTGGTAGAGGCTGGAGTCAGGGAGCAATCATCTTGGGGAGAGTGGGTCTCCCAGACAGCAGACTTCCCAGGAGAGAGGCCCACTGATGTTCCATACTGGGTATCCCCAAAATCCTCCTCAAAGACTCCTGCAAATTTGAAGGGCTAGGACAGGCCCCTCCCACTAAGGTCTCCCCCAAGACCACCCACCCTGCCCCCTTCTCAGACCAGAAACTCATTTCTCCTTCACATCACTCCCCCTCCCCCACCCATCTCAGGCTCAGGTGACACCTCCTCAAGGATGCACCCTCACAACACACAAACTGGACACACCAGCTACCTCTGGCTTATTTATTCACATGGCTTGGCACAGTACAGACACTTCTGCCGATGAGAAAGGCAGGCCTCCCACCCCTGCCCTGGTCAACCGCCCACCTCCCAGCCCTCTGAGGGTTAGTGTTTGTAATCTCACACACAAAAGTGGGGTGAGGATGGGGGTCAGGAGAGGAGTCCCCATCTGCCCAGGCTTTCAGATGGCTGCAGCCTGGGCCCCCTCTATCCTGGTAGGCCCGGGAGCCCCTGTCTCTGAAAACCCCACACTGGGCAGCCGAACTCTGAAGCCACCCTCTTCTTGGTCCCCACTCCGGGCCTTAGGGCTCAGGGACACCCTGGGGAAGCGGAACTTGGGTGACTTCTCCCCAACAGGAGATTTGGGGGTTACCTCACCTCCCTGTCCCCGAGAGGTCTTTGAAGGGGCTGCCAGGCCCACACGGGGCAAGCGGACCCTGACACGGCCCCGGCGACCGGAGGCTCCTTCCCCAGTGCTCTCTTCCTCCTCTTCCTCCTCAGGGCTTGGGGAGCCTTCTCCAGGGACCAATTCATTTTGGCCAAAGCCTACTCGGGGCAGCTTAAGCTTTGGGCTCTTGGCCTTCTCACCTTCTTCAATCCCCTCCTTGGTCCGCACTAAGCCAAACCGCGGCAGCCGCACCTTGAGCTTGTTTGCCCCCTCCCCATCACCCTCTGCCACCTGGTACTCTGCGGTATGGCTGCCCACAGCAGGTGGTGACAGTTCCACATCAGGCAGTGAGAGGCGGAAGGTGCGCTCAGCCCCTGAGGACTGGTCCTCTGCTCTCTCTGCCCCAGCCCTGGTCCCCAGCGTGGGTAACTTCAGCCTCAGCCCACCCTCACCCGCAGTCGCCTCATCCGCTTGTACCTCTTTGCTCAGTCCCACATCCAGCTCAAGCTGGGGCATGGTCACTGTGGGCATCTTGAAGACACCTTCACCTACCAGCAGCTCACCACCTGCTGCCTGGCTTCCAGGCAGAGACAAGCTCACCTGAGGCACCTGGACTCTGCAGCTGGCAGTGCCCTCTGCAGAAGGCACTGTGTGCTCAGCCTGCTGGCCTGGGGCATCTGCCCCCCTAAAGCTGGTCAGCTCCACCTGGGGCAGAGAAATGCCCATTGGAGGCACTTTCAGCACCCCGTCACGGCCCTCAGTGGCTTGTTTGCCTGAGAGCTGCACTCTGCTGGTGGCTCCCGTGCCTCCCATGCCCACTTCCTCCTGGGCTGCCATAGTGACTAACTCCACCTCGGGGATCTTCAGCTGCCCAGCTATGGACTCTAGCTTTTCTCCAGGGCTGACACGCCCACCCTGGACTTCTGCGTCCTTCCCTCGGGCCAGCCCAAAAGACGGCATCTTCAGCTTGGGCATCCTCACTTTCCCATCCCAGCCCCGGCCCTTGCCCTCCAACTCAGCTGCCCCCAGTGCCAGTTCTCCTGCCTCAGTGTCCCGGCCTCGGACCCCAAACTTGGGCAGAGCAAACCTGGGTCCCTTGAGCTTAGCTTCAGGCCCCACCTCCTCTGCTCTGCCTGAGGGCGGATAAGCATCTAGGCTGAATTGCGGAATGGACAGATCAAGGGCCGGCAGCAGGCCTGCTTCCCCTGCCCCTTTGGTCTCAGCTTCTGTCCCCACCCGAGCCTTGGGAAGTGAGATGGCAAACTTGGACACCTTCAGCTTGGTGGCTCGCCCAGCTCCCTCTGCCTCTGCCTTTGCCACCTTTGGCCCTGAGAGTCCAAACTTCGGCAAGGAGAATTTGGAGGAGGGCTTGACTTTCATCTCTATCTGCCCTTCCTCACCTTCCACTGTGGGCAGCTGCGGAGTAACAATCTCAACCGAGGGCACTCGAAAGGTCACTTCCCCAACACCTGCTGCCACCCTGCCACCTTCTGGCCTCTCCACCTTGTCTGCTTCAGCTGCGGGGACCTGCCCCTCCAGGCCGAGGGCCCCTGGCAGGTCCAGCTCCACAGAAGGCAGAGTGAGAGAGGGGGCGCCCACACGAGCCTCGCCACCTGCCCCTGTCTGCAGACAAGGAAGTGTCGCCAACTTCCCCAAGACCTCTCCACCCACCTCGCCTGGCGTGCCTTGTGGCGGAGTCCCTACCCTTCCTAACTTGGGCATGCTCATCTTGGGCATCTTGAAGCCAAATTCTGTTGCCTCTGCTTGCTCTGCCTCCGCAGCTTTTAGCTGAGCCTCTGGAGCTGCCAGCAGCTTCACTTCCGGCACCTTGGGGAGATGCACATCCGGGACCTTTGGCATTGGTATTTCCGGCAGCCGAATCTCTGAAACTTTTGGTAGCTGCACCTCCGGGAGGTGCACATCAGGCACAGCCATCTCGGGTACTTTAGGGAGTTTTATCTCTGGGAGCTTCATTTCGGGGAGTCTCACATCGGGGACTTTCATCTCTGACACCTTCGGCAGCTGCACCTCTGGCAGCCGAACCTCAGGCACAGCCATCTCTGGGACCTTGGGGAATTTCACCTCCGAGACTTTGGGCAGCTGCACATCAGGCAGTCGAACCTCGGGCACAGTCATCTCGGGCATCTTTGGGAGCTTCATCTCCGAGACTTTGGGCAGCTGTACCTCTGGCAAGTGCACATCAGGCACTGCCATCTCGGGCACCTTCGGGAGCTTCATCTCAGGCAGTTTCATCTCGGGGAGCTTCATCTCTGGAACTCTTGGGAGCTGCACCTCAGGCAGGTGCACATCAGGCACTGCCATCTCGGGCACCTTCGGGAGCTTCATCTCTGGAACTTTCGGGAGCTGCACCTCTGGCAGGTGCACCGCAGGCACTGCCATCTCGGGCACCTTTGGCAGCTTCACCTCGGGGACTTTCACATCTGGGACTTTGGGCAGCTGCACCTCTGGGAGTCGCACCTCTGGCACAGCCATCTCAGGCACCTTTGGGAGCTTCATGTCTGACACTTTCGGGAGCTGCACCTCTGGGAGTTGCACATCTGGAAGGGCTGCCTCGGGCATTTTTGGGAGTTTGACTTCGGGCACCTTTGGGAGCTTCACTTCAGGCCCTTTGGGTACCTTGACCTCAGGCCCCACGGCTCCAATGCCAAAGGAGGGCATCTTGATGGTGGGCAGCTTCAGTTTGCTCTCAACAACAGCTTCAGGGGCAGAGGGCCGGGGCTCCAGGAGAGAAAGCCCGAAGGTAGGCATTCGGAGTCTGGGGCCCTTTACCCTGGCCTCAGGGGTCTCCTTGGTCACCTTGGCTGCAGCAACTTCCTTCCCTCGACCCCCAAAGCGGGGGAAGCTGAGACGGGGCATCTTCAAGGCCACCTCGGGCACCTCTTCTGGGGCCTCTATCTCTTTGCCAGGCAAGGCTAAGTCCACTCCCACACTGGGTGCTGCTACATCAAGGGTGGGCACTGTCACCACAGCAGCCCCTTCCCGGGTCTCCAGGCAAGGTAGTGTGGGCAGAGTGGGTAGTGAGGGCAAGGTGGGCAGCTCTACTTGGGGGACCTGGATCCCAATGGTTGGGGGCTCCACAGCAGGTGTTTCTGGGGCTCCTAGCCCAATGGTGGGCAGATGGAGGTCTACAGAGGGCACTACCTTGGGGGCTGAGACCTGAAGGACACCCAGCTCAGCACCTGGCAGTTGGGGCCTAACCAGCTCCACCTGAGGGGTTGTAAACCGAGCTTCTGCCACCACCTCAGCCTCTGCCTTGGCCTTCCTAGGGGGAGGAGCAGCAGCAGCCAGCCTTGCTACCTGGGCCTCTTCGGCCACTTCTCGAACACGCAACCGAGGCAGCTGGAGGCGCCGGTGGACAGGGGCAGCCGGGCCTGGACCCTTGACCACCTCGCCTTTGAGGCCCCGACGCAGACGGGAGAACTTGGGAAAGGAGAACTCGACGTCAATGGGGCCCAGGTCTGTAGGGGCCCCCAGGGCCCCAGGCACCACCACCATCTTCTTCTTCTTCACAGGGGACAGACTCTGGATGTTCTGGGGAGAAAGGAAAGAAGCAGGAGGCGGTGGGATAGTGGGAGGCTGTGAGTGGACAGGAAGAGCCCTGCATGGCATTGTATCACGTGGGAGATGCATTGGGTAGAGTATCTTGCTCAAAAAAAAAAAAATCCCCCCTTTCTGCCTGTCATTTCACCCCAGGAAGGCAAGACACTTATTTAGAAACCTGTGAGGAATCAACAGGAGCGTAGGAATCTGGACCCAAAATATTTAGGTCCCCATCTGGGAATTCCTCCAAAACTCTCACTGTAGAAACTGAGACCCAGGAAGGGAAAGAAGATCATCCAGGGTTCTCAGAAGTAACTGAGTAGCACTCAGGATGGGACCTGGCCTTCCTGGTTCTAAGTACCCCAGGTGAATCTGGATCTGATGGTAGGGTTGCCTCTCCAATATGGATGAGACATGGTCTTGGGTAGGTGGATCCTGTTCTTGGGGAAGGAGGAGTTTAGGGCCAGAGAACAAGGGACACAGGGTGGCATTAGCATCAAGTTAGTGACAAGTCAGAGGGCAATATGGGGGCGTGGGACTCATGGCGCAGAGACAGGATCGCTGGGGCAGGCCAGGGCCGGGCTCAGCACGCGTACCAGCTTGGCCACCTTGGCCCGAGGGCCCTTCATCTCGTAGCCGGCCACGGTCCCGGGCCGCAGCGCCAGGTCCCCGGTGGGCACCGTGCGCTTTAGGCAGAAGGAGACCTTGTAAGGTTCAGCACACTGCAGCAGGCGTAGGGCATCCTCATACTTGACGTTCTCAAAGAACACACGAGCACTCAGCAGCTGGTCCCCTGTGGGCAAGGCAAATCAAAGGTGGCAGGAGGTGTGTATCTCTTGGTCCCGCCCACTTCGTTAGGGTGGGTGCAGAGGCCCTGCCCACCCTTAGCAAAGATCTGAGATGTGAAGTTCTGAAGCTTAATAACAAGGACCCTCCCCACGAGCCACAGAACCAATCTGCGTCACTTGGGCCATGCCAGTAGCTTTCCATTCCCCTCAACCACCCTCACAGTTCAGATACTGACTTTGTTTCCTTCATTGAGAACAGAATCAGAAGTTAACTTTGCACTCCCCCACAGCATCTCCCTTGTCGCACTTTGCTCCAGTCTCCTAGGAATGAGCTCAGTCAACCCTTCCAACACCTTCCCAAGGACATCTTCCAGCCAAGTCGCCCCTCTGCTGCTTTGCCAACTGCCACTCTCTTCTGCATTATCCATATGGCAGACAAACATGCTATTCTCTCTTTGGAAAGGCTGTCAGGATGGCACTCCCCATCTCCTCCTGATGCATTTTATCTGTTCTCCTTGCAGGCAAGATGCACTGGCATAATTTCCATTTCTTCAGACACACTTCCAACCCCAATGCCTGCAGTGCACACACATACCTGAACTGTTCCTCTTAAGGTGCCAGCCAGTGACCCCTGGGAGCTAAGCTCAATAGCCAAGTACCAGACTTTACCTGCTTGGACCACTCAGCATCTGCCCAACATCACCCACTTGCTACATTCAGCTTCTGGTGTGTGCCACACCCCCTCTAGAACTTTTTTTTTTGTGTGTGTACTGGGAATTGACTCCAGGGTCTTGTACTGAACTACATCCCCAACCCTTTTTTGGTTTTTCTGGTTGTGATTTTTTTTTTTTTTTTTAAGAAAGGGTCTCTATGTAGTTCAGACTGGCTTTGAACTTATTATGTAGTTCAGGTTGCCCTCAAACTCCGGGTATTCTTCCTGCCTCAGCCTCCTATGTGCTGAGATTATAGGCATGCACCACCAAACCTAGCTCCCAACACTTTTTATTTTTATTTTGAGACAAGTGCTCACTAAGTTTCTAAAATTGTCTAGGATGGTCTTGATCTTGGGCTCTTTAATGACACTCACCAGTTTGAAATTCTCAGGAAGCTCTTCCAGATTGAGTAGTTAGTTGAAGGATCACAAGTCTACTGACAACTGCCCAGTGTTTGTTCAGCCAAGCACTCTCCTCACCACTCTAGATCATTAATGATTCCTCAGAAGGGTTCCAGGAAGTCCTCCCAGATATTACTACCTTCGGGTGCTCAAGTCCCATGTAGCAAACAACACGGTATCTGCCTATATCATGCACATCCTCCCACCCACCTCAAATCACCTCTAGGTTACTCATAATTGCTAATACCGTGTGAAGATTCTGTAAGTAGTTGTTACACTCTATTGTTTAGGGGTATGAAAACAAGTCTGAACATGTCCAGTAAGAATATAAATTTTTCTGGATACTTTCAGTCTTGGTGGATGCACCAATGCAGAACCCACAGATATACAGGGTGGGCACTGTATCAGTTGCCCCTCTGCACTTTCACCTGCACATCCAACAGACACCTCTCATTGGAGGCAGCCACACTGCACACCTGGACTCCTCTCTCCAAATAAGCACCAGCTTCAGAGCACTGAGCACGTGCGTGCACACACACCCCGCAGGTCTAGCAACACCACCCTCAGGTCTCAAGCCCCTGGATAAATCCTTGACTGTAGTACTTCTGTCTCTATCTTGCCCCACATGTAGTCCTAAAGGTTCCTCCTCCAAAGTCTGTCTGGAATCTGAATCCTTAGCTTTACCAACATGAAGTAGCCTCCTTGCTGATTTCTCTGCTCCCAAGCCTGCTCCCTACTGTTAATGCAGCAGTTCCTTATGACCAATTTTTGTGTGTGAGTGGGTGCAGGAAATTGAACCCAGAACCTTGTGCTACACTGAGCCAGCCACATCCCCAGGTCCCATGACCAATTCTTGTTCCTCACAGAATAAAAGTTTAAAAAAAAAATCCTAATCACGGCCTATGAAGCCCTCCAAAAATTGTCCTCCATAACTCTCTGACCTCATATCTTACTCTTTCTCACTTGCTGTGACACCCACTGCTCTTTGTGGGGTGTCTACACTGGTTGGTCCCACTACCTAGAATACTCTTCCACACAGTGTGTTCCTTTACCTCCTTCTCCTTTCTACTCTCTCTACCCTATACAAAAATGTAGCTTTGTTCCTGGCACCTGCAGCACATACGCCTTCTAATTTGCTGTACTTTTTAAAAAATTTATTGTACTTTTTAAAAAAATGACATTGTACTTATTTTTGCTTTAATGGGCCTCTCCCTTTAGATTGTAAGCTCCATACACTCAGCAACTGCGATCTATTTTGTTCACTGCTATAATCCAAACACTTCAATGTCTGAGGCAGAAGGTGCTTAATACTTGCACGAATAAATCACATTAGTTTCATTCATGTTTCCTAAAATACTGGTTATTTACCAAACTCTCCTCCTCAACCCCTCCAAATTGCTAAGTCAGCCCTTTTCTCCTGGCCCTTACACAGTATTTGCCTGGTGCTTCGTAGCAGTGAACTGTTTTCAAATTCTGCCTCATTTAATCTACATAATGACCACATGAGACCAGTACTAGTTATTCCCATTGTCAAGATGAAGAAATTGAGGCATAGAAAGATCACCAACAGAAGGTTAGTACTAATTCAAACCCAAACAATGAAAATTTCTGGAGGCTGGGCCAGGGAATTAGCTCAGCGCCGTAAGCGCCTGCCTGGCAAGTGCGAGGTCATGTAGTTCGATCCCCGGTACGAAAAAAAAAAAAAAAATTTCTGGAGGCTCTCAATCACAAAATAAATAAAACCCCGCCCCAGCCTTTAACCTTGCTTCCTAATCCTCGGCCACGCCTACAAACCCAAAGTCAGGCTTCTTTGGGACCCTGGGCACAGTCCTAACTCCACCCTCGCGGGTCGCCAGGCCCACGCCCACCTTCCTGAAGGCTGAGGCTCTTGGCTGCAGGTGAGTCCTCGCGCAGCTCGCGCACGAAGATCCCCTCTCTCCCGCCGCCCGCTACGTTGATCCCGCTGACTCCGGTCTGCGCCTCCGTCTCCACGATGATCTCCACCAACTCTGCTCGCCGCAGTTCCTGCAGAGAGTGGCGAGGGGTCGCCGTGGGGCGCCAGGACTGGATGTCGTCCAGAGCCCGCCATCGCGCTTAAAAAGTGTCTCTTACACGGGCCCTCGGGACACAGGGTCCTCGGCGCGACCCAAGCAGGACGTCCCGGCCACGCATCCAGATTCGGCCTTTTAAGCACGCGCGAGCCAGCGCAGGCGGCTCGCCCCCTGGGGCCCTCAGTGGTTACACAGCGCGGGCGGGCGGTGGGAGTGCACACCACTCCCCGAGGCCGCAGTTGCCAGGGGCCGGGTCAGGGTGGGGGCGGCTGCCGGGAGCCTGGGGGCGGGGCCGGGTCAGGGTGGGGTTGGCTGCCGGGAGCCTGGGGGCGGGGCCGCGTCCTGGGGCCCGGGCATTTGCGGAGGCAGGGAGTAGGAGTTCAGAGCTGGAGGCCGAGGGGTGGGTTCCAAATTAGGGAACCTCACAAAGGAAAGGCAGAATTGAGTTATTGGGGACCCCCTCACACACTACTAGGGATTGGACCCAGGGCCTCGCAGTGAGCTACATCCACAGCTGTTTGAAGGGTTTCTTTTGTTTGGTTTGGTTTGGAACCGGGAATCGAACTCACGATCTTGAGCTTGCCATTCAGGCACTGTGCCACTAAACTATATCTTTGGCCCTGTTTAAAGTTTTTCTTATAAAAATTTTTTTTTGTTTTGGAGACAGTGTCTGGCTATGTAACTCAATCTGACTTTGAACTCACTATGTAGCCCAGGGTGGCTTTGAACTCCAGGTGATCGTCCTGCCTCAGCCTCTTGAGTGATGGAATTACAGGCATGTGCTACAACAGCCAGTTTAAAACTTTTTTTTTTCGTACCGGGGATTGAACTCATGACCTTGCGCTTGCCAGGCAGGTGCTTACCCCACTGAACTAAACCTCTGGCCCTTAATTTTTAATTAATTAAAATTTAATTAAATTTTTGTTTTTAAAAGTTTTTTTGTTTAAAGGTTCCACTAAGTCACTAAAATGCCTAGGCTGGGCTTTAACTTTTGATCCTATTGTCTCAGCCTCCCAGAGTGCTGGAATTACAAGTATGTGCCACCACACCCAGCTTGGGGGGCTGGTTAATAGCAAAACAAAGGGTGATGTCCAGGATGGAACTCCTAGGAAAGAACTGAAGCCCTGAGGGATGGGGGAATGGAGAGTGGGACACCCCCCTCCACCCCAAACCCCTTGAATGTGTGTGAGACTGTGCTGCATTGTGGGCTCTATAACCCCAAGGCTTGCCTAACACCTACAGGAGAGGGAACCGGGTGGGGGGTGTGGGTGTGGGGAATGAATGTGGGTCGGAAGAAGTGGCATTCCTGGTATTTACTGTAAATGGTGCAGACTGGCCCCTGCCCAGCCATGCGCTGTGGGATTCACGTGGAGGCTTCCCAGAAAAGGAGGTAAGACCTGAGCTCTGTCGAGGAATCCCAAGTGCTGTGTGTTGCTGGGGGAGCACTTTGCCCTTTCTGGACCCATTTCTCCACTGTAAAGTTGGGTAGCCTGGGCATACTGGAAGGAAGGTGTAATTGTGGGCTGTGCCCTGAAGAAATAGGGGTCACAGGGGCTGGTCTTGAACTCATCTCAGCTTCCCAAGTGCTGGCATTACAAGCATATACTACCATGGTGACTCCTACTTATGATCCAGTGAATTAGCTGTTTAGAGTCTCAGTCTGTGCCATGTTCTGTGCTAAGCACTTTACATATGTTAATTTAAATTTTACCCCCTCATAATTACCATGTCTAATTCACAGATGGGAAAACTGAGGCACAGAGAAGCTGGGAAGTGTCTCCTTGCAGCCTTTGTCAGGGCCCATGGGTGCTCACCTCGGCACTCCGGCTCCTGGCCTCCATGGTTCTGCTGGGAGTCTCCTGGGCCCCAGGCTCCTGCTTCCGCTCCTCCTTCTGTTGCAGGACCAGCTTCAGTTCTGCATGGAGCAGCTGCCTCTGAGCCTGTGGGGTCAGGGATGGAGGCTTGAGGCCAGGAGAGGCTCAGAGGTGGCATCCAGCCTCCCCAGGGAGGTCAGGGTGGGCGTCAGGAAGAGAAAAGTGCCCCCAGCTGCCCTCTCACCGCTGCCTGGGCACAGGTACTCCCTCCAACCAGAAGCCCAGCCCGAGGTGCCGCACAGCTGTCTGCAGGGCTGGTGCCCTTTCGCCGAGGTCTTGCTGCCTGCCAGGGAGATATGGGGCATGAGGCTCCAGGCTGGCCAGGGATGGACAGGGAGGGACATGTGGCACCAGGCAACGCTCACCTGAGGGTCACCTCCAGCTCCTGGGGCCTCCTGGGTCCGGGGCTCTAAGAAGAAGAATGCACACAGTATTAAGCAGCTGACACCTACTAGTGGCTTCTCAAGTGCCTGGCTGCCCTGGGCTTTGTCAATTCCCTGGCCCCCTAGTGCAGATAGGGAAAATGAGGTCCAGAAGACAACTCAGGGGACACAGCTAGACCACAAACTTAAGAAGTCCAAACTGATTCCTAGACCTGTCTAAAAGCAAAGCCCTGGGCCAACACCCTTGGCAAACTGAGGGGCCAAATTCTCTGGGAGGTAATGACAACTGCTCCCACTTAGCCCCTGCCTGCCCCTCTATTTCTTTGTCTATGGTGTGGGGAAAACAGGCCTGGATGCCTGGCTCAGTGGATGAGTGCTTCCCTAGTGTGCTGGAGGCCCTACGTCCCATTCCCAGTGCCAATAAAGAACCATATAAAATGGGGAGGAGCCAAGCACCCACCTCACAGCGAGGTTCTGGACTGCATGAGTTAACAGGTCTAAAGTGGCAGGTGGTGGCAGGTGCTGTGTTCATACTTGGTGCTATTATAACTAAGAGCATCGTGCAGTCCTGATCTTATGTCCACCAGCAGCATTGCATGGGAACCTCAGAATACTCCTGTGAGGTCAGGGCTATTATTGAGCCTGTTACAGAGGAGACACTTGAAACTAGGAGAAGGACAGTCACTTCTCTGGGTGACATGGCAGAGCTAGGACTTGAATTTGTCTCAAAGCTCCAGCCCTTTACCAGGTACAGTGGCATCTGCCTGTAATACCAGCACTCGGGGAGGCTGAGGCAGGAGAATTGCAAATTGAAGTCCAATAACTTAAAGAGAGACTGCCTCAAAGTTAAAAAAAAAAAAAAAAAAAAGGCTGAGGATGTAGCTCAGTTTGAAGGCCCCAGGCTCAATCCCAAGTATTATTCCCCTCCAAAAAAGCTCCAACTCCTCATATGGCTAGTAAGAATAACTAATATTAATTAATTTAATTAATTTAATTTAATTAATCAATAATATTAATAATAACTGGTGGTTACTGAATGATTTTTGTCTTTTTGAGACAGGGTCTCTATGCAGCTTACTTTGTAGCCCAGGCTGGTCTCGAACTCGCAACAATCCTGCCTCAGCCTCCTGAGTGCTGGGATTACGGGCGTGGTCTCATGCCTGGCTCTATTGAATGATTATTATTTGTCAATTTTGTGCTAAGACCATCACTTTCTACTTCATCACTGAAGACCTTGTCCCTTCAGAGAGGCCAAGAGGATTTGCCTCAAGTCACAAGCACAGGGAGAAAGAATCAGAGTTAGTCTGCAAGTGTCTCCTGCCAGGCTCCTCTGGGAGGATGGAGATGGTGCCTGTTCTGGCCCCTGCCTCTGAGCTTGTCCTCATGGCTCCCACCTGGCATGCCAACCCACCAACCCCAACTGCACAGGGAAAGGTCAGGCCTCACGCGGCACATTCCCTCGCACAATGGCCAGTCTACTGGGCCCAGTCACATTCCACCCCTGCCCACCCACGCTCAGCCACACAATGGCCCTTCATAGCCCACCACTGGCCAGTACAGAGCACATGGGGTCCCTCTCAACATCAGCTGCAAATACTCCACTGCTGGATCCCCTATGGTGTTCAAAAGGGCTCCTGTCTGGATCTCTCAGGGGTTCCAATGTCTATGTCCATCCCCAGCGTCTCCTCTGAGCCTCCAGTCCCTCCAAGCAGGGTACAGACCTCTCCGGGCCTGGCTGCAATGTTTGGGATGTTTCCTCTAAACCAAGTCTTTTTTTTTTTTTTTTTGTCTTTTTGAGACAGGGTCTCACTATGCAGTTCAGGTTGGCCTTGAGCTCACTTTGTAGCCCAGGCTGGTCTGGAATTTGCAGCCATCCTCCTGCCTCAGCCTCCTGAATGCTGGGATTACACACACGTGTGCCCCACCACACCCAATTTTGAACCAAGGCTCTCAGAGGCCTCAAAATCACTGAATGCAGTGATTGTCCAGAAATGGAGACTGAGGCTCAGAGAGGGGCAGTGACCTGTCCAGAGTCACATAGCCAGGAACAGGCAGAACACTCCCCCTCCCCCATTCGTGCCCTTGACCTTTATTTACTCTACTTAAATTGACTTGGTGCTGAGTCCTGGGGAAGCCCAAGCCACAGAAGGCTGGGAGGGAAGCTGCTTTGGGGGAAGGGGCCACAGCAATTGTAAATGCAACTTCAGAGGCCCAGACCTGGCTGACTAGGACCCATAGGACCCCATTTTGCTGATGAGTAAAGGAGTTAAGACCAATATTACAGCAGCACCCAGGTTCTGGACCCTCATGGGACCTTGGCACAACATGAGATGGGCATCCTGAGCTGGGCAGTGGGGCAGCCTGGCCTTGGCAGAGGGCCTGATAGATGTTGGGGAGCAGGATCCCTTGGGCACCCCAAATCCCTGCTCCAAACTCAGGCAGCGAGTGTCACAGCCAGAGTCTGACACAGGAAGTCCACGACTGGCAGGAGCACGAGTGCCCTCCTTCCTTATCCCCACCTGGGACAGCTGCCCAGTCCAGGTTATATTTAGCCCAACGGTGCCCTTTCTCAACTGCAGACCCAGCTCCTCCTCCGGTGGGGGATCGGAAGGAAAGCTACCCCAGGCACTCTGTTCTCAGCCCCACCCCATGCACTAAGAAGGAGGGGGACAGCTCCCCAGGAGTCCCTGGCTTGTGTCAGGGGAAGACAGTGAGGTACCCCAGAGAGTTCTGGGCAAGGCTGAACCCTACAGCTGCCAGCTGCTCTGCTCTTCTTTTTCTTTTCTGTACTGGGATTTGAACCTGGTGCCTTCACACTGAGCTGCCTCTCCAGACCTTTTTTTTTTTGGTACTGGGAATCAAACTCAGAACTTTGCATTGCATGTGCTTGTGCAGCTGAACTACAGCCTCAGCCCTTTTCTTTTTCTTTTTCCTTTCCTCTAGCCCTTTATCAAATTTTGATTTTGAGCTGGAGGTGGTGGCACACACCTGTAATCCCAGCACTCAAGAGGCTGAAGCAGGAGGATCACCTCGAGTTCCAGGCCAGCTTGGGCTGCACAGTGAGTTCAATTTCAGCCTGAACTACATAGGGAGATGTAATTAATTAATTTTTAATTTTGAGCCACAATGGGCTTGAATCTGTGATTCTTCTGCCTCAACTTCCCAAAGTGCTGGAAATACAGGCATGTGCCACCATACGCCGGTATCAGCTCATTTCTTGAGTGGTTACTGAGACCCTGTCCAAACAAAGATAAATCTGAGCTTCCAGAATCTTCAGGCTCCCTATTTCTTGAGCTCTTACTCTGTGAGCAGATCCTCCCTTGTCTCAGCTCATTAAATCCTCCCTGAGCCAGGTGCAATGTAGATGTCCATTTTAGACCCCACTCATGCCCTTCAGAGTGGCTGAGTTGTCACCTGGGCACTGGCCTTCAGCTGTACTGGGGCTGCTGCAGGCTTTGCCCTTCTGCCCTTTACCCCAGTGGCTGCTGCCAACCTCTCTTGGGAATCCTGCCCACCCAGCCCCAGCTTCCTCAGCCACCTGAGGTCTGGAGCCCCGAGCAATGGGAGTGGAGGGAACTGGATCTCAACCAATGCCATAGTAGGGCACAGAGAGGGGTCTGAAGGCGTGGCCTCCAGCTTCTCCAGCACCCCCCAGGGGTATAGACTGGGGGCCACATCCTTCTCTGGACTCTCAGTTTCTTCATCTGTAAAATGGAGCCAATAGAACTGGCTTTAAAGATTTGTGAGACAACAGCAGGTACTTACAATATTCTCAGTATAGAGTAAGGATTCAATTAATATAAATATCTCACATGGCTTCATATCTGGTCTTTGTACCCCAGTGTCCTCCACTTTCCTTCCAAATAAAAGGGAACTTAGGGTAAGGGACAAAATTCCGTTGAGGGACCAGCCCCCCTGACAGCATCAGTACCTCCTTCCTAGCTCACTGTTCCAGAGACCAGAAAGCCTGCCCCAGTTCATCTTAAGGCACAACTTGGTAACTCTCACACCCTGAGAGGTGGTATCTGTCTGCCCATTTTAGGGATGGGTAAGTGGAGGCACAAAGGTTGAATCATCAGGCTGCTCAGTCAGAAAGAGAAGACACTGGGACTTGAACTCATGGTTTGGCTCCAAGGCCTATGTCTTTCACTCACACACCACCACTCTGCCTCCTGAGCCCCAGGCACCCCCCAGAACTCCCCGGTCTGGTTCCCAAGGCTTCTCAGCCTGGCCTGGGATGGGACTGGCTGGCTGGTCTCTTACCGTTGGGCCTCCAGATACCTCAGGAGCTCCTGGTCTGTCTGCTCAGCCCTAGCCCTAGGCTGGGGGGATAAGGAATGGGGAGGGGAAGAAGGGAAGACCCCTGTCATTGGCTGTCTTGGTGTGATGTCACCAGGGAGTGGGTGGTGGGGAAATAAACATCCCCTTCCCCCAGCTGCAGTCATCCGAAAGGGGGTGGGGACCAGAGAACACAGCCTGTCCCTGGTTGCATCTAAGACCTTCCCATGAGTCCGTGGTCACTCAATTTGGGGACTCAGCACCCCGCCCTCACCATTTCCTGCTCCTGGACTCTGGCCTGGCCCTCATGGTTCATGACAAACTTCTTTTGGTTGTGTAATTTTTGGCAAATGACAGCCTCTCTCTGGGCCTCAGTTTCTTTATCTCGAAAATGAACACAGTAGTTGAAATAGGCTAAAGCCAAGTGTGGTGGTGCACACCTGTAATCCCAGCTTTTAGGAGGCTGAAGCAGGACGACTGCCCCAAGTTAGAGACCAGCCTGGGCTGCACAATGAGTTCAAGTTTAAGGCCATCCTGGACTATATAGCAAGACCTTGTCTCAAAAACAAACAAACTGAAAACAGCACTGGCACAGAGCTACTTTAAAATATTCTGTGCTACAGTTACTCACAGGAATAATTAGCGGTCTGGCCAGTCTTCTTCCCAGGTTCTTGAACCCGTTTTTAGAAATGCAGGGCATACTCTACTTAGTGAAGTTGCTATTTGAGGGACAACTATCCTGTGTTGCAAACCATACTAGGGACCCAAACCTCTTCTCTGAATCTGGGCTAATGAGGCCCAGTCTGCAGCTGTGAAATGAGGAGGTTGTGTAGCTGGACCCCCATTCTGGTTCTCTTGAACCCTGGAGACCCTGCTATACTCCTCTATCCCTCCATTTCAGACAGGGAAACTCAGAGAGGGTGAGTGACTCACCTGAAGTCACACAGCAGGTTAATGGCAGCAGCTCCTATTTAAACCCAGATCTGCCCAACTCCCAAACCAAGGACACCAGGCCTTACCCTGATTCACAGGTCCCAGGCTCAGTCCCAAGCCTGCCCCAACTCACCAGACCCCGAGGGGTGGCACAGGGAGCATAGGTACCCCCACATGCCCCTTCCACCCACTGGCCGCTGCCTCGGATGCCTGTAGCTCTCTGAGCCGGGGCATGGCGCTGAGGCTGGGGTGAGGCCTGGGGGATTACCCCCAAAGCACTCGTCAGCAGCTTCTGCCCCATTGTTCTGCCAGGCAGCGACATTGGGCCCGTGGTGGGCACCCAGCCCCTCGGAGCAGCCAAGTCTCTCCTCTATTAGCTTGTGCTCATCCCACACAGAGGGGTCAGGGCCTCCTCTTCAGGGCACAGGGACCAGGAGCAGGGTGACAGGAGCCCAGAATACTGGGGGCCTCCTCCTTCCTCTCTGAAATGCCCCCAGCCCACTCCCAGCCACCAGGGAAGGCAGGAATGTGCTGAGCTCCGGGGAAATGCCTCCCAGGGCTGGCAGCCACCGAGGGCGGGGGTGGGATGGCTAGAACCCAGCCAGCACCCTCCTCCTGGGAGCAGTAGAAGGGACGTGGGGTTGGCCCAGGAATGGGCGTGAGACCCTCACCTCATGGTGGTCTCTCTCGTTCATGGTTCATGGGTTCACTCAGACAGGTGTGTTTCCTCATTCAGCAAACAGTCATAATCCCCTGGTGGGCAGCAGGTCATTGATAAGCACTGGGGACAGCGACAGCCCTACATCCACACCCAGGGGTCACTCAGGAAAGACTCTGGGAACTGACATAAGAAGTCAGACCGGAAGGCCAAGGAAGTGGGAGGAAGGAAAAGGGTAGGGAAGGGGGATGGAGGCAGGGACAGGGACCCCAAAGGGGCAAAGCCAGACAGTGAGGGTTGTGAGGGAGAATCCGAGGCAGGGAGGCTCCCTGGAAGAAGTGGCAGGAGTTGAGCGGGAAAGATCTACAGGAGATGACCCAAAGCCACGGCGGTGACTGAGCAAATGTTCCGGCAGAAGCCAGGACCTGAGAGCATGTGGCAAAGCCAAGAAGTGGTCCAGGGTCTACAGGGCAGTGATGAGGGACTAAGACTTTGCACTGAGGGCCCTGAGCAGCTGTGGGAGGGACAGTGCAGAGCGCTCTGAGCCAGGCCGAGGGGAGGAGAATCTGCTTCCTGCTCCAGGCCAAACAGAAAAGGGAGGCTGGGACTCACTGTCCTTTTTATTTTATTTTATTTTATTTTTATTTTATTTTGTCTTTTTGTGTCACCATGCCAGTTTCTCAGTTTTAAAGAAAGGCATAAAATAAATAAATAAGAAAGAAAGGCATTTAGTGTTTTTTGAGTTTTAGCTTTGTTTTGTTTTGTTTTGTTTTGCCATAAATATGATGCAGGTATGATGGCACACAGCTATCATCCCAACACTGGAGAGGCTGAGGCAGGAGGATCACCTAGAGTTCATGGCCAGTCTGGGAGGTACAGAGCGACCCTGTCTCAAAAAAACAGAAACAGCTGGGTGTGGTGATGTACACCTGTAATCCTAGCACTTAGGAGATTGAAGCAGGAGGATCATTGCAAATTCAAGACTAGTCTTGGCTACAAAGTGAGTTCAAGTCCAGCCTGAACTATATAATGAGACCCTATTTAAATAGAGAAAAAAGAAAAAGAAAAAAAGAAAGAAAAGAAAGATGCTAAAGCCCAGCATGGTGGTATTTGTCTGTAATTCCAGCTACTCAGGAAGGTGAAGTAGGAGGATTGCTTGAGTCCAGGAGTTTGCTGCCAACCTGGGTGATATAAAGGGACTGTGTCTCAAAAACTAAATAAAATAAAATACTAACTGTATGTTTTCTTGCAGATACCCTTGATCAGGTTAGGGATGCTCTCTTTTTTGGTTTGCTCTGTTTGTTTGTCATGACTGTCATGTCTCAGGTTCTCTCTGTCCTTACTCCTAATCTCTGTCTCATCCTGTTTTTCTCTCCCTCTCTCTGCCTTGTTTTCCCTCACCCAAAGAGGTATGGCCACAGGAAGCTGAGTTTAGGAGGTGGCACGGTGTCCTAGTTCCGGCCAAGGCCACCTCAGTAAACACAGGACATCCTGCAGGGCTAAGGAAGGAGGCGAATCACCCTTGGGCCACCCTCTCCAGCCCTAGACTGGGCCAGCAGCAGCATCTCCCAGTCCTGCCCACTGCCAAGCCCAAGCAGTGCAGCCCAGGGAAACAGGTCTTGCTGGCCGCAGCCTCATGCCCACTCCTGTGCCCTGACTCTCAAACTGAGCTTCAGGCTCAGGGCCCAGCAGCTCTGAGATGTCCCCTCCACAAGTCCCTCATATCTGCTGTCTCCTTTCCTGGTCTCAGCCTCAATCTCAGACCTGTTGCTTTCCCTGGCCACCAGCCCAGGGCTGGCCACACTGTCCCCTGCCTGGTTGCAGCCCAGCCTCCTCCTAGACCCTCCTTCACCATGGCTCATGGGGTTCTCTGGTGCCAGCCTTGCTCTCCAGGCAGCTGTCCTGTGCAGGGTCCTCCAAGGGTCCTTTGGGGAGGGAGGTCTCCCTGACAAACAGAGCAGCTGTGACCTGCAGTCTTCCACCACTTTTCCTCCCTCCCTGCTTTCCTTCCTTTCCTCACTCACCTCTGTCCAGGAGCCTCTTCAGGGTTCCTTCCCTACTCCTCCCTTCCCAGGTCCCCACTCCTGGGCTCCAGGGCATGCTCTCTCCCATGGCAGCTGGAAGAATCACCTTACCTTGCATCTCCCTAGATTCTTTGCAGTAAAGACCCCATTCAGGGCCTTGCGTCCCCTGGTCCCTAATGACCTCTCCAGTCCCATTACCTTACTACTTTCTCCCTCTTTCCAGCCAAACCCAGTGGTCTAGAGACCCCTGAAAACGTTGTAGGGCCCTTGTGCCTGCCGGTTCCCTTCCCCCTTCCTAGAACAACAGTCCTTCAAAGTGAACACTGCTACTGTTCCAGTTTACAAATAGAGATTTCGAGGTCCAGACAAGTTAAGCATCTTGCCAAGAGTCATACAACCGGGCCCAGGGTTTAGTTCAGTGGCATGTGCCTGCTTGGCAAACTCGAGGTTGTGAGTTCAATTCCTGGCACCACACAACCCTGAAGTGGTAAAACTAGGGTATAAACCTAGGTAGTCTAGCTTTCAAGCACAATTTCCTCTCATTCAAGAATAACAGCTCATAGGGCCAGGGATTTAGCTCAGTGGCCTCAGCACCTGCCTCACAAGTTCAAGGTCATGAATTTGATCCCCGGTACCAAAAAAAAAAAAAAAAAGGAATAACAGCTCATTGCTTCAACAGCATCTCTGAGCATCATTGTTTCTGCAACAGACTTTCCCTGAGGCCTGTGCACTCTCCCCGGGTTGTGCTCATCACACAGGCTCTGTAGTTAAGAGAGGTGTGCCAGGTGCCATGCATTTGCACATGTGTATGACACCTTCCCTGCAGGTGGAGGTCGAGTAGCTTGAGGAAAGGGCCTGTGTTTTGCGCAAAAGTACCATGTGGGCTCCACCGGCCCTAGCAAACAATCTGCTTGTGCTGGAGAAGCCAGTGTTTCCAAGTCCAACCCCATGATTGTGCAGACTTTGGTGTCCGCTCCACCCCAGGAGGCCACGCCCCCTCAGCCAGCAGATTCCGAGGCCCACACATTCCGAGGAGCCCTGGCTCTGCTGCTTACGAAGCTCACAAAGCCTTTGTGTCTTCCAGCTGTGACACCTCAGGCCCCCCTCCACCAGCACTCACAGGACCCCAGCCACCAACACACTCTGCTTGCTCCTGACTCCTGGGAGAGCTGTGACCTGCTGCCCTCAGCTACCTTTACCACACTGTACCCATATTTATTTATTTAGGTGGTACTGGGGAGTGAACCTAGGGTTTTTGTACTGCCCTACTGCTCCATTCCTTTTTTTTTTTTTTTTTTTTTCTTCAGACAGTAGCTTTCTAAATTGGTACATTGTTCAAACTGGGCTTGAAATCGCGATTCGCCTGCCTCAGGCTCCCAGAGTGCTGGGATTACAGATGTGTGACAGCCTCAAAACCAGGCTCTCTTTTTCCTTCTCTCATTCCAAAATTTGAATCCTTTCGGTGCCTGATCCGAAGTGAAAGGTTACATGACCAGGTCTCATTCATAGTAGATGTCCGCATCTGCAGGTTTTACAGATTACTCCAGGGGGCCCTGGAGACATCAGAAATAGGCCCCAAACACTCGGTAGCAGATGACCGCCGTCCCCCGCCCGCAGGACAGATGCCAGGAGGAGACGCCAGAGCCCCGGACTGGACAGCAGGGGGCGCTGCTGAGCTCCGCCCAGACTCCGGAGGTCTCGGTCCCGACTCAGAAGCCCGGTTCGCGAAGTCCACGGATGGCAGTCGCCAGGGGTTGGCATCCGGCGCCTAGAAGGCTCTCAGCCCAGGCACCAGCTCCCCGCGGCCTTTTCCACCCGCCGCCCCGGCGCCCTCAGCCACTTCCAGAAATGGGCACCACTTCCTCCGCGGCTCCAGGAAGCTCGCTCTGCCCACCCCTTCCCGGCCCCGGGCGCCGTGCCGGGCTCCCCGCCCTCCCCCACACCCCGGCCGCCCGGCCGCGGCTCCCGGGCTTCCTGCCCCGGGGAGGCGGCTCCGCCTCGGGGCCCCTCGGTCCCGTCCAGCCCTCTGCTCCTCCCTGCCCCCACCCGCCACCTCCGCAGGGACACTGCCCCCCACGCCCGGCACCCCGGCTCTGCCCTGCCCCCACAGCCGCCAGGAAGGACGCAGCCCGGTCCCGTGCCAGGCCTGTGAGTGTCGCGCCCCGCCCAGCCGGCCAGGAATGCGGCTGGACGGCGGGGGCGGACGCAGACACCCGGCTCTGGCCAGGCCTCTCGGGCCTGTCAGGCAGGTGGCCCCGGCTTGCCTGGGCCTGGGTTTCTTCTAGAAGGAAAGCCAGCTGCCTGCCCCTGACGGCCTTGTTAGCTCCACCAAACCCGAAGGCTTTATTTTGGCGACCATCTCTAAGCAGCCCTATTCTCTGCCCCAAGACAGATGTGAAGCTGAGAGTGGATTTTATTTTTAAAACCTGGCGGGTGTCTCTCTTTGACCATTGACCATTTTCCAGGAGTGCTGACACTGTGGTGCTCCCTGCAGAAACTGTCTGGCCTCCGGCTCTGTTTTCATTTCTGGGCCATTCTGGAAGCTCCCTCTCTCTCTCCACAGGATACCAAGGGAAGGACTGGATTCATTTTTAAAAAGTGACCCGGGGCCTCCCATCACGTGCACACACAGGCTCAGCAAAGAAACCTGGCAGTGTGTTCTGGGGAGTGTGTCTGTTTGCTTCTCAGGCCAGTAAGGGAGTGCATGGCCTGTGAGATGAAATGCTCTCTTCCTCTAAGTCTGTGTTCTCAACTGTAGGGGAATCACCATCATCATCCCCATCTTTGTGGGGTTGTTACAGGATTAACACAGCAAACACTTCGAAGAATGCCTACAACCCAGACCAGGCTAAATTGTTCACCCTCGAGTTAGCCCAGAGACAAGGAAGCACAGGAGATTTTCCAGAGTTGGTTTTAATCTCAAAAAACAGGTTGAGGTCTCCTCCCAAATCAGGAAAGGAACAGCTTACACTGTGCCCCAGAGGATTCAGTTCAGCATGGGGCCTGGTCCAATCACATTCCAGCCACCAGGTCCTGTCATTCCATCAGTAGGGGCTAATTCTACACACCACCACAGTCCTTCCACAAGAGGACAGATGTGAAGTTGCCCGGGACAGGATTCTGTCTCTCCAAAGTGGCCAAGCCCCTGTGTCTGCATGAGGGCAGCCAGCTGTGTCTTTCCAAGGAGGGCTGGTCCAGCCACCAGGCTCAGTTCAGACTCCAGACAACCATCCCACCCCTTGGGCTCAGCGCCCTGGCCCTGGTGGCCGCTCTAGTGCCTGTGTGCCCACTAGCACATCCATGAGATAGTCCAGCTCAGCTTCATCCAACTCTGGAGCTCCCTCTTTGCCTGGCCCATCCTCAGGGGCAGGCTTGTGGCCCTCAGAGGCTGGTACCCAAAGTTCACTGTCATACATGGAAGTGTCAATGTCCTCAAACAGGCCCTCCAGCCCATCGTCCAGTAGACAGCCAGTGGCTGGGCCAAGCAGGTCCAAGGCACCCAGGTTAGGTGGGGTCCCCCCAGTGGGGCGGCCTGGTGGGCCCTCATCTGCCAGGGGTTGGGGTGCCTGGCTCAAGCCCTCAATATGGCTGAGGTCCTCTAGGAGGCTAGCCATGGAAGCTGAGAGTGTGGCATCGGAGCTAGCCAGCAGGTTATCAGCTACATTGGGGACTATCGGTGGGCTGGGCACAGGTGGTAGGGTCACTGTGGGTGCCATGGAAGCCTGGATGCGCCGCAATGTGTTCACCACCAGCACCAGATGCCGCAGGTCCGGCTCGCTCTGCCGTAGGCTGTGGTGGAGTTTGAGCACAGAGAGGTCAAAGAGGGAGCTGGAGGCCAAGGTGGGGGGCGCCTGTGTCACTGCTGGGAGGCCAGGATCCAGCCACCAGGCATCAACTTCCAAGGCTTCCTTCTCCTCCTCCTCCCGCTTGCGCTTGAGCCCCTTGCTCAGCATCATCTGCAGAAAAGGAAGCACCATAGGTTCATTTATGAAAAGCAAATATTAAGTTCACACCCTGGCTTTGAGAACCTGCTGTTTGTATGATTTTGGACAAGTCCTTTTACTTCTCTGAGCCTAAATTTTCTAAGATACAGATGATGGTATCTTCCTTATAAATAAGTATTAAATGAAATAAAAAGCACAGTGTCTGGTACATGGTAATTACTAATAAGTACTTTTTTTTTTTTTTTTGGCTTTTTAAAAACAGGGTCTCACTATGTAGTTCAGGCTGGTCTCAAACTCAAGATCCTTCTGCCTCAGTTGCCCAAGTGCTAGGATTACAGATGTATGCTAATGTTCACCACACCAGGGCCTAAATTCCCTTGATAATATTATTGCCTGGTGTGGTGGTGTATACCTGTAATCCCAGCACTTGGAAGGCTGAGGCATGAGGATGGAAGCAAGTTCAGGGCTAGCCAGGGCTGTATAGTGAGTTCAAGGCCACCTTGGACTACATAATGAGACCTGCCTCAAAAAGCATTATTTCTTCAGTGAGCCATATGGAATGGCCTTTTAATTTACAAAAGCAGCTGTTTCACAGAGATAATGTTTATTGAGTGTCCACCATACAGCAACAATAAATGAACACAGGAAATGTGCAAAGGACACTGGAAATAAGGGAAGGCTCCCCAAAGGTGACATGAAAACTGAGTCCTTGTGTGTGAGAAGGTGTCTGCCATGAAGAACCAGGAGAAAGCAGTCCAGGAAAGATGGGGAAGAAAAAGGCAAAAAAAGACCTAGATCACCGAGTTTTGTCCCCCCCCCCCGCCCCCGCTTTGGTACCTTTTCTTTCTTTCCTTCCTTCCTTTTGTTTTCTTTTCTTTTAGCCCTGGTACCCTCGAACCCAGGACTTCACACTTGCCAGGCAGGCACTGTGCTGCTGAGCTACCTTCCCAGCCCAGGATCACCGAGTTTGAGGTCTGCCTGGGCTATACAGTGAGTTCAACGATAGCCTAAACTACATACTAAGTCCCTGCCTCAAAATAAATAAATAAAAATAAAAAACCAGAAAAAGAAATAGACTTAAAGGCTGGAGAAGCCTGAATTGAAAAGGCCCATCGTAGCTTGTGCCCAGTTACACGCCAGGAGTCCTGGTGGGGGTGGGGCGCAGGCAGAAAGCTGCGGAGGCAGAGTTTGGGTTTTCAGAAAGACAGGGAGACACTGAGGGGTCTGAACAGGGAGGGGAGTGGCGTTGTGAGATGATTGGGTTTCAAGCCGAAGAAGCCTGGCGGCAGGGCAGGGGGACACGGTGGAAGGGGAGTGTAGGCTGAGACCCAGAGGGAGGCTGCTGTCCTCTTGGGACGCGCAACGCTGACAGCCCGAGCAGCTTGTACTAGACATGGAAAGAAGTGGATTCGGAACTTATGCGGGAGACAAGGCGGTCAAGGCTTGCCGGCAAATCCTGATGGGTACCGGAGTCAGTCCCTGAGAGAAGTTTGAGGATCCATACTCTTCCCAGGTTGGGGAGGGTCCGGAGCTTTGGAGCACTGGCCGGAAACAACTTTTGGGGGGCAGGGAGAGCCGCAGCGCCGGTAACCGGGACGCTGCCTAGCAAACCTGTAAGAGCGAGTCCCCCAATACTTAAAACTGGGTCTTTGCCCTTATCGAAGACCAGGAGTCCGGAACCGCAGGAATTCAGCCCCCACCCCGACTCCGCCCCCCCAGTCCCTGCGCCCTCTAGCGGCACCCAGGCCGGCTTTCACTCGAGGAACCTAGTCCCTCTGACCCCCGACCTCCTTACACTGCCCCGCGCCCGGCCTATGCTTCCAGCTCCCGCCCGAAGGGGAGCAAGCCTAGACCCCAGCGGGCGGCTCTGCGCTCCAGCCTTCTCTCGCTTCCGGAAGGCAGCGGCGGCGGCGGCGGTGGCGGGGGCGGGTGAGTCACGCAGCCGGAGCCAGGGAGCAGGCGCCTCCGCCCCCTTCTCGGGCTGCGGCGTGATTCACCCAGCCCGTCCGGGGCGGGTGGCAAGCAGGGGCCCGGAGCGTCTCAATGCCTGATAGCCCAGGTGGCCCTCCGCCTGACCCAAGGATAGAATACCGCAAGGACCCGACCGCCGATACCCCTTTTCTTTCCAGGCCGCTTCATTTACATACCCAGCTCACTCGCTGCCAATCAGAACAAAGAAGTAGCCACCCGCAGCCAATCAGAAAGCGGCAAGGACAGCATCGCTCGCTCACTTCTCCTCCGGCAACCGGCGCTCAGGTCTGGAGACGCAGCTCTGACTCCAGCGCACGACTCCAGACTCCTGACTACCCTTAACCACGCCCACTCGTATGGAGTCCCCGCCCTCTAACCCAGGGATTGGCCTTGGGTGTCGATGGGAGGAGCCTGGACAGGACTGATTTAAATGGAGGGGAGGCTGGCTTCCTGGAGCGTGTCACGGCAACTGCAGTGGCTAAGTTGGGAAGACCCGTGGCTATTCGCTGTGTGGGATGGTAGTGGTTAGGAGCTTTTTGGGTTTTCAAAGTACAGTCCTCGCACAACTACCAAACAATAGAGCTTCTTATGGTATACGCAACCTCAACAGAGATCTACACTCTAGGCCAGATAAACCTGGGTTCAAACACTGTCTTACGATTTACTTGATATGTGACCTTGGAAAAATGCTAGAGTTCGCTGAGCCATACAAATTCTGTTCAGCGGGACTCTTCTCGCCTGCCACTTGAGATTTAGGAAACTCAGATCGCATCTGTAAGAACACTGCATCAAACAGCAAATGATGGAGGATTGGACTCAGCTGTGGCTAAAGATGGGGTGAGGTGGGTGTGGGAAGTCAGAAGTCAACTGGGTCACTTCCGGGACTTCATTCTCTAAGCAGCTGTGTGACCTTAGGGAAGGTTTTAATCCTTTGGAGGAAGTAGGTGTGGTGGCATCATGGTAATCCTGGCTACTCTAAAACGTAGGACAGAAGAATCGAAAGTTCAAAGCTAGCCTGGGCAATTTAGTGAGACCTGTCTCAAAATTTAACAAGGGCAAATCGGGCATAGTGGTGCACACCTGTAATCCCAGCCCTCAGGAGGCAGAGGCATGAGGATGTTGCAAGTTTGAGACCAGCCTGGGCTACAAAATGAGCTCAAGGCCAGCCTGAACTGCACAGTGAAACCTGTCTCAAAAACACACATACAAAAAAAAAAAAAAAATTAACAAGGGCAGCTGCCAGGTGTGGTGGTGCATGCCTGCAATCCTAGGATTTGGGAGGCTGAGACAGGAGGATGGCAGTACATTGAAAGTCAGTCTGAGCTGCATAGCAAGGCCCTGTCTCAACAGCAAGAAGCAGGGGATTTAGCTCAGCAGCATAAGCATCTGCCTGGCAAGCACAAGGTGAGGAACTCGATCCCCCACCCCATACCAAAAACAACAACAACAAAAATAGAGTAGATGGGGGCTGGTGATATAGCTCAGCAGCAGGCAAGTGCAGGGTCATGAGTTCCAACCCCCCAAAAAGAAAAAATAGAGCTGAAAAAATGCCTCTTTGGGGGCACTGAAGATACAATAGTGAGATTATAGATCAAAACCCTGTGCCAGACATGGTAGTGCATGCCTGTAATCCCAGCACTTGGGAGGCTGAGGCAGGAGGATCACGGAGAGTTTAAGGCCAGCCTGAGTTACACGGCAAGATCCTGTCTTTATTATCCTAAAATTCTTGTTGGGAGGAAATAGACAATAAATTTAGGGAAATTTACATAGTATTTTAGGAGCTGAACAAAGAACAAGGCTAAAGAAGAGTGGGAGGGGAGTAATAAAATGATGTTCAATTGTGTGGAGGGGAAAGTTACCTCTGAAGAGGTAACATTTGAACAGAGACCTGATGAATGAGAGAAGTAGACAAACTGGAGGAGACTGTTGAGAGGAGGCATTGCAAAGACCCTGAGGCAGGGGGCTGGGGATTTAGCTCAGCGGCTTAAGCACCTGCCTTGCAAGTGTGCAGTTGTGAGTTCGATCCCCAGTACCAGTGGGGAAACAAAACAAAACCTGAGGTGAAGTCTGTCCTGAGACCCTGAGCTTGGAGGTGCTGGAGAAGAGACCAGCGACGTTCCATCTTCTACAACATTCTGTGAACTTTCAAGCTCCAAGTGAGAGGAGCAGCTCCTGGAAAATGAAGAAATAAGAATGTCAATTTCTGCTTCTGTTTAGTGATCTGAAGGAAAGACGGAATGATAGGCATGGGGAGAGGGGTCTGTAGGCAGGGTGGTCTCAGGGAGCCTCTCCAGGCGGTGACACTGGGGCTGGGACCAGAAAGTGCAGAAGGAGCCAGGAATTGAAAGGCGCACGTGGAGAGGGGCGGGGTAAGAAAGAGAGAGGCCGGGCCTCGGGAAATGAAACCAGAAGTGAAGCCACCAGGCCCGGCCAGAGCGGGAGCCTCCGCCCCCACGGGAGGAAGGGAGGAAGGGCGGTCAGGGGAGCGTCCCGCCCCGCCCCGCTCCGCCCGGCCCCTGGGGAAGGAGGAGGCGCCAGGCCGGCTCCTGGCCGCTGGTGCTGTCTCCCTCCGGCTGCCGGGTCCGGGTGGGCAGGTGGGCAGGTGGGCGGGGCCGGCCTCCCGCCACCCCGGGAGCCTGGCGGCCCATCCCCCACGGCGGGCGGGCTGGGGACCGACCATGGACTCTGCCCTGAGGGTCTCAGTTGCCTCTGCGGGGCCAGGCTTTTCACTTCTTTAACAGGTACGACATTAGGGAAGGAGCTGGAAAGGGGGGGGTGTGCCCCTCTTCTAACTGGCCTCACTGGGGTACTAACAAGCTCCCTGATTCCTCTTCTCTTGGTTATTTTAGGGAAGTCAGAGAGTTCTAAGAAAACGGTGAGTCAGGTCACATCCCTCTGCAGAACACTCCGATGTAGTTTCCGGCTCTCTCAGAGCAAAGCTAAAGTTGTCCAACAGGACTCCCCCTCCCTCCAGCTCCTGCAGGATGTACCCCTCATCTTTCTGGCTTTATCTCCTGGTGTCTCTTCCCAAAGTTGCTCTTACTGTACCAGCCACTCTGGGCTCCTCAGGGCCTTTGCTAGCTAGTTGCTTGCTCAGCTTGGGTTGTCTCCAACATCCACAGGGCTCAGCCTTCATCTTCCCGTCTCTCCCTAATGTCACCTTCCCTGTGAGGCCCTCTCTTACTGTCCCTTCTAAATAGCAAAACTCACCATCACTAACCCCGATTTCTTCTTTTTTTCATTTTTTTTTTCTTTTTGAGACAGGGTCTCTCTATGCAGTTCAGGCTGGCCTTGAGCTCACTTTGTAACCCAGGCTGGTCTCCATCTGGCAACGATCCTCCTGCCTCAGCTTCCCAAGTGCTGGGATTACAGGCCTGAGCCATCACACCCGGCTTAACCCCGATTTCTTTTCTTCAGTCATTTATCACCACCTGACACTGTACATTTCAATTTTTTTGTGTGTTTAGTTCCATTTTCTTCCATAATTAGACTTCAAGAGAACAAGGCTTGGGCTGTTTCTTTGTTTGTTTGGTGGTGGTGGGGGGTCTATGTAGTTCAGGCTAGCCTTAAACTCATCATGGTGATTCTCCAGCATCAGTCTACAAGGTACTGGGATTACAGGCATGTGCAACCATGCCCAGCTATAGTAAATAACTTTTGAACACCTATCTGTGCCCAGCACCATTCTAGGAACTGGAGGATGGGGACAGCTGGGCAAAGCATATCACCACCCCTCTTCTCTATAAATGGATAGTAACTTGGGACTGAATGGGCACTGCTAAGAAAATCAAACAGGATGTAATGGAGTTGTGGAGCCTCTGGGCATATTGAGCTAGGAAGGGCAAGGGACAATGGGATTGAAACTAGGAGAGAAATGGCCTCTGGGCAGACTTCTCAGCAAATGCAAAGGCCCTGTGGTGGAAATGTGTCTAGTCCTAGGAGACCAGCATGGCTGGAGTTTTATGGGAAGAAGAGTAGCAGCCTGAGCTAGGGAAGTTGTCAGGACCAAAAGTAGTCAGTTGTAATTGTTTCTTGTCTTTGAGACAGGGTCTTGCTATATAGTTCTGGCTGGCCTGAAACTCATATTGATCCTCCTGCCCCAGGCTTCCCAATGCTAGGATTATAGACTTGTGCCACACTGGCTTGCAGTTGGTGTTTTATGATGGGGCAAGAAATTGCTGGAGGGCCACTGTGTTCAACTGCATGTGGTCCACTCTGGCATTTGTCTGTTCTCATGCTATAGAATCTACATCTTTTCCTACTTTTACTTGGTTCAAACTTGCTCCACAGAGTCTGTTTCGTTTTCTGCCTCTAATAAAACTTTACTACCATTAAAAAAAAAAAAGTGATCCAAATGACATCCACCTGGAACATAAGCCTTATTGTGCTTTTTTCTCAGTACTGGGGATTGAACTCAGCCTTTGTACAAAGCTACATACCTCAACCCCAGCTGTTTTCTTTCAAGACAGGGTCTCACTGGGTTTGAATTGGTAATCTTCCTGCTTCAGCATCTCAGGAATGCTGAGATTGCCCCACTACACTGGGATTCAGACAGGACTCTTTCTTTTTATGACTGTCTTGCCATGTAGTTCAGGCTGGCCTTAAACCCACTGTGTACAACTGAGGTTGGCTTCAAACTCAAGACAATACTCCCACATCAGCCATTCAAGTGCTGGGATTACAGGCATGTGCCACCATATTCAGTAGACAGGACTATTTTTGTTTTGGTACTGGGAATTGAACTCATGGCCTCATGCTTACCAGTAAGGCACTGTGCCACTGAGCTATATCCCCAGCCCCTAGACCAGACTATTAATGTACACTCAGTAATTGTCATGTACAATGTTTATACCTGTTCCACTTTTGGCAGGGAAAGGGTATGGATGTCTAGGAAACTAACCAGGTCCCTCCCATCACCCCAGTTAACTTTAGTAACTTAATGCAGTATCACTCCTTCCAAAATATTTTTATTTAAAAAAAACAAAAAAACTTATGAACAAAAAAAGCCACCACAAACCCTGCCTTTTTTTTTAAATAATGCGGCATGGAGCAGTTTGGTTTCCACTCTATTGCACGTGGTCCGGCCTGGTTATGAATCAGGAGGCTGCTGGGACTGGGGTCCTTGTAAGGAACTAGGGTTTAACTTGTGGGGAGGAGGCCAGCCTCTCCCACTCCAAGAGACAAGAGCCTGGGTTTCCAGAGCAACCTGGCAGCACACCCCTGTCAGCCTCTGACAGGCCTGCTTCATCTTCCCTGAGGCCCCAGTGGTCACAAACGTAGTGGGAACTGGAAGGAAAAGGCAGAAGAAATGTGTGAAAACTGAAGACTCCTAGAAATGGAGCCCCTTTAAGGCATTTGGAGCAGATAAATTAAATCAGGAAGATCCACCTTCACAGAAGGCTGGGTTAACCAGACACACACATGCGAGATAGTCTGTGGAACCCTGAAATGGGAGAGGAGGCCAGTCACTGTTTAGAGCCCCCACCAACATGGGCGCGCACGCGCGCACACACACACACTCTCACTCTCTCTGAGCTGCATCCAGGGATCTAGCCCATCACCACTGATGTGAGGAAGGACTCCCCCGCCTCATCAAAGTTTTAGGACCCTAGAATGATTTCCATGATGTGATCAAGTTCATTCCACTCCCAGGACCCTGGGGTACAGAAGAGGCTGTGTGGAGGATCCAGGGGGGCCAGTGCAGGCTCCTTTTCTACTGCAGAAGTGTCAATATCCAGAAAGAAGTCATCCAAGCCAGAGTCCCCCAGGTACCGGGAGCTCAGAGCCTCTAAGAAGACTGGATCAGGCTGGGGCAGCACTTCATTTTGGAGGCCTGGGGGAGCCACTTGATTCTGAGGTGATTCTGTCTCATCCATGGAGGTCTCCAACTCCCTGAGGATGGAGCCAATGGTGGCAGACAGGGAGAAATCTTCCTCACCTAAGAAGAGGGGCTCTGGGGGCAGGGCAGGTGCTGGAGACATGCGTATGGAGGCCTGGAGCTGCTGCAGGGTATTATGGATGAGGACATGCCGGAGGAGGCTGGGTGCTCGGGGACCCAGGCTGCGTTGCTGGACTTTGTCTAGAGAGATTCGGAGCAGGGCTTGCTGGTAGTTCCGAAGGCCTGTTGGACTCCAGTCCCACTTCCCATCTTTCTCTTCCTCCTCGTCTAAATCTGAGTGTTTCCTCTTCAAGCCTCCCACCATGATGCCCTAGGGAGAGAAAAGTGGGATACAGGGTCATACACATCCCATTTTCTTAGGCAAGGCTGCACAGCTATAGGTGATTTTTAACTACAAGAACTTCTGTTTATTAATTTATAGAAAATGCAGATAGTCTGAACCCTAAGGCTAAGGAGGTGAGTAAATACATGTGACTATGAAAATAAGATGTAGTCAGGTATGGTGGTGCACACCTGTAATCTCAGTACCTTGTGAGGCTGCGGTAGGAAGATCACAATTTCAGGGCTGGAGATAGAGCTCAGCAAGAGTGCCTACCTGGCAAGCATGAGGTCATGAGTTCAATTCCCAGTAATAAAAACAAACAAACAAACAAAAAAAACCAAGTTCCAGACGGTACAACTCAGTAACTTAATAAGAGCCTGTATCAAAAATAAAGAGGACTAGGGATGTAGGTCAGAGCCAAGGCACTGGGTTTAATCCCCAGTACCACAAAGGAAAAAATAAAAGAAAAAAAAGTAAAAGTGAAGCTCTGAATTTGATCTTTAGCAGTGGGGGGAAAAAAAAAAAACAAACCAAGATGTGGAGTACATAGCTGGGCTTTTAAAGCCCTTTTTGCCTTTTGTGGTATCAAATAGTGAATTCACATCCATGAGACTCAAGTTCATTTGCTAGTAAGGATCCTAACTCAAGTCTCTCTCAATCTTAAAATTTCCTCCGTAATACTCATTTCCTCAAACACACTCAAGAGACAGAGGTGGAGTAGAGACCTGGGCCGGAAAAAGGGAATGGTGGGTTTGAACTCTGCCTTGGCTACTGCTCAGCTGTGTGTGTGATCTTGACCAGTGATACGACATCACCTATCTGGGTCTGTTTCCTCATCTGTAAAAATGGGAATTGTAAAAAATACTTCGCACAGCATCATAAGGAAAAGCCGCGTTTAACATCCACAGGGCACAGAACACAGCAAGTGCTTAATGAACACACGTTAACTGCCTTTTATTCATTTAGTAGCTTTATTTACTGAGTGCCTAACATATTCGCACCACCTGGTGCCCTGTTAAGCGCACCTATTTGTCGAGGTACTTCTTTACAGGGAAGACCTTTTAGAGGATATTTCTGTCCATGCTTTCTTTCTTAACTGGGAGTGCTCCAAGAGCAGGGAATGGGCCTTCCACATTTCTTTTATTCAATCTTTAGCTTCCCTAGAAGGGCGCCCCATAAGAAACTCAACCCAAGCCCAGCCCGGCCCAACAGTTAGTCGGAGTTCCACAGGCCCCGCCCTTCCCTGGGTCTTTCCATTCAGCATCCAGGAACGCCCCAATTTGACCCTCGAGCTTCTGGGAAGTGTGGACCCATAGCCGCAAAATACAAGCACCTACACCGGGTACGCACTACAATCCCCAGAGGGCTCCGCACGCTAACAGGGCGGAACTCCCCGCCCTCCCTCAGGGCATGCGCACAGGGGTAAGGCTGGTGGGGGCAGGGAACCCGGACGTCCAGCTGCCAGGCGCCCAGAGCCCCGCCCTCTGTTGCCTCCTGGGCCGCGGACCTGAGCTCCGTGCCCGGAATACCCCTCCCCCACCCAACTGCAGCCCTAAATCTGCTTTCTCCCGGTGTACTAAGATCCCAGAAAAGTCCAAGATTCTGTCCCAAACTGCCCTCGGGACCCCCTAACACATCACTCAAACACGACAAGTGTTCTCCCATCCTTCCCAAGAAAGGGCATCTCTAATGAGGACCCCACGCGCACACACTAGCTCCTATTTTCCTTCCTTCCCAACGCTTCTGGACTTCACTTCCCAACTCCCCGTCTGTCTCCAAGACCCAAACACTGAACTCTCCCCGGCAGATTCTCTGCCATGGCTCTTGGAGTCAGAGATACTTCGACTCCGGTTCTCTTGGTTTCTTCAAATGTTCAGGACTCAACACCATGGACCCCTGAATTCAGGCCGTCAGGAAGACTCAAACTGTTTTAATTTTCAGATTACCTGCCCCAAAAGTTCCTTCCCCCGGCTTCTCTTGCTTCTCCATACACCGCATGTCTCAGCTTCAAGTTCCTTCCACTGGATTGTCCTCCCTCTTCCCCCGCCCAGGACTTCAGACTGCCCCCGAGCCCCGACTCGAACCCATCCACAGTCACCCTCAATCTGCGCCCTCCATTCCCTCCCAGACTCCGCCTCTGCCATCTTGGGGCGCGCCTTCACCCCTTCCCAACCCAAGGTAAATCCCCAGACAGGTGGCCACTCCTACCTCAGCTGCTAGGTTCGCAGCGACCCCGGAACGCCTGCACCGTCGCGATCCACTAGGGCTGGGTAAGAACCTCGCTCACCTCCCCGGGCCTCTCCGTCTGGCCTTTGGCCACCCAGCTCCGCCTCGGAGCCAAGCAGCGTCGCAATTGGCTGGAGTCCTGCCCAGCGGGGCTCCTATTGGCTGGGCGGAGCCACGGCAGGACGCCGGGGCCCCCCAGACACTACCCTCTCCTCCCAACGCACGGGACCATTTAAAGATTCGAACTCAGCTGGGGGACGTCTCCAAGGAGAGTGAGGGGCGAGCAGTACCTCTTCCTTCAACTCAGCTACAGACCTTGCTCGGACTTCGTTAGAACTGCTTTCTGCGTCCCCTTAATGTTAAGCTTGGACCTCGTCGCGAAGCTAGACCCGCTGCCTTGGTCCTTCTCCCCGGGTGTGTGTGTGCGGGGCTGAGCTGCTAAAGGAAACTCCGCCCCGGGGCTCCGAGTGGGTGACGCAGATAAAGGCTAGCCAATTACTTGGCGCGGCCTTTGTTGCCTGGGCGACCGCAGCCCCGCCTCCTACTGCCAATGACGGAGGCGCGCCCCTTGTTAATCCTAAAGGCTGGTCTGCAGGCTTGGGGTGACCCTTCTTGGGTCCCTGAGACACTCCACCCTGTCACTCTTAGGGAAGAGAGCTTTTGTTCAAACTCCATGCTTTTGCCACAAAACCCTTCACCATGTGGTGGGTCGCGCTGTCCTTGCTTTCTAATGGGCATTGTTTTTTAAATTTTATTTTGTTTTTTTGAGACCGCATGTCTATGTAGTTCAGGCTGGCCTTCAACTCACAATGGAGCCTAGGCTGGCCTCAAAGTCTCAGTGATCCTCCTACTTCAGCCTCCCAACCACTGGCGTTTACAGGCTTTTTGGCCCCTTGCCTGGCTACATAGAGCATTTTAGAAAAACTGAAAACGCAGAGCTGGACATGACGGTGCACACCATAATCCCAACACTAAGGAAACTGAGGCAGGAGAATTACCATGCGTTTGAAGCCAGTGTAAACTACACAGTAAGACCCAGTCTCAAAAAACGTGGTGGCACATGCCTGGAATCTCACCACTCAGGACACTGAAGCAATAGGATCCTTACTAACTTAAGGCCAGCCTGAAGTACATAGACAAAAAATAAAAACAAAAACAAACCTCAAAAGCCTCCACCCACTCCCAAAGGACACCAAATTGTTTTTGTTGTTGTTGTTGTTTTGTTTTGTTTTGTTTTTGGTATCGGTGATCGAACTCAGGACCCCACACTTGCCAGGCTTATGCCTGCTGAGCTAAATCCCCAGCCCTGTTTTTTTGAGACAGGGTTTCACTATGCAGTTCAAACTGGCCTTAAACTCACTCTGTAATCCAGGCTGGCCTCAACCTTACAGTGATCCTCCTCCGTCAGCCTTCCAAGTGCTGGGATTGCAAGCATAAGCTACCACACCTGGTTTAGGACACCAAGATTTTATGTCTTCTTCAAGTGTCTTATTTTAAGTGTCTAAAACATGGCTAGGTCCACAGCAAGCACTCAGAACTGAGAAAGAACTGTGTCTGAGTCAAACTTTTTTCCTCATCCTGAAAATGTCCCTTCAATTCCTAGGTTGCCTTACAGGGGACTCTCTCTCCAAGGTGTTCCTTCTCCCAGAAACCCTTCCTAGGTTAGGATCCATTCTGGGCTCCTGTGGCCTAGGGTTCCGGGGCAGTCACTATCCTGACTATGGGTCCCCTGAGGACAGGCTGCCTCAGTCCCCTACTGCTTGTTCTTAGAGCACTAGCATAAAGTATGTACTCTGTGAAAGCTAGATGCTCGATAAGGCAGAGAAATTTCGAGGGCCAAGTTAAAACACTGTTGGTGTCATGCAAGCCCCTGTCAGCAATGCCCAGCCTTGGCCCCAAAACAAGTGTTCCCTAAGGGGAGACAGAGGTGGTTGCTTCTCCATATACATCCGGAAAGAGGAAGTTCCTGTTTTTGTTTTTTTTTCTGTGGTGCTGGGATGGTACCAAGGTCCTTGAACCTGCTAGGCAAGTAAGCACTCTACCACTGAGTTTTACCTCAGCCAAGGATGGAGAAGGCTTCAGGAAGTTTCACTCTGGGATTCTTCCTGGATGCTTCTGTCTCCCTGTGCTCCCCAAGGCCTCTTCCTTGGTCTGGCTCTCCCAGCTTCCACTCTTGTCTCCCTCTGATCCCCCTTTACCCAGAGTTGAGGGAAGCTTTATAAAACACTAACCCGAGCTGGGTGCAGTGGCACAGAGTCTATAATCTCAGCAACTGAGGAAGGTGAATTGAGTTTCAGACCAGCCTAGACTATGTAGTGAGACCTTGTCTCAAAACAACAATAAAGTGCTGGGCATAGTTGTACATATTTGTCATCCAAACACTCTGGGAGGCTGAGGTAGGAGGATAGAAAATTTGAGCCCAGCCTGTGAAAGCCCTGGATTCAATACCCAGTACACCAAAAAGAAAAAACCACGCATGCACCCCAAGCTATGTACTTTCCAACTTCCTGGACTTTGCCCATGTTGTTTCTTCTGCCAGGAACCTGCTCTTGGCTCATTCTTAATAAGCCAGGTTTCAGGTTGAACATATAACCTTTTACCACAGAGTCTGTAGACTCCTCTGGCTGGGTCAGGTACCTGCTCTGAGCTACCATAGGCCTACTTGCTCCGTACGTCACAGGTCTGGCCATTTGGTATTGTCAGTCTCAGGGGTGCCTCTGCCACTCAACTGTGAAAGCCAGGAAAACAGGAAAAGCAGGGTTCCTATGGTATTATGGTTTGGATTTGACATGTCCCCCAAACTCAAGTGCTAAAGGCTCAGTTGCTAGCTAATGGACTTTTGGGAGGAGCAACTGGATCGTGAAGGGCTCTGATTTAAGTAGATTAAGCATTGAGGCGATCAGGATTTGATAGCCTTATGGGAGGTAAGGCCTAATTAAAGGGAATGGATCATGGGTGTGACGATGGGAACTAAATCTAATCCATCTCCCTCCCTCTCTTCCTAGCTGCCGTGAGGTAAGAAGCTTTCCTTGGCCTTGTTGCTGCTTTGCCACCAACCTAGAAGCAATGGAGCCAGGTGGCTATAGACTGAATCCTCTGAAACCATGAACCAGAATAAACTGTTACTCCTCTAAATTGTTTTTTTTTTTTTTAGGTATTTTGTTCATGGCAAGGATAAAATAACTGACACACTTGGCTTCCACTGGACTCGCAGCACAGGACTGGGCACAAAGAGGGACCCTAAACAGTCACTGAACAAAGGAGTACCCAGAAAATCATACAGAGACACTGAAATCCTCAGAGGCAGAGATGAAGAGTCACATAGTCAGGTGGTCTGGAAAAAAACCCTGAAGCTTGTAGCTCATGATTTATTTCTCCTTTCTCTGCGCCTCCTTTCCCAGAATGCCATCCTCCCAGCCAGGGCTGGGGGCCTAGTCATACTGGTGGGAGGGGTAGGTGTTGTGCCCATTGTACTCATCAGTGGTCAGGCAGCGCAGCATGAAGTGGCCCAGGTCATGTTTGGAGATGACCCTTGAGGGCCCTCGTCCATCCAAGGTCACTGTGTAGGCCCCAGTGAGCGGCTGATCCCCTGGGAGGTAAAGATAGAGGGGACAGGTGAAACAGTGTCCTTTCCCATCCCCCAACACATGAGTGCAGGGTACTCACCAGGGGGCATAACAGCCAGCAAGGGGATGCCCGTGGACCAGCACTAGCTGTACCCCTTGCATCACCTGTTCCACAAATCCTCACAGGTTGTTTCTATAGTAACAGTAGTAACCACTCTCTACCCACTCCCCCAAAACCCAGAACTGGAAACCAAATGCAAGACTTTTGTACTGAGCTATATCCCCAGCCCTTTTAAATTTTTATTCATTTATTTTTGTGGTAGTGATGATTGAATCCAGGGCCTTCACACTAATCTATGTCCCTTAGTCTCTTTTTTATTTTTATTTTTTTTTCACAGACATGTCTCACTATGTAGTTCAGGCTGGTCTTGAATTCACTATGTAGCCCAGGATAGCTTCAAAGTCATGACAATGCTCTTGCCTCACCCTCCTGAATACTGGGATTACAGGTATGCACGACCATGACCAGCCCTTTTTTTATTTTTTATTTTGAGAGGGGTCTCACTAATTCCCCCAGGTTGGGTACAAATTTGAAACCCTCTTATCTCATCCTCCTAGACCAACTTTGTCATGGATGTGGGGCAAAAGTCTATAATCTTAGCACTCTGGAAGGCTGAGGCAGGAGGATTGCAAATTCAAATCCAGACAACTTCGTACTCTCCTTCTTCCTCCTTTTCTACTTTTCCTTTTATTCATTTGTTCTTTGCAGCTCTGGGCATGGAACCCAGGGCCTTATGCACACTAAATAAACACTTTACTGATAAACCCTATCTCAAAATAAAAAATAAATGGGCTGGCAATGTAGTTTAGTGCAAAGGCCCTGAGTTTGATCCCCAGTATGGCCAAAAATAAGTTAATAAAATGACCTCCAAAAGCTCATTGTTGAAGCCATGGTTGCCAGCAAATGGGCTTTTTGAAGGGTTCAGTCATGAGGGTGCTAACCTAGTGGATGAGTCCACTGGTGGGGTGATAACTGGATGGGCTTATTGGGAGGTGATGAAAAGGAGATGGAGACAGTGGAAGGGAGTGGACCCTAGGCGGTGAATCTAGTATTATATCTCATCCCTGGTCCCTTCCTCTCTCTGGACATTTCACTCTGTTTCTAGCAACTCTGCTCCACCATACCCTTCTGCCCTGATAAAGTTGCTGCCCTGCCACAAGGCCTAGGAGCAACAAAGTCAGGTGACCATGGACTGCAGCCTCGGAAGCTGTGAGCCTGAACAAAGCTTCCTCTTCTAGGCTTTTTTTCTCACCTGGCCAAAGTGAAATGATCATCTACTACGAGCCTCTGATCAGCACCCAATAAGGGAAGAATCCCTAGTCTCAGGCAAGGATCCCTAGTCTCAGGAGGCAGACACTCAGTAAGAAAAGGCAACTTCTGAGGAAGCAAAATAGTCAATATGTCAGATGGTACAAGATAAAGGAGGGGTTAGCCTGGAACCTAGGATTAACCCTATTTGATGGACGTGTAAGCTGAGCCCATTGGTCACATGCTAGGGCTGCAAACCATCCAGTGGCAAGAGCCTGATTTATTATGGGTCCTTCCTTCTGAGTCCCTCTGGGGAGGACCAAAGGGCAGGTCCCAAATGTGGGCCTTCATTTTCCAGATAGTAAAAAGACAGATATTCCTTTGATCTTGTGAAAAAGGAGTTGGTATATCCTGATGTGAGGGATATCAGTAAGTCTGTCCCTCTCACCTTTTTGTATTCTCCTTCTCCCTCCTTTTCTACTTTTCCTTTTATTCATTTGTTCTTTGCAGCTCTGGGCATGGAACCCAGGGCCTTATGCACACGAAATAAACACTTTACTGCTAAACTACATCTCACCCCTAACTAGGTCTTAGTAGGGACAGTGAGCTGGCACAACCTGGCTATTGAGAGGGCCACTGGTGGCTGCACTGTGGCCATTAAAAATAGTATCTCGGGCCAGGTATGGTGATGAACATCTGTAATCCCAGCACTTGGGAGGCTGAGGCAGGAGGATCATTGTAAGTTCAAGACCTGGACTATAAAGTGAGCTCAAGGTGAGCCCAAACTGCATAGCAAAACACTATCTAAAAACACACACACACACACATACACCCAAAAATTCATAGTGACTAACTAAACTTGGTGGTGAAATGTGGGATCACTTCTGGGACTCCTTGGAGTCCCATGCAATAAGGAACATACAAGGCAGGAAGATCAAAAGTTTGAGACCAGGTTGAGCAACTTAATAAGACCCTGTCTCAAAACAACCAACCAACCAACCAACCAACCAACCAAAATGAAAAATGCTGCAGATGTAGCTGCAAGTGAAGCCTCGGGACTCCACCCCCAATCGGGGAGGGGAGAAGGGTAGGAATACACACCCTTACCCATGCCACATGCCTGCTGACAGTGTAACCCGAATCTGTGGGGAAACAACCAGAAAACTCTAGAATATGGCATATTTAAAGACACCTGGGCCTGGAACCAAGAGTTGCATCTGTAGCCCCAGAGCCGAGGCGGTAGAATCATGTGAGTTCAGGAGTTTGAGAACAGCTTAAGCAACATGGCAAGATCTCATTTCAAAGGAAATAAAAAGACACTGGCCTTGGTTAATGTCATGAGAAAAGTTTAAAAAAAAAATACAGGAGAATCGTTTCAGATTAAATGTGAAGCCTGACAACTAAATGCAGTGCATGCTTCCCAACTAGACCTTGATTTGGGGTGAAAGAGTAGGTTCAAGGGATAGTTCCTGATGACTGGAAAAATCTGAATATGGAGAGGAAGAGAAAGATAATGCCATTTGCATTAGGTATGGTAATGGCTCTTTCTCAGGTATCTTTCTTCTTGGGAGATGGCTCCTGGGAAATCCGGAGTGAACTGTGTCAGCTGCAGTTTACTCCTACCAGGTTTAGAAAGAAATAAATATGCTCACATATTACGTATGTATTTCAGAAATACATATATGGTAACCGGTGAACCTAAACAGGGTTTGAAAGTATAGCAGTCATCTACTTTTACTGCCTTCCACTTACTTGGAGGCTTGAAAGTTTTCTCATACATAAAACCAAAACCAAAACCAGAACTAAAACTAAAACTTATAAAACCAAAACCAAAACCTACAGGGCAAGCGGGGCATAGTGGCACATGCCTGTAATCCCAGCACTTGGGAGGCTAAGGTAGGAAGATCTTTGCAAATTCAAGACCTTCCTGGGCTACAAAGTGAGCTCAAGGCTACCCTTAACTACATAGCGAAATCCTGTCTCAAAAACAACAACAACAACAAAAAACTGTAAAAGTTGAGGAAGACCCTGAAGAACCTGGGCATAGTGTCACAGGCCCATAATTTCAGCAGGCTGAGGCAGGAGAATCAACGAGTTTGAGGCTAACCTGGGCTACATAGTGAAACCTTGTCTCAAAATAAGTAAACAAAAACCACGAAGAAAAAAATCTATTTTTGGGCATGATCTCTGAGTATTCACTTCAAACCAAGATCAAGAAGCAAACTTGAAAAAAAAAAAAAGAAGCAAACTTGAAAAGGAAAGAGAGAGAAAGAAAGAAAGAAAGAAAAAGAAAGAAAGAAAGAAAGAAATAAAAAGAAACAAAGAAACAAAGAAACAAAGAAAAAAAGAAAGAAAAAAAGAAAGAAAGGAGCTGGGGATGTAGCTCAGTGGTAAAGTGCCTGCCTGACAAGCACAAGGTCCTGAATTTGATTCTTGATAGCAAAAAAGAAAGAGAAAAGGAGAAAAACCAGGCGTGGTGGAGCGCACCTATAATCCAGCACTTGGGAGGCTGAGGCTAGAGGCTCACAGTGAGTTCAAGGCCAGTCTGGACTTCTTATTGAGATCTTGTCTCAAAAAAAAAGCAGGAGGGTGTTGAACTGGGGCCTGGTGGCTCAAGCCTGTAATCCCAGCACTAGGAAGGCTGAGGCAGGAGGATTGCTGTGAGTTTGGGGCCAGTTTAGGCTATACAGTGTTTAAACCCACCCTGAACTACATAGTGAGACCCTGTGTTAAACATAACAAAAAACTCCATAGGATTCTGGTCTGAGTCTAATACATCTTCTACAACTGAATTTAAACATTTTTTTCTTTCTTTTCTTTTTTTCTTTAAACAGGGTCTCCTTATGTAGCTCAGGCTGGCCTCAAAACTCACTGTGATTCTCCTGCCTCAGCCTTCTGAGTGCTAGGATTACAGACATGTGGCACTTCACCTGGCTAACTGAACCTAAACATTGAAATTAAAATGTCTAAGGTTTAGGCTCCCTCTTATCAAGGGTCTCAGAAGGCAAAGGGCACAGCAGAATTGCTCAGCCAGTAAGCAAACATGGGTGGAGACACAAGCATCCTACCTCAGGGCCTTTGCACTGCCATTCCCTCATTTCAGTCATCTCTCTTCCTCTAGACTCTCACTTGACCCTCATTCCAAAAGCCCTCACCCTAACAGTCTGTGTCACACAAAAGGCACTGCATTTGTGTGGGGAGGGTACAGGTGTACCTTACTGGTTCCTAAGCGCCACCAGTGTGCGGTTCCCCGCTCCTATTCCTCTGACAACTGCCGGGTACCCATGAGTGCCCAGCCCTGGAAGGGCACAGGGAACACAGCTGTGATCAGAACAGGACAAAACCCCTGCCTTGACTCAGCCCTGATCTGACCCTGCAAATAGGTTAACCCCCCCCCCCCGCCCCCAAAGCCCATGTCTTCTGGGCATGGTGGTGCACACCTGTAACCCTGGCACTTGGGAGGCTGAGGCAGGGACATCACTGAGTTTGAGGCCAGCCTGGGCTACTTACTGAGACCCTGTTGCAAACAAAACAAAACAAGGAGATGCTAAATGGGACAGCAAAGAGCACATCTGCTCTGTGCAGCAGACTCCAAGGCCTCCCTCCCTGGGTATGTGTGGCCCTAAGGACTATTATTATTATTATTTTAAATTAATTTATTTTTGTGGTACTGAGGCTGAAGTCAGGGCCTTCACACTGAGCTGGATCACCAGTCTTGGGTTTTTTTTTAAGCCTTTTTTGGCTTCTGTCTTTGTTTTTCTGTGGGGGGTGGAGTGGGGGGAGTGACAGTCTTGCTAAATCCCCTTGGTTGAGCTTGACCATGCAAACCTGCATGCCTCCCAGAGGCAAGTGCCACTGTAGCCTCCTTGAATTGCTTTTGTGTGTTTTGTGCCAGGGGCTGATCCTAGAGCCTCGTTCTTGCTTCTGATCAACAAAATATTAAGCCTGTCTCAAAAAATTAAATACATATATTTATTTTTTGAGACAGACTTAAAAGACAGTGGCTCTTTCTGGGACTCTTGCTCAGGAGCCCAGGTAGCCTGCTGGGAGAAAGCTCTGGCCACCTGGGGAAGCCCTGTGCGGGTTTCTAGCTGATGGACTACATCAACAGTGAGGCCCCAGGCCTCCAGCTCTAGCCACTGTCATACCGGCATGAAAATCCCCTCGCCATGGCAAGTGCCACCCCTGAGCCTAGACCCCTCCCAGTACTGGGAGACCATTATAATAAATGATAGTTGCTTCACCTTTCTACATTGCTACATCTCTGCTCTGTTAAGCAGAGATATAAGCAGGGCGTTAGAAAGTCAGTTGTCGCGGTGTATGCCTATAATCCCAGCATTCTGGGAGGCTAAGGCAGGAGGATCTCAAATTGTTGGCACCCAGTCTGGGTAACTTAGTGAGAAAATTTAAAATGGGGCTCAAGGGTAGGCTGGGGATGTGACTTTGTTTTTCTCTTTTTGGTACTGGGAATCGAACTCAGGACTTTGCACTCGCCAGGCAGGCACTTGTGACACTGAGCTATATCACTGGACTCCCAATACTGCTAAGAGGTGGGGGGAAAAAGGGACCAGGCATAGTGGCACATGCCTGTAACCCCAGCACCTTGGAAGCTGAGGCAGGAGGATCACTAGGAGTTCAAGGCCAGTCTAAACTACATAGTGAAGCATTGTAACAAAAGGACGAGAAAGAGAGAGAGAGGTCAAATAAAGCAGAAGAGGATAGAAAATGTGTTTGCCATAATTTAAGCAGTCTGGAGGCAGAGGCAGGAGAATTGCAGCAAGTTCAAGACTAGCCAAGGCTACATAGAGTTTAAGGCCAGCCTGAACTACACAGCCAGGCCCTGTCTCAAAAAATTAAAACAAATAAAAAAACAAAATAGTGTTTGTCAGTTGTTTTGTTTTTTGGAAGGGCCATTCAGATATGAACTGGAAACTTCCCCATGTGCAGTGTTTGGAGTTTCAGGGTGACCAGGGAAGGCTCCATAGATCTCTGCAGGGGTCAGAGGGGACAGCCTAGGAGTGTGGTGCGCCTGGCTCCCTGCCCACTCACCTATGTGTGGCGGCATCACAGCCACGTACTTGAGGCCAGACTCCTGCAGCACCTTGTGCATCCGGATGTGGTCGTCCGTCACGTCCTGCAAACGTGGGGGCACCTTGGCTGGGTCCCAGAGCAAGAAGGCTGGAGGGGGAACACAGGGCAGGGTCAATCTGGGCTGTGTTGTTTTGATGCCAGGATGAAATTCTGCAGTGGTTCACCATGGCCTTCTGGAAATGGGGTGACCTCGACCACAGCTCTCACTTCCCCACTAAAAGCAGCCAGCAGAACACAGTGACTTCCTCTCTCTTCCTCCCACCAGTCCTCTCTCCTCCTCCTCCTCTTCCTCCTCCTCCTGTCTCTCTCTAGTGAAGGTGATTGAACCCAAAGCCTTCACACTGAGCTACATCCCCAACTTTTTTTTTAGACAGATTCTCATTAAGTCACTACATTGTCCACGTGGGACTCGGAACTCGTGATCCTCCTGCCCCCACCTCTGATGTGGTGGGATTATAGCCGTATACAAGTATGCCTAAATATTTTTTTTAAAGGCGTTACTTACCCTTAGCTAAACTGCACACTACTAGCTCACAGTTACAGAACATTTCCCATGCCCCAGCTATGCCGAAGGTTTTAGGCATGGTTAGATGAGATGGATAAGAGCTGGGGCTCTGTCTTGGTTCCATCTCCGGTTGTAAACTGGGATGACATAAATTGGGGCTGGGGGAGGGGGTTTAGCTCAACAGCATAAGCACCTGCCTGATAAGCCCGAGGTTGTGAGTTTGATCCCAGGTACCAAAAATAAAAAAATAAATAAGTAAATTGGGGCTGGGACTGGCCAGTGGCTGTGGTAGAGACTGTGTTTACCATGCCTAAGGCCCTGGTTTCTGATTCTGGTGTCAAAAAAAGAAAAAGTGACTATAATTGTGTCACTGATCCCCCTTCCCCCAGGATTTCATCTTTACTTTACTTGCCTCAGTGAGAAAACAGGTTCCCAGTCTCAAGTGGGAGCCTAAGGCCACAGAGCAAGGTGGGGGGGGAGGGATGCACACACACACACTCCCCTTTCTCCTCCTCTGCCAGAACCAGCAACCTCCAGCCTCCAAGTGACAATTGCAAATCCAGTCTGGCACTTACCCTGGGTTTCTTTCTAACCCTTTTAGACACTTCCTTTAAAAAACAATCCAGACAGGTTGGCTCAAACCTGAATTACAGCACTCTGAAAGATTGAAGCTGGAGAATCACAAATTCAAGCCCAGCTTGGGTAACTTGGTGACTTTAAAAAAAATTTTTTTTTTGGTACCTAGAATCGAACTCATGACTTCACCACTTGCTAGGCAGGCGCTGTGCCACTGAGCTGTATCCCTGGCCTTAGTGATTTACTGAGATAGTCTCAAAACAGAAAATTCTGGATGCAGCTGTGGACACAGGTCAGTACAAAGGCCCTGGTTTCAGTCCATAGTCTAGAAAACACAAAAACCAGCTCTATACTACTGAATAAACTAAGCTTCTCAGAGGACAAAGGTCTTTCTGATCTTTTACCTTGAAACTTGTACATAGTGGGAATCTCTCTCTCTCTCTTTTTTTTTTTTTGTGGTACCAGGGATTGAACTCATGACCTCGCACTTGCCAGGCAGGTGCTTATGCCACTGAGCTAAATTCCCAGCCCTCATAGTGGGACTCTCTGACACTAACAACTCGGAGGTAAAAGTGTTTTCTTTTTTTGGCTGTGACAACAATATTGTGTTCTAGAAGGAAAAAGTCCCTTTCTTAGGAGTGACCGAAGAGGGGGGCCTGAGGTCTGTAACTCCACATCAAATAGTTTAGGAAGAGAGAAACGAAACCAAGAAATATTCAGATGCAGGCACAGATAAACCAATTATAATATATACAAAAATTTCAGGTTTGGGATTACTTTTCCATTTCAAAGCCTTTGGGGGAAAAAAACACACCAGATGATTTTGCTTTCTACTCTCCAGTTAGCTCTGGCTTCCAGGTCTCTGCTGTTACGGAATCTGGGGCCCAGAGAACCATTATTCCCGCCACACAGTCTCCTCTTGCCACTTCCTGTTCTGTGGGCAAACATGGGGGGGGGGGACCCTGCAGATGGCCTGCTTCACGTGGCAGGGCAGTGGGCCCAGGTGAGAGCCAGCTGGGCCCCGCTCCCTGAGCTACCCCAGGAGACAAGGGTTATGCAAGGTGTGGTGGTGCACTTCAGTAATCCCAGTAACAGGGAGGCAGAAGCAGGAGATCACCGCAAACTCTAGGTCAGACTGGGCTACATAGTCAGTTCAATGTCAGCCCAAACTATATAGTGAGACCCTGTCCCACTAGAAAAAGTAAATAAATAAAAATAAACAACAAAACGCCAAAAATAAAAAAATGGAAATCAAACACTGTCTCCTCCAAAGTAAAAAGAATCAAAAATAAGAGTAACAATAGCTAATATCTTCTGAGCACCTGCTGTGTGCAGCCCAAGTATTCAACAGAGTTTTGTGAGGATTAACTGACTTTCATCCCTAAAGGAAGCAGACAGTACTAAGCATCCACTAAGTGCTCAAGAAATGCTGTGAGTGTTAATTGCCCCCGTTATGTTCTCTGGAGCCTTCTTTCTGGATTACTGGGTATTGCTGCTCTGTTTGTTTGGCAGCGCTGGCATGGAACCCACAGCCTCACCTGTGCAGGCTCTGCCACTGAACTACAATCCAGCACTACAGGACAACTATTTGTCCATCTCTCCATAATGGGGAGCTCCAGGTGGGAGAGTGCTGGCAAGTGCCCGCAGTGCCACCACTTCCTCTGTGAGGCCTGCCCTAGGCACCCCACCCTGTTAGTTGGATGTCAGTGTGAGCACGGTCTGTGAGCGCTGGGACTGCAGAGCCTAAGGCCATATTGGTCACTACTATGTCCTCAGCTCCACCCAGCAAGGTTAAGGCACATGGTTGGTGCAGAATGAATGCATGATGATTTGGAATGGCTCAGTGTCACCTTTCAGAGGTCCTGGGACTAACCTGTTCCATCCCCACTCCCCAGCTCAGGCCCACCTCCATGACCCCGCCACCTACCCGAGGTGCAGGCCACAACCTTGTCCACTCCGTGAGCCTTCATGGCTGCCACAATGTTCCGGGCGCCCTCGGACATCACGGTAGTGGGACCTTAGAGGGGACAGAAAGTGGCTGTCACTGGTGGGAGGAGGTGGAGGTGGGGGTGGGAGTGGCAGGGGTGGGGCAGGGGGTGGGCGTGGTGCTGGGGGCCGAGGTGTTGGGAGGGGCCGTGGGCAGAGAGGGGGCCCAGTACTGAGGTCATTGCCAGTGCCCAGCAGCACAATGACAGCGTCCTGCCCGGCCACAGTCTTGTCCACATCAGCCGCTTGCCGGACATCCCCCACTATCACGTGAGCTGGCTGGGGCCCCTCTGACGGCAGCCTGGAGGGGTCCCGCACCAGCACTGTCACTTCATAACCTGTGGGCAAAGAAAAGAGAGCAGGGTCAGCGGACAGACGTGCAGGTCATCACTCTTAGGCCCCCGGAACACCATGAACCCCCAAATCCATCCTCTAGGTCTCCTCTCCCAGGTAGATCATCTTCAAACATTTCTGGCACATCAAGTTATACAGCCAGCTACTTGTTAAAATAAAGCCACATGAAGCTGGGTGTGGCAGCACACGCTTGTGATCCCAGTGCTTGGGAGGCTGAGGCAGGAGGATCACCAGGAGTTTGAGGCCAGTCTGGGCTACATAGTGAGTTTAAGGCCATTTTGAACAACACAGTGAGACTCTGTCTCAAAAAAACAAACTCCTATAATATCTGAGGAGGCCACCTGGGCCTCCCCATGCAACATAGTCCCTGCTTCCAGCAATAACAGGATTAGTTCGTTAGTTGTCACTGCTCTGGGTGGGGTTCCCATCCATGTTTCAAAAGACTCAGCTGACCAGAGATTGGCAGCTGACCCCAGGCCCTACTACAAATGCTCCTGGAGGCCCAGTCCCTCCTTGGTGGTCATAAAAGTATGTGTCCACCAAGAATTTTGGATAACTGTCTCCCGACCACAACACACTCTGTACAGCTCCCATCTGGCCAGCATGGTGCTGCTGCAGGCCTGTAATCAGGATTGCATGTGTAAGCCCAGCTGGGGCAATTTATGAGTTTTGAGAGAGCTTGTCTCAAAATAAAAAATAAAAAGGGCTGGATGGAGTTCAGTGAGAAGGTTCTTGGTTCATCCCTCAGTACAAGAAATATAAATAAATAAACACGTATACGCAGGTCACTAATTATTATTATTTCTATTTTGGTACCAGATATTGAACTCACAACCTTGCACTTGCCAGGCAGGCACTTGTGCTGCTGGGGTATTTTTGTTTCTTTGAGACAGAGAGACTGTGTAGTTTAGGCTGTGCCTGAACTAGAAATTCACCAGCCTCAGCTTCCTGAGTGCTGGGATCACAGGTATGTACCACTGCACCTAGCTTATACGGTATTTTCAAAATAAAGTGATTAGGAGTGGTCGATGTAGTTTAGTGGTAGCCCAGCATGCCTGTACTGATCTTTAGTACTGTAAAAGAAAATCTAGGTTATTTTGTAGTCTTTGTTCTGAACCGAATATAACTTCTCTGCTCAATTCACATGGTAAAAACTTGGAGTTTTGTGGAGGTAACTAGATTTTATTTTATTACTATTATTATTATTATTATTGTCTTTTTGAGACAGGGTCTCCCTATGTAGTTCAGACTGGTCTTGAGCTCACTTTGTAGCCCAGGCTGGTCTCGAACTCGCAACAATCTTGCCTCAGCCTCAGGAGTGCTGGGATTACAGGTGTGAGAGGATTTTATTTTATTTTTATTTATGTATTTATTTGAGACAGGTCTCCCTACATAGCTCATGGGGGCCTTGAACTCTCCCAGATCCTCCCACTTCAGCTTCCCAGCTTCATCTGGGCTTAAAGGCATGGGCCACCAGGGCCTGTGGTAACTAGATTTAGACAAGGCCCCCAGGGTAGGAACCAAAGATGAGATTCAGATATTTTTGGCTTGTTTTTGTTTTTCAGTACTGGGGATTAAACCAAGGGAGTTCAGAGCAAAAACCCAGCTCATCTCTTTTGTTTGTTTTGAGACAGGGTCTCTCTAAATCTCTAAATTGCCCAGGTGGACCTGGGAATTTTTGATCCTCCTGCCTCAGCCTCCCAGAGCACTGGGATTATAGGTGGTGCTTTTTTCCCTCTTTTTATAAGAACACTAATTATGCTGGGTATGGTGGTACACAACAGTGGTCTCTGAAGGGCATCCTGAAAAGTGCTGAGAGCCCCTGGAGAAATGGTTGTGTGTAGGGCTGGGGGAGCGAATGGAGAAGCAGCTGGGGGTGGTGAGGGCCCAAGGTCCAGCTGTGCTTCTGCAGGGCCCAGGTCCAAATGATGCAGAAGCAGCCAGAAGGAACTTCCATGGTGTAAGTCAAGTACACTATTTTTATCTATTTTCTTTTTAAAATTAAATTACATCTTTTTGCAGTGCTGGGGATCAAACCCAGGGCTGTTTACCACTGAGTTCCCTCAGCAGTCCTTTATTTTGAGCTAGGTTCTCATTAAATTGCCAGGTAGGACTCCAATTTTCAAATCTCCCACCTTGGCCTCCTAAGTAGCTGGGATTATGGAAGAAAAAAAGGAAAAGGGTAAACATATACATGATAAACCAGGTGTGGTGGTGCATGCCTATATCCCAGCACTCAGGAGGCTGAGGCAAGAGGGTCACAGCAAGTTCTAGCCATCCTAGATCACATGATGAGTTCAAGGCCAACCTGGTTTACATAGCAAGACTGTCTAAAATAACAAACAACAACAACAACAAAAAACCCCAAATCCTACAGTATATGCTGGGCATGGCAGCACACACCTATAATCTCAGCAGGAGGGAAGCTGAGATAGGAGGATAGTCATGAGTTCAAGGCCAGCCTGGGTTCTTTCTCCAAAAGAAAACCCAGCAGACTTTGGTGGCACAAGGCTATAATCCCATTCATTCTGGAGGGTAAGTCAGGAGGATCACAAATTCGAGCTCTATGGGGCAATTTTAAAAAGGGGTGGGATGGAACTCAGTGGGTAGTGTGTTTCTACACCATGTACAAGGCCCAGGGTCCAGCCTCAGCCCTGCAAAAGCAAGAAAACTAACAAGCCGTAAAATGAGAGAGAATTGTGCAAATTGTGTCTGATAAAGGACTTATATCTAGACAATATGAAGAATTCCTATAACACAAAAAAATAAAAGGAGGAGTGACTGATCGAAAGTGGGCAAAACATCTGCACATTCTTCCAGATAAAGAATATAAATGGACAATGAGTGCTTGAAAAGATGTGAAATATCATTAGCTGTCAGGGAAATGTGAACCCAAACCACAATTAGCTCCACTTCATGCCCCGCCCCCCCAAAGAAGACAGATGAGGGGCCAGGGAGATAGCTCAGTGGCATAGTGCCGGCCTGACAAGTGTGAAGTCGGGGGGGGGGGGGGGAGAGAGAGAGAGAGAGAGAGAGAGAGAGACTGGGACCCTCACACACTGCTGATGGCAACATGGAATGATGCAGCTGCTTTGAAAAGTCTAGCAGCTTTTCAAAAGATCAAATGTAGCAAAGCATATGACACAGCAATTCCACTATTAGATATGGGCCCCAGAGGAACGAAAACATATTTTCACACAACCGTTTGCACTTGAGTGTTTACAGTAGGGTAATTCAAGCTAACATCCATCAGCTGCTTAATGGGTAAATAAAATGTGGTTTATCCAAACAGCATAGTATCATTGGTAAGAAAGTAACATTCTGATGCATGTTGCAAAATACATGAACCTGCTGGGTACGGTGGCTCAAATCTGTAATCTCAGCACTTGGAAGGCTGAAGCAGGATTGTCTCAAATTTGAGGGCAGCTTGAACTATACACATTGAGACATTGTCTCAAAACCACCAACCAAACAAACAAATAAACAAACAAAAAACTGTTATAAAAAATACAAAAAGTAAGCTAGGTATGGTGATACATGTCTGTAATCCCCGTACTAGGGAGGCTGAGGCAGGAGAACTGCTGCAAGTTTGAGGCTCGCCTAAGCTGCATAGTGAGTCTAGGCCAGCCTGTACTACATAGTGAGACCCTGTCTCAAAAAACAACCAAGTGAGAAGGTGGCCAGGCATGGAGGTACACGCCTATAAACCCAGGCTCTGGGAAATGGGCAGAAAAATCACACATTCCAGCACAACCTGAGAAATTTAGCAACTTAGCATGACCCTGTTTCAAAATGAAAAATTTATAATGGCCTAGGGGTTTAGGTCAGACCATTGGTTCAAACCTCAGTAGCACATACACACAAAGTAAAGGCAAAACTAAGACAAATTAACCAAAAGGTAGAGAGGAGCCTAGCACAGAAAAAAGCACTATCTTGTTTGCTATTATACCCTTTAATCAGCTCATGGCCCGCCCCTCCCCCTCTGCCCGGACCACCCTGAGCCTCCATCTGGGTCCCTTCGCTAGGTCTCCCCTAGGTTCCTGGGTCCTGCCTGCTCCTCCAACTGCTGGCAGCCAGAGCTTTTCAGTTTGACGCTAAGCAGCTCCCATCTGAGAGCCCACCCTGACCTCTCTGCGCCCTGCAGTGAAGCCCTCACCCCTCGTGACAGCCTTCCGGTCCGCAGGTTCTTCACCCTCAGCCCTCATTTTAGTTCCTCCAACACACCCTGCAGTGTCCGGCCTCAGGCCTTTGCACGTGGTGTCCCTCTGCCTGAGACACTCTTCAATCTTGCCCAGTCAGTTGCTCGTACTTTCTCTGTCATGGCCTCCTACTGCTGACCTGCAGTAAACCAAGAGCCCTCAGAGCCCAGGGTCTATGTCATATTCGCCATCTCCCTGGCCCTTCCCAGACTCCAAAGCGTAACCTTTCTTGTCCCACGGACCTGGGGGGTTGAGACTCTGGCCCTGCCACTTCCCAGCTGTGGAACCTCATGCAACCCCTCCTGCGATGGGATCTTAGCTTCAGCTTCCTCATCTCTGAAATGAGGGTCGTGATGTTATAGACAGCTAAGAGAGGTAGAAATATTACAGACAGGCAGACAGGGCTGGCCCTCAAAGGAGCCTGTGCAAAAGATAAGATACTTTGCAACTGTGGGGGAGATTCAGACACATGCCTGAGGGTCAGACCTCAAAACCAAAGATGAAAGGAATGCACCCACATACTTCCCCTAAGGATAAACAACAGTGATTGATACTCTTAAGTAGGCATCCTTCGCTGGGAAAAGCCCCCCCCCCCCACTTCCTTGCTTAGTGACTGACTTCTCCATTTGATCCTCATGTGGTCAATATTACCTGAGCTCATAATCTTATTGGTTGATCATAGTTTTGTCCCGCCTCATGCCCACCCTGTGATTTCTCACTTTTACCTGCCTCATCTCATTGGTCTCTAAAAATCCCTTAGGGCTGGGGATCTAGCTTAGTGGTACAGCACTTACCTAACGTGTACAGGGCCTTAGGTTCAATCCTAGCACGGGGTGGGGGTGGGGGTGGGGGTGGTGTTAGGCGGGAGGGGTTTAAAAAAATCCTTAAGAAGGCAAGGTCCTTGGCAAATCACTGGGAACCCCCTTCTGTCTCTTAGACTGAAGCTTTTTTTTTTTTCTCCAATAAATTATATTGTTCCTAGAATGCATTCTTTGATTTTAGAGAACATGAACTTGTACAGGACATCTAGCATGCTGGGAGTTTCTTTCCTGTATATTAGTAACACCCAGTGTCCCTATCCTCTATCTTCTATGACCCCCTTTCATGAGGGCGTGATGCCAAACCTGTGTTGCTCCCCACCTGGAATGCTTACAGGGAGCCAAGGTGGGCATTGCCTAAATTGCAACCTTATCCGTTAAAATGAGGCCTGGTGAGTTGTGTGTTCTTTCTCCTTTCTCCTCCTCTGTCTCTCTGGAACATGCTTTGGTCTAAGTGTTTTACAGCCCCCCCCAAGTTCACATATTGAGACCTCCTCATCATCACGTTGGTAGTGTCAGACAGGGGTGGGGTATTTATGAGGTGACATTAAGTCAGGAGGGTTCTGCTATCATGAATGAGAATGAGGTGCCTTTATAAAAGGGACCCACCCAGCTGGGAGCCCCTGCCACTGGGTGAAGAGAAGCTGGCCCTCACTTCAGTCTCCTTAGCCTCCAGAACCATGTGAAGTAGGAGACATCTACTGTAAGGCATTTGTCATGGCAGACCAGGAGGACTAAGACACCTGTGAGCTTTTGGCAGAGCACACCACAAGGGTCTCTACTAGTGCTCCTGTATTAAAGACGAGTGACAGCACTTATGAGGGTCTCCTCATGTGCCAAGCACTGAGCATGCTCTATGAAAGAATGGGCTGATTTTCGGAAAACATTTTTGGCTCCTTAGTACCACCTCTCCCCAAATTAAACTTACATTTAATTTTGTTTTTGCTTTTGAGACTTGGTCTCACTATATAGTTGAAGTTAGTCTTGGACTCCTTATGTAGTCCAGGGTGGCTCTGAATTTATGGCAATCTTCCTGCCTCAGCCTCCTGAGTGCTGAGATTACAGGTGTGTGCCACCATGTCCAGTTTATAAAACTCAACTATTTCATCTTTGCTTTTGCTTTATTCTCCTCCCTATTCTGTCCTGCTCTTTTTTTGTTTACTTGGTGTTTTGAGACAGGATCTCATTAAGTAATCTAGCCTGGCCTTGAGCTCAGTTATGTAAACCAGGCAGGTTTTGAACCCACAAACCTCCTGCCTGCCAGGTGTGGGGGTGCATGCCTATAATCCCAGCACTCAGGGAGGTTGAATCAGGAGGATCACCATGAGCTGGGCTACAGAGTGAGACTCTGTCTCAAAAAAACTAATCAAAAACAAAAACAAAACAAAAACACACAAAAACCTCCTGCTTTAGCCTCTCCAGAGGTGGGATTACAGGTGTGAGCCACCACACGCGGCTCTCCCCTCTTTTTCTGTGTGCATGTGATATACAGCAGTGGTGGGAAACCTATGGCATGGGCGCAGCAGCGGACACGCGGAGCCCTATCAGCATGTGAGCCAAGTCTTCCACCCAACTGAGCATTAGACAACAATTGTTTTTCTAAATTAAAACCTCAGTAGTTCAGGTTTAATTGCAGTGTTGGCACTTTGTGACAAATAAATGGGGTTGAGGTTACAGTTTGGGTACTCAGTCTCTAAAATGTTCACCAACACTGATATACAGCATGCATAATTACATATATATGAATATTTATATATAGTATATATGTATTTTCCCTTAACTATTTAAGTTGCAGAGGTTTTTTTTTTTATACCAACCTTTAATGCAAAACAGATTTTGCTGCCTAACCCAGTGTACCAAATAGATATAAAACAACAATTTTAAGCCAGGTATGGTGGTTGCACGCCTGTAATCTCAGTGCTTGGGAGGCTGATCTTGTCTCAAAAAAAAAAAGATTTTTTTTTTTTTGGTATTACTGGGAATTAGACACAGGGACTGCAGAGCTATATAATACATAACATTTGCTTTTTTTTTTTTTTTTGAGATAGAATCTCATTAAGTTATCTGGGCTGTCCTCAAATTTCTGATCAGTGGCTGGGATTACAACTGTGTGCCAATGGGCAGGGCCTTTGTCCCACCCTATAAAATCACACTGAGGTCAATAAAACCCCACCTAGCCAAGCCCTTCCAGTTTGACAGGGATGGCTCAGCCCTCCAGAGCCAGGGAGAGCCAGCCAGGCCTCTCCTAGGCCCCAGCTCTCAAGTTCCCTGGGTGCTATCCCAGCTGTGACCAGCAGGGTGGGTCAGCAAAAACCAGTGGCACTGGGCATTAGGGCAAAGGTGGTCACGAGTCCAGATAGTCAAGGTGACTCAGCACATCTCAACTTCTCCCTCTTCTTTCCCCACTTTTCCCCTAGAAATGCTCATCAGTGTACTGGTTTTACTGGCTTTGGAGGCCAGGACTCCTTTGTTCACCATAAACCAAGACCTTCATGAGGAGCCTGGGGAGGTGGACACTGAAGAAGTGTCCCTCCAAGAGAGGCTGAGCTGAGAGAGCAGAGTCCTGGAGGCTGTGGTGGCCTCCACCCGTTTTTGGGGTACACAGATAGCTACTATCTCAGTCACTATGGCTAACAGGGGTGGGGTTCCATATCTGGATCCCCAGGTCCAGCTGTGAGCTGGTAAACTGTGGATTTAGGGGGAAGGGTGCACTGGGGGATGCCGCACCCTCTCTGGCATACCTTTGAATTTTCAGCCCCGTCAACTTTTCCAGAGCTAGGGTTTTCAGGTCTTCACTCAATGTCTCTGTGACCTCTCTGTTCTCTACTTACAACAACCTACCTTTAAACTTTTCAGTTTCCAACTCAGTATTTAAGACCAGAAACTCCAGACATTTTTGATGTTTTAAGAGTATGAATTGGTTTCAAATCCCAGCAGCCTCTTACCAGCTGTGTAAGTTACTCTTTGGGTCTGTTTTATTCTCTCTCTCTCTCTCTCTCTTTTTTTTTTTTTCTTTTTTGAGACAGGGTCTTGCTATGCAGTTCAGGGTGGCCTTGAGCTCACTTTGTAGCCCAGGCTGGTCTCGAACTCCCAACGATCCTCCTGCCTCAGCCTCCCGAGTGCTGGGATTACAAGAGTGAGCCACCACATCTGGCTATTCTCTTTTTTCCTCTATTTTTTTTTTTTTTGAGACAGAGTCTTGGTACTTGCCAGGGATTTAGCTCAGTGGCTTAAGTGCCTACCTGGCAAGTGCGAGGTCATGAGTTCAATCCCTAGTACCAAAAAAACAAAGCAAAACAAAACAAAAAAAAGTTCTGTTGTGAGTCTTGGTACTTACTATGTAGCTCAGACTGGTCCTGAGCTCACTACGTAGCCCAAGCTAGTCTCCAACTCACAGTAACACTCCTGCCTCAGTCTCCGGAGTGTTGGGATATTACAGGCACACACCAGCACACCTGGCTTAGGGCCTCTGTTTTCTCTTCTATCAAATGAGGCAATGTTATTTCCAGCTCTAAATGAGTACTGCCATGATTTAACCACGTGGCAGGAGCGCACCGCGAGGCAGCAAGTTGATGCTGGCTTAAGGAAACCACCACCACCACCACCACCACCACCACCACCACCACAATAACAAGCACGGTCACACCAAGAGCATTTCATAAGAGCCCTAGGTTTACATCTAACCCTGGCTCTGGAGTCCCCTAGGCTCCCACGACCAATTTCTATGACTTTTACTTGCACAAAACTGAATCTCGTAGTTTCCCCCATTTGTGCCCCCGAGGCCACCGGCTTGGCTACCCAGATCTTCACACACCTGAACAGGGCACTAGTGGCCCCTCAGCCCGGCCCTCAGCCCCATAAAACCCCTTCCTAATGCTCTGCTCGCGTGCCCCATGATATCTCCCACCGGCCCCGGCTCATGCCTGCTTGCACCGCCTGCGCCAGGGTGGTGAGCCCGGTCCTGCCAGTGGCGCCGAAGATCGCGATCTTCTTGACAGCCATGCTGTGGGGTCCTGGTTTTGCCACGCCCGAGACACAGGACTCGCGGGAACCCAATGGCTGCTGGGTGGTGCTTTCCCCCTTTCTCTAGACAGAGGGATGGGGCGGAGCAGCTCAGAAGGTCCCGCCTGCGCCCCGCCCCCTGTTCAGGCCAAAAAACCTCGGCCTCCCGCAGAAAAGTACGAGAATGGGGCTGGCTGACGTTTGTTTGCAATTCTTATCGCCCAACACTATCGGCTCGGGCCTACTGGGAGCAACTTCCAAGTTTAGGAAGGGCTCTAGTGGGCGGGACCAGAGGAGCTTGTCACTCAGTGCCCCGCCTTCGCGCTCCAGCCACTCGGGCGGGGCGGGGCGGGGCGGGGCGGGACTGAAAGCCACGCCCATCGCGCTCTTTTAGCTCTTGCCCGCTCCTTTCGCGCCTCTGGGGTGACCCCGGTACTCACTACCGTCCAGGTGCTCCTCTAACACCAATGGGATGGTGAAGAAGAACTGGGTGGGTGCGTGGGTGTGGTGTGACATCATGTAACTGCGTGTCTAGGGAACTGTGTGATCTTCGTGACCCCAGGTACCCACAAGGGAGCGCACGACTGTGGTGACCCCTATGCTATCCTTTGTGTTAGAGCGCGACTGTGCGTGACCCCACATGTGGTTGGCACTGATGCTGTTCTCCTGTGACCTTGTGGTGGCACTGTGGGTGCCAGTGTGTGTCAGCCCATGTGACATAGCGTGAGTGTGGAACATAAGCCATAGTAGTGTGTGGCTACTAGACTGTAATAGTGTGTGAGACCTCGTGTGTCACGGAGGGTGTGTGACACTGGTCTCAGGTGAGTGTGTGACTGTGATGCTCTTTGTGATTTGCTGTGACTGTGCCGTATGAGTGTGTAGCAGTTCAAGATGTGTCACCCAGTGTGACTGTGTGACTGGTGTGACAAATGTGAGTGTGTAAATTGTTCAACACTGATTGTGAAACTGCATGATGTGTGGAGGTATAACACTCTGTGACTTTCTGGGCGTGTGCTGCTGTGTGACATGCATGGTTGTGTGTGACAGCACGTTGGTGGTGGCCCCATTTGAGTGTGTCATGATGTGTGGCGCCGTGGGACTCTTGTTCCAGTGTGGGGCATCGTGTGTGTGATTGCGTTTGACAGCCTGCCGGTTGACCCCGTGCGACCCAATATGAGGGAGTGACACTGTGCGTGGACGTGGAGAGCGCGTTCGTGACGTTGCAAGTGGTCTCGCGTGCGGGAGGGGGGAGTGTGTGAGCCCGTGGGAGGGCGTGACGGTGCCTCACCCGCGTGGCCCGGCGTGTGACGCGCGGGGACCCGCCCTCAGGCTTTGGGGGCGGCGGGCCGTGGGCGGGAGGGGGTCCCGGGGGCGCGCCGAGCGCGGCGGCGGCGCGAGCGGGGGGAAGGCGCGGCGGCGGCGGCAGCGGCGCATGCGGACCTGGCCAAGAGGCGGCCGGCGGGGCCGAGAGGATCCGGGCCGGGCCGCGCCGCGGACACCGGCAGGGAGGGCTGTCTGGCACGGCGAGCGGCGAGGACGGCAGCGCCGGCGGCTGCGGGCCCAGGTGAGCGGCGCGGCGGCCCATGGCCCTTCCCCCAGGTCTCCCCAGCTTCGGAGCATCCTCCCCCGCGACCCGCACGGCCTGAGCCCCTCGCTCTCACTATCTGGATGGAGGCAAGGGGTCGCGGCAGAAAGAGCCCCAACTCCCTGGCCAGTCCAGCTCCACGCCCTGTGGGGGTCCCTCACAGGCCTTGTTTTCCCAGGCCCCCTCTTCCTCGCGTAGACCGCAGGGAGAGGAGAGGTGCGGCGTGGGAAGGGTTATCGCATCGGCTCGCACCCGCAGCCCAGCGCAGGGCCAGCCTTTGCCGGGCCGCGGGACGCCCCTGCCCACCTCCCCATCACCTTCATCTCTCTTGTTTCTCTATTCTGTCTCCGAGTATTGCCAGAGCTGCACCCCGGCCTGTCAGAGCTCGCCAAATGCTAAGCGCCTCCTCATCCCCAAGTACTCTTCACTGAGGAAACAGTTGTGACACCTTTAACAGGGAAGGAACTGAGGCACAGAGAGGCCGAGATAAAGATGCCAGTGTAAAGATACAGCAAGAATAAAGCAGGAGTTGAACGCATCTCTGTCTGGCTCCAGAACAGGCGCTTGGATTTACTAAACTATGTAACCAGAGGATGAAGGCAACAGTGGGTGGGGGCACAGCTTGGGCACAGAGCTCTAGCAGGTCCTGGGTTTGATCTCAAGCCCCACAGGAGGGGAAAAACTGATAATAGCAAGAAACATGTATTGGGGTCTTACCCTGTGCAGGATAACATGTTCCTTGTATTTTAATTCATCTTCAAATATCTCTAGGATTTTTGTGGATGAACAAACTGAGGCCCAGAAAGGCAAAGAGACATGGCCAAGGTCACACAGGTGATGGGGTAACTGTGTACCCACTTTCAGCTTTCCATGGGAAAACAGAGTCACGGTGGAGTTTGGAGCATCTGCCCAAAGGGACACTGTCCACTATACTGACCACATCCCAGGTCAGCCTGTCTTCCTAAAGCATCCATCTGGGTCTTTGGAGAAGGGGGTCATTTAATTAATTCATTCCTTTCCTAGTCTTAGAACTAGGACTGGAGACCAGCAGGTTAGAGATGTAACCGATGTCAGCCCCACTTGGATCTCATATTTACAATCTAACAGCATCCTAGAGCAGAACTCAGGAATAATGCTGCACAACAAATCACCCTGAACTCAGTGTCTCAAATGAAGGATTTATTTAGCCATCAAGTCTGAGTTCAGTGATTTAGGCTGGACCTGGATAGAAAATTTTTCTGATCTCTGCTGGGTACACACTCATCTTGGGGTCACAGTGGGGAACTCTACCTGGCCTTGGCTGCAATAACGTGGGCCTTAGATCTGGTCTAGCCCACATGTATTTTCTGGTAGCCACCACGGAGCACAGGCAGAAACATGCTCAGTCTCTTTAGTCCAAAGCCCAGAACCAGCACCCATCACTTCCTCCCGATTGTTCTGGGCAAAACAAGTCACACAATCAAGTCTGGTCACAGACAGACCTTTTCTTTTCTAGCAATCAGAGGACATTGAGGAATTACATGGCAAACACTATGGATATAAGGATGATGAATTTGGGGTTAATACCATCATTTTTATCATCATTTTATACATTTGAATCCTATTTATTAGTTGTAAAACTCAGGCAAATGAAAAAACATTCTGTGCCTCAGTTTCCTCCTCTGTAAAATGGGTCTCAGAAAAACTGCTGGGGAATTAAATTTGTAAGTATTAATTAAGAAAATGGATATGAACTACTAAACAAAGAACAAGTGGACAATAATGTTCACTACTGTTATTATGGCTACCTTATGGAGTTCTAGTGATCTAATGTTACTGTTTTAGTAATAACAGTGATAAACTGCTGAGCCTTTACCCTGTGCCAGCTGCTAAGTCAAGGGCTTTACCACAGTTGTATGGTTAGGGGATGAACATTTAAAGATATTTTTGGTGAGTACTGAGGATTGAATTGCGGACCTCACACATGCTAGGCAATGTTCTACTACTGAGTTACACTGCCAGTGTTTTTAAAAGTTTGAGACTGAGTTTCATTAAGTTGCCTAGGCTGGGTTCAAAGTTGTGACCCACCTGTCTCAGCCTTCTAGGTAGCTGGGATTGCCAGTGTGCACAACCATGTCCTGCTATTATCATAATTATGTCCACTTGAAAGACAGAAGAGCTGAGGGTGAGAGAGGGCACAGGACTTCCAGCCAGTCGGTAACTTCTAGTAGTTAGTGCTTAGAGCTCCGCTCCGGTTTCCAGGCCTAACTTGTCTTTCCCTATCCCCAGGCCTCACCTTCCCAATGGCGCAGGTCCCAGGGGAAGTGGACAACATGGAGGGGCTGCCTGCCCCCAACAACAACAACAACCCTACAGCCCGCTGGGAGAGTCCTGACCGAGGCTGGGAGCGGGAGCCGCCAGCTGCCTCCACTGCAGCGGCTTCGCTGTTCGAGTGCTCCCGGATCAAGGCCTTGGCAGGTACTGGGTGGGCAGAGGAGAAGGGAGGGCCTGCCGGTGGCCTCTGTGCTTCATGGTGCCTTCGCCTTTGTGGGTGGGAGGAAGAAGAGACTCCCGGGCACTTAGCACTTAAATCTTTAGACGGGCTCCGTGCAGTATCCCTTGAACACAGAAGCGTTGTGTAGTCATGATGGCCAGCGTAGTGATCATTGCCATATGTGGCTGCTGAGTTCCTAAAATGTGACCAACAACACTCAAGGGACTGAGGTACTCTATTACATTTTACTTAGTTCACTTACTTACTTAGGTTTTTTTGAGACAGGGTGTCACTGTGAAGTTCAGGAGCTTGAGCTCACACTGTAGCCCAGGCTGGTCTCCAACTCACGGTGATCCTCCTGCCTCAGCCTCCCGAGGGCTGGGGGTACAGGCGTATGCCAGCAAACCTGGCAAATTTTATTTAGTTTTAGTGAATTTAAATTTAAATAACCACATGGATTTGCACTATAGGGGTGGCACAGCTTTAGAGCTTTCAAAATGCACAATCCTAGAAACGTGGGACTTTGGGAGCATTCTACTCCCTTAGGATCCCGCCGTGCAGAACACTTGGATTGTAGGACTGTGGAGTTTACAAAAGTCAGAGATTTTCAAAATTTAGGCCTTGAGCAATGGAGACTTTTGGAAATACAGAACTTTACAGTCAGTGATCTTAGACGTTTTAGTCATTGCCCCCAAGTATCTTAAAGCCTTGGAAACCGGAACTCTATGCACACAGAGACTTAAAACCATTTGTTTATTTATTTATTGAGTCCTGGGACTTGAACTTGTGCAGGCAGGTGCTGAGCTATCTCCCCGGTCCCTTAATTTTTAAAAGACTTTATAATGTAAACCTTTTAAAGATTGGAACATGGATGTAGAGGGATTATGGTTTTACCACCAAAAATCTTAATCTCAGGCCAGCTGGGAGGGTCGGTCACCTTACTTAGATGTTTCAGAAAAGGTATCGACAAAACCAGAGAACTTTAAAAAACAAACAAACAGAACTTTATGATTATAGAATCTTAGAAAGATCGGCCTTCAAAACCAAAGACCCTTTAAACTTTAGGATTATATATACATAGGTTTTGGAAAGTAAGAACCTTAAACTATCACACCTACATAATTTCATAATCCTAAACTTTTAAAACATAAAGCCCATAATAGCATAGACCCTTGGGATGGAGCTTCTGGGAAACATGGACCACTGTATTTATAAAATATTGATTGTCATAATCATAAAATCTCAAAACACTAAATCTCAAATCAGTTCCCTCAATCTGAGAACTTTGATAACTCAATATTTTATAATCATAGGTGGGTCAGGGGATGTGGCTGAGTGGCAAAGTGTTTGCCTGACATGCATGAGGCCATGGGTTCAATTCCCAGCACCATAGGAAAGAGAGAGAGAGAGAGAGAGAGAGAGAATGAAATACAGTCATTGGATCTTATTTATTTGATTTAGTTTTTTTTTTTTTTGGAGACAGGGTCTCACTATGTAGTTCAGAATGGCTTTTTTTGGGCGGGGGGGATCGAACTCATGACCTTGTTTTTGCCAGGCAGGCGCTTAAGCCACTAAGCTAAATCCCCAGCCCCAGAATGGCTTTGAACTCACTGTGTAGCACCCAGGCTGACCTTGAACTCGTAGTGATTGTCCTGCTTTAGCCTCCCAAGTGCTGAGATTACAGGAGTGTGTCACCATGCCTGGCTAAGTGTGGAATCTTTGGTATAGTCATTCCTCAGTCCTCAGGGCTTGGATACAGGACTTCTGAGGATCCCAAATCTGCATATAAAATGGCATGGTACTGGTGTATAACCTACACACACACACACACACACACACACACACACACACACACACATATGTGTGTGTGTGTCAGGAATTGAACCTAGGACCTTATGCTTGCCAGGTAGGCACTTGTGTCACTGAGCTATATCCCTGGCCATTTTTTTCCCCTGTATACTTTAGCACATTCACAGAAGAACCATAATCTGTATGTCTCACTGCCGGGCAGCCTGTACTGCCAGTGGTAACTGCATGATTGTCCCATGCACCACCGTACCACTTGAACCCCAGTACTACACACTGGTGGATAGTCACGCATGTACCACTGATGGTTCAAGCCGGCAGGAATGTGTTAAACCATCTCTAGATTACTTACCATATCTAGTTCTGTGTAAATAGTTATTATATTATATTGTACAGAGGCCAAAGGCTAACCACAAATCCTATACACATTCAGTATAGCTGCAATTTTTTTCTGATATTTTCATTCCACAGTTGGTTGAATCTGCAGATAAGGAGGCCAGCCTGTTCTGAGATTCTTACAATTGTCTAAGGAGTTGTGGAAGGGTGTCATGCTCAGAGGCCTCTGGGAAAGCAATTGACATAAATGAGTAAGTGGAGAGGGAGATGTCGTCTGGCCCTTGATCACCAGCTGCAGCCATAGAAAAATACAGTCTCAAAGTTATTAGCTCTGATATTGATCTGGAATTTTCCAATTGAAAAACAATTTGTGGGCCGAGGATTTAGCTCAGAGGTTCAAGCACCTGCTTGGTAAGTGCAAGGTCATGTGTTTGATCTCTGGTACAACACAAAACAAAAAAAAAAAACAAAAAAACCCAGGATTGCTGTGAGTTTGAGGCCAGCCTGAACTCCATAGTGAGACCCTGTCTCAAAAAGACAAAAAGAAAAACAAAAACTAAGCAATGCACAAGAAGAAATTATAGAAACACATAAACGTCAAATCCAAAATTTGTTATTTCAGCTAGAAACTATTTATTTTGTCTTCTCTGTTTCTAGCCTGTGCTAGACGATATGGGAGCTAACCTGGTCCCACCCTCATGGGGTTCTCAGTTGAGTAGGAACAGAGCCAGATCCAGCCAGATGGAGATGACCAGAGCGTCAGAGCCAGGCTGGCCTGGGAAGCTCAAGGAGTGTAGGTGCCCAGCAGCGGTATGGGATGGGGGTTAAGTGCTGATGGGAAGGAGCTGGCGGAAGTCAGATCTTAAAGGGCCTTGTAGGGTACTGGGAGGTCACGGGCACTGTAGAACTATATGCTAGAGAGCATCTAGACCAGAGAAATATAAAGATATCTTTTAGGAAAAAAAGATTTTTTTTTTTGTCTTTTTGAGACAGGGTCTCTCTGTGCAGTTCAGGCTAGCCTTGAGCTCACTTTGTAGCCTAGACTGGTCTTGAACTTGCAATGATCCTCCTGCCTCAGCCTCCCGAGTGCTGGGATTATAGGCGTGAGCCAGCGTGCCCGGTTTGTTTTTTGTTTTTTGAGACCAGATCTCACCAGGTATCCCAGGCTGGCCTTAAATTTACAGTGATCCACCTGCTTCAGCCTCCTTAATACTGGGATTATAGGTGCGAGCCACCATACTTGGCTGCAGTATAGATTTCTTAAATGCACTTCAGCTCTGTTTAAATTCCCTTTGTCTGAAATTCTATAGCTCTGCAACTAAAACACATGTGCAGAGAAATTACAGAACCACAGAATTTATTTGTTTGAGAAAGGGTCTCACTATGTAGCCCTGGATGCACTCAAATTTGTAGTGGCCCTCCTGCCTCAGCCTTCTGATTACTGATTGCTGGTGTGCACCATCACTCCCAGCTAAAGCCAGGAACTTTTAGCTTCCTACTGATGTCAGAAGGCTGCCATCATGCACAACCACCTTGCTGCTCAAAACGCAGATGCAGGTAGGCCATTAAGGTGCATTTCTTTACATTCCTTTGCTCATTTTGCTGCTATTTTTCTCTGTTCAAACTAAGGGAAAACATGTCACTTGGAGCTGGGCTTGGAAGTGCTTGCCTATCATCCCAGCCCTTGGGAGGTTGAGTCAGGAAGATCACCTCACGTTTGAGGCCATCCTGGGCTACATAGTGAGTTCCCGGTCAGCCTGAACTGCATAGCGAGACCCTGTGTGAAAAAAACAAAAACTGTCCTTTGGATTCCACGTTCAGAGAATTCTCTTACACATGCATCAGAGTTTGTGGCTTGCTGTGGCCATTGCTATGTGAGAGGTCTCTCTCCTCTCTGCCACTCATGTCAAGAAGCAGACAAAGGGTGATGGCGCATGCCTATTATAATTCCAGCACTCTGGAGGCTGAGGCAGGAGAATAACCACAAGTTTGAGGCCAGCCTGGGCTGCATAGTGAGTTTAAGGCCAGTCTGAATTACATAGCATGACCTGGTCTCAAAAAGGAAAAAAAAGCAGACAGTGCAGCCCCAGAGAAATCCTGTCACTACAAGTCAAAGATAAAACACCCTCCTAAGTTCTCACAGCACAGATTGGTCTGCTAGTCTTTGAATTTTATATAAGTGGATTATGCATTATGCATTCCTCAGTGTCTGGCTTCAGTCACTCAGCTTCAGGCTTGTGAGATTCATCCGGCTCTCCTGTGCTGGTAGCGCACTCCTTCTCCTTGCTGTCGAGTGTTCTGTAGTAGGATATACCATGGTTTGTTTATTTGTTCACCTGTTGATGTGTACTTGTGTTGCTTCTAGTTTTGAGGGTGTTACGAATAGTCCTGTTGTTCACTTTCTAGTACATGTTCAAGGGGGACTAAAGCACTCATTTCTAGTGACTGATACCCACGTGGATATGAAAGTGTTGGGTCATAAAATTTCTGTCTGTCTGTCTGTCTGTCTGCTGTCTGTCTGTCTTGCTTGCTTGCTTTCTTGCTCTCTTTCCTTCTTTCTTTGATATTGTGTCTTGCTCTGTAATCCAGGCTGGCCTTGAACTCATTTATGGAGCCCAAGTTGGCTTGAAATTTGTGATCCTCCTGCCTCAACCTCCCAAGTGCTGGGATTACAGGTGTGTGCCACGCTTGACTATTTATTTATTAGAAATAAAGTCTTGCTCTGTAATTCAGGCTGGCTTTGAACTCCTGGTGATCAGTCCTCCTGCCTCAGCCTCCTAAATGCTTAGATTACAGGCATGCACCACCACACCCAGCCTACATCTAATGTTAGCAGACACTGCCAGTTTCTATTTTATACTCCCAACAGAGGTGTGTGAGAGATTCAGTTGCTATGTGTCTGAGCCTTACTGTGGTCAGTCGTTATGATTTTATCTGTTCTGGCAGGCGTACATTCTGTTGTCGCTTTCCTTGGTCTGGTCTGAACTGCAGAGTCATAAGTCCCTTATGACTACTATTCACTCCTGATGTTTTTGTTTTTCTCTGGCCTTTCAGATATCCTCTTGTGAACTGCTACCACCCATTTTCTTATTATTTTCTGTTTTTTTCTGACAGTTTTGCAAGAACACTGGTCCTTGTCTGTTATATGTGTTGTGAATATTTTCTTCCTTTTTGTGACTTGTCTTTTCACTTTTTTTAACTTTTCACTTTTTTAATGGGGACTTTGGATGAATAGAACCTTTCTTTCTCTTTCTTTCTTTCTTTCTTTCTTTCTTTCTTTCTTTCTTTCTTTCTTTCTTTTTTTCTTTTTTGCGACTCTCTCTTCCTGTAGTTCAGACCAGCCTCAAACTCACTAGATAGCCCAAACTGGGCTGGAACCTGTTGCAGTCCTCATGTCTTAGCACCCCTCCCCACCATGGGGGATTGCATGTGTGCACTGTCATGCCTGGTTTTAAATGTTTTTATATTTAAAGGGCTGAGTATATAGTTCAGCACAAAGGCCCTGGATCCAATCTCCAGTAGCACACATAAAAAATTATTAAACTACATTAAAATCAAGAAATTCTGTTCATCAAGTGGGATGTGGTGGTGCACACCTGTAATCCCAGCAATCAGAAGGCTGAGGCAGGAGGATTGTCATGAGTTCTAGGCCAGCCTGGGCTACATAATGAGTTCAAGGTCAACCTAAACTGTAGAAAAATCCTGTCTCAAAAAAAATTTTTTTTTACCAGGGATTTAGCTCAGGAGCATAAGTGCCTGCCTGGCAAGCATGAGGTTGTGAGTTCGATCCCCAGTATAAAAAAAAATTTTTTTAATAAAAAATAAGTTTTGAGAGAGGATCTCATTACATTTGTAAATTGCCCCAGATAGGGTCAAACTTGTGATCCTCTTACCTCAGCCTCCTGGAGTGCTGAGATTACAGCCATGCACCACCACATTCAGCTTTGTTTAATGACTATTTTGTAATTATTTCTGGACTGGGGTGTGGCTTCTTGGTAGAGTGCTTGCCTAAAATCTATTGAGGCCATGGATTCCATTCTCGACACAAAAAAAGAAAAAATTCTTATGTTGCTAATCTGTTGCTTCTAAGTGTTATGTGGGAATTTTTTTTTTTTTGGACAGACTCTTGCTCTGCAATTCAGGCTGGCCTTGAACTTACTACATAGTCCAGAATGGGCTTGAATTTGTGGCATCCTCCTGCCTCAGCATCCCAAGTGCTAGGATTACAGGCATGTGCCACCATGCCTGGCTTTTTTTTTTTTTTTGGAGATGGAGGGTCTCACTCTGTTTCCCAGACTGGTCTTGAACTCCTGGGTGCAAGCAGTCCTCCCACCTCAGCCCAGGTGCATGCTACCACACCGGGCTACTTATATCTTACTTAAGAAATCTTTACCTATGCCAAGATCATAAAGTTTTTTTGTGCTTTTTCCTAAAAGTCTTACTGTATTCCTTTCATATTTAGATTATAAGCTAAATGATACTTATTAATTATTGGGTACAATGTGAGTCAAACCTCATTTCTTCCCACATAGGTATCCAGTTGATTGAGTCATTAATTATTGAAAAGACTGACCTTTCTCTCCCAAAGTGCAGTGTCACTTTGTCATAAATCTGGGAACCATACGTCTATGGTTGTGCTTGCAGGTGTTGCTACCTGATGAAAGTTCTAGCAAGTTTGACTCTGCATTCTTTCCATTTTTTTCTCATTCAGCCCTGAGCTGTAAGACTCATCCATGTGCCAGGTATGTTGATGAACACCTGTAATCCCAGCACTTGGGAAGCTGAGGCAGGTGCATCCAGGCAAGTTTCAGGCCAGCTTGGGTTACATACTTCAAGCCCAGTCTGAATTGCAGAGCGAGACCCTGTCTTTAAAAAATAAATAAAGGGATCGTCTATGTGACTCTGAGTGAACCTAATCTGTTGCTTCTAAGTGTTATGTGGGATCTGTTGTAATCCATTTCCTGTTGCTGTAACAGACTATCTGAGACTGGGTAGTTTATAAAGAATAGAACAGTAATGGTGAACCTTTTAGAGACTAAGTGCCATACTGTAACCCAAAACCTACTTATTTATTGAAAAATGCCAACACTGCAATTAAACCTGAAAACTGAGGTTTTCACTTAGAAAAAAAAAAAAGCAAAAACAAAACCTCTACACTACCATCTTTTGTCTTAAAAGAAAAACACAATAACACATATGCCACAGGTTCACCAGCACTGAAACGGGGTTGGCTGAGTGTGGTGTTACATACCCATATTCCCAGTTTCATGAGAGGCTGAGTCAGGAGGATCACAGGTTTGAGATTAACCTGGGCAACATAGAAATACTCTATCTCAAAATAAAATTTAAAAAGAAAGAAAAGGAAGAACTATTAAAATAATTAAACTTAATAAATATCATTTAGTTTATAATCTAAATATGAAAGGAATACAATAAGACTCACTTTGGGTGCATTCATTATCCTGGCACGTTGGTGGTAATTACTTCTTACTAGACAATGGAAACAGTATTTATGATGTAATTTTTATTTTAATTGATATATTTAAAGTGTGAATCTCATGTATAAATATGTAAAATGTTGGCATAATATTGGATTAATATGACATATAATTATATCCAGAGGATGTAGCTCTGTGGTAGAGCACTTTTATATCCTGAATGTCCCTGGGTTCAACCCCCTTGTGGTAAAGAAAAGGTTGAGCTTGTGGTTCCCGAGGCTGGAAAGTTCAAGAGTGCGGCTGGCGCCTGCGCGGTTCCGGGAAAGGGCCTCTCGCATCCTAGCACAGCAGGCCGGTGGGTGGAAGAGGCTGCATAATTTGCAGCCCTGCCCTCTAATAACCACCACCCTAACTACTCCCGTCTCAGGGGAGCCAGGCCCCCCTTCCTGGAGGTGGAACTCTGGGGCTCACCATGCTGCACAAGCCTCCTCCATTCAGCCCCTTAAGCTCCTGCCACCTCTCAGCTCTGTGACCTCAGGACCAGATTTCAACCTATGTTTCAGAAGGGACGAACCATATTCAAACCATAGCAGGGCCACTGTCTCGTGCTCTCCTGCAGCGTTTTAGTCAACCGCCAGGCTGCCTCCTGTCTTGAACCTCCTTTCCACAATACTCTTCATGGAACCCCTTGCTCATCGACCCTTGGGAACCAGTGTGAGAGGTCTTGGGAATGCACATCTAAGGGACGGAGTCGCTGGGTCCCGGGCTGTACCATACCTTCGCTTGGCTATGACAGCTCAGGTAGCTTCCAGCCACCTCGGTCTCCACCCTAAGAAGCAGACACGAGGGCTTAGGATAGCCCCACATTTCTACCAAAGTGGTGTTTTCTATTCTTCACTTCCCAACGAGTCCCAAACTAGTGGCCAAACCCATGATGTCCATATTAAATCTTTCTCTTTTCCCCTTTAGCCAGTGATGGGTGAAAGACTAGCTGTTAGCTGGATGAGGTATGCTTGTGATTCTACACTCTGAGAGGCAGAAGTAGAACAATTACAAATCCCAGCCCAGGCTGGGCAATTTAGTGTCTTAGTGAGACCCGGTCTCAAAATAAAAAATAAAATAAAATAAAATAAAATAAAATAAAATAAAGAGTGGGGAACGTAGCTCAGTGCAAGGATCCTGAGTTCAATCTCTAGTACCAGAGAGAGATAGAGGCAGAGACAGAGACAGGGGCAAGGGCAGGGACAGGAGGAATCAGGATCCTCCTTTCTCACTGTTGCAGTTCATTCAGGGGAGCAAGTCCGTAGTGTTCTTAAGCTTCTCAAAGAAGTCTGGGGCCATGAAATTCTTATTCCAGGGAGGTCCGTTTCTCTTGTGATTGACAATCACCACAGTGTCCTTTGTTTTTGAGTCTTGACAACTGTGTTAGACAGGACCCTGGCAGGAAGCAGGCAGACCCCTCAAAAGGTAGACTCAGAGACGGTTTAGTGAGGGCCCTGTTTACTGAGGGACGCTTGAAGGGCCAGGGAGACCCAGGCACTGGGGCAAGGAGGGTCAGAGAGGATGGAGGCAAAGGGCCTGCAGCAGGGGCTGGGGATTCAGGAGAGGACCAGGTGCTGGCAGAGCGGCTCAGACAGGGGGCGGGAGGGTCCCTCTCTTTATGTTCTGCTGCCCAAACCCAGCTGCAATTCTGAGGGTCTCTAGGGCTGTGGATACCACAAGCCTAACCTCAGCCCTACCTCTGCCCTAACCCCACCCCAACCCCAGCCTCACCCAGCCTCGGGGGAGGAGGCAGCGCCCAAGGAGGAAATTGAAGCCCTTCTTGATCACTCACAGCAGTCAGTGCTCAGTGTCACCTTGGGTCTGAGTGACACTTTTAGGCATATTAGGCATCTTTAGGCATCAATGCATAGCAATTGCCAACATTTAAAAATAGATTTTGTGCCAGGTGTGGTGGCTCATGCCTGTAATCCCAGCACTCAGGAGGCTGAGGCAGGAGAATCGTTTGCAAGTTCAGGACCAGCCTGGGCTACAAAGTGAGCTCAGGACAAGCCTGAACTGCATAGAGAGACCCTGTCTCAAAAAGACAAAAAAAAAATTTGTTTTAAAAAATTAGATTTGCTTTGTTTTGTTTTTTGAGACAGGGTCTTATTTGAGCTCATGGTGATCCTCTTGCCTCAGCCTGGGATTACAGGCATGGTGGGTGCCACCAGCAAAATTAAGATTGTTTGGCTTTTCATGAACAATTATCTGATACGGCAGACTAGGCTTCTGTGCCTGTGAGGCTGTGCCCTCCAGCTGTGGGGGCTGCTGTCCCCCATTCATTCATTCATTCATTCATTGAGAGGTACTGGGGATTTGAACTCAGAGCCTTCACACTGAGCTCATTCCTAGCCCTTTTAAAAATTATTCTTTGAGAGAGTCTTGAGAGGCTGGGCTTACACTTGTAGTCTTCTTGCCTCAGCCTCCCACACTGCTGGGATTACAGGTGTGCACCATAATGACTGGTCATGCTGCTCTTTTTAGGAAGTCCTAGTTCTCTCAGTGAACACAGCATGCTTGGCTTCTGTGATTGGCTCTGTTTTTGATTCCTGCTCCATGCTAATGAGATTGTGATCACAAAACCCCGAATATCTGGACATCACCCTTTATAAAGTTGTCACCCAGTGGCCCATGATAAGTTTCTAGTGGTTTTCTTTGGGTACCATTGAACTAAAATTACAACACAGAAGACATTTTCATGGGTGTCGGGTGATGGCACATAACTATAATTCCAGTTTATGGGCAAACTGAGGCAGGAAGGCTGCAAATTCCAGGCCAGCCAGAGCAACTTAGTGAGACCCCATTTCAAAGTAAAATTTTCAAGGGGCTGGGATATAGCTCAGTGATAGAGGGCTTGCCTAGCACAGAGCACTCTGAGTTCCACCCACAGCACCATAAAGTATAAATGTCATGCATCTAGCTCCCTCTAGTATGGGTTCTTGAGAACCCATCAGGCATGGTGGCACCTGCCTATAATCCCAACTCTGGAGGCTGAGGCAGGAGGATTGCCAGAGTGCAAGCCTAGGCTTGGCTGTGTAATGAATTCAAGACAAGCCTGGACTACATAGCAAGATCCTGTCTCAAAAAAAGAATAATACCATAACTTCAGCACTTGGAAGTCTGAGGCAGGAAGATTGCCCTGAGTTTAAAGTCCACCTGGGCTACAAAAAGAGTTCAAGGGCAACCTGAACTATGTAGGGAGACCCTGCTTCAAAAAAACCTAAATAAATAAATAACAATAAAAAAAGAACCCATAAAGGAAACCCATACCTAGTCTAACCTCCCCTTTTTTCTTTAGTACTGCCAATTGAACCCAAGGTCTTCACTCCAAGCTATAGCCTCAGCTGCACCCCATTTTGTGACAGAGTTTCACTGAGTTGTTAAGTTGCATGGGCAGGGCTTGAACCCGTGATCCTCCTGCTTCAGCCTCCCAGAGTGCTAGGGTTATAGGCATAAACCACTACACTAAGCCAAACACCTCTTTTGATAAATGAGGAGACAGAAGTCCCGAGCAGGGAGATGGCTTTGAGAAGCTGCACAGCCAGCCATCAGGAGGGGCTAGAGAATCCCCCCCTCCATGCTCATTCTGATGCTGCTGTGGAGATGCACAAAAGTCCCACTTTGACTTCACTGTCAGCCCCAGTCTGCTCTGTAACGTGAGCACTGGCTGTTGGAATGCAGAGCTGTGAGTCCCTAGTCACGGGGCTTTCCTTCCATCCTCTGTCATGTATGACTCATGGCCATGTGTTCACATGGCCCCTGTCCTGTCTAAACAGTACAAACCCCACGGGTAAACAATCAGGGTATTTCATTTGGATTCACTGTCAGCATCTTGCATTTGCTTTCAGATTAGAGGTAAACATTCAAGGTTCAACTCAAGTAAACACAAAACTGATCAATGTATATTTTCTACTCTATGTAAAATACAATACTTAAGGGTGGTACAAAAAGATGCATTTTGTGTGAAAAGGCAATTATTGAGAGATTTCAAATGGTCCAAAAGGGGAATGAGATAGGAAATATATATCTTTATTCCTGTCCTGATAATTTTTTTTTTTTTTTGAGATAGGGTCTCGCTATGCAGTTCAGGCTGGCCTGGAGCTCACTTTGTAGCTCAGGCTGGTCTCATACTTGCAAATATCCTCCTGCCTAAGCCTCCTGAGTGCTGGGGTTATAGGCATGTGCCACCACACCTGGCTTTGTTTGGATAATTGAGGCATAGTGGAGCCCACTTACAATCCCAGGACTCTGGGTTGCTTGAGGTAGGACGATCACAAGTTCAAGTCCAGCCGAGGTGATTTAGCAAGATTCCATTTTATTTTTGTTTTTTTTAAGATTCCATTTTAAAATAAAGAATAAAAAAGGGCTGGGCGTGGTGGTGCATATGTGTAATCCCAGCACTCAGGAGGCTGAGGTAGGAGGGTCACCTTATTTGAGGTCAGCCTGGGCTTCATGGTGAGTTCAAGGCCAGTCTGAAGTAAATAGCAAGACCCTGTCTCAAAAAAAAAATCAATCAATCAATCAAAGCCAGGCATGGTGGCTCACGCCTGTAATCCCAGCACTTGGGAAACTGAGGCAGGAGGATCATTGAGAGTTCGAGACCAGACTAGGCTACAAAGTGAGCTCAAGGCCAGCCTGAACTGCATGATGAGATCCTGTCTCAAAAAGACAAAAAAAAAAAAAAAAAAAAAAAAAAAAAAAAAAAAAAAAAAAAAAAAGAAAGAAAGAAAGAAAGAAAGAAAGAAAGAAAGAAAGAAAGAAAGAAAGAAAAATCAATCAGTAGTCTGGGGCTGTAAAAACCCTGCATTTAATCTCCAGTACATTATTTAGTAATGCAATTCCAATAGTAACTGTGCCTGCTAAGGTGTTATAGCAAACAGATCCAACATTTCGGGGCTGTAGCCTAGTCCTCCCTCAGGGACAGCTCCGATAGGAGCCCCCAGTGGTCAGGTAGACACCAAGAAAATCAATGGGTTGCTGGTGTCTTCCAGCCTGTGCTCTGTGGGCTCTGGTGTTCCAGAGAAAGGAAGAGAATGGCCGAGTTGTAGTTTCCTTTTCTGAACTATTTTTTTACAGGGGTGTGTGGGGGAGGCCCTGGTGATGGAACCCAGTGTCTGTGCAGCTCAGAGGCACTCTACTTGCTGGCATGCTCTGTCTTCCTTCTTTCCTTTTTTCCTTTCTCTTCTTTCCTTTTCTGTTTTTGGAGGGGGGTACGAGGGATTGAACTCATGAACTTGCACTTGCCAGCCAGGGCCCCTGGCCCTCTTTTTTTTCTTTCTTGCCAGATAGTGTCTTGCTGGGCAAGATGGTACATGCCTGCAATACCAGCACTTGGGAGGCAGAGGCAGGAGGATTGCTGTGAGTTCCAGGCCACGTTGGGCCAAGGTCAACCTGAATTGCATAGCAAGACCCTGTCTCAAAAAAGTGAAAGAAGAGGAGGGGGAGGCAGAAAATAGAGGAAGAGGAAGAAGAATTAAAAACAGGATCTTGCTGATTTGCCCAGGCTGGCCTGGAATTTATAACCCTGCTACAGTTTCCCAAGGAGCTAGGGTTACAAGCCTGTGCCATCATCCCTGGCTCATTTTTAAAAGCAATTTTTTCTGGGCATAGTGGTGCACCCTTATAATCCCAGCACTCAGGAGGCTGAGGCAGGAGGATCACCTTGAGTTTGGGGCCAGCCTGGTCCACATAGCGAGTTCATGGCCACCTTGAACTATATAGCGAGACCCTGTCTCAAAAAAAAAAAGCACAACTTAAAACAATTTTTAATTATGAGCTAATCATAAATTCATAGGGAGTTACAAAGATAGTACAAATGATTTAGAACATGAGGTCATTTTACTTATTTATTTCTTTATTTATTTTTGAGACAGGGTCTTGCTATGTACTTAGCACATAGCCCAGGCTGGTCTCAAACTCATGGCAATCCTGCCTCTGCCTCTGTAGTGCTGGGATTACAGGTATGTAGCACCACGCCCAGCTAGATAAGCTAAATTTAAAATGAGGAAAGGATTGCAATAGACATTTCTCCAAAGAAGGATAAATGGTCAATGTTGATACTCAGCATTATTAGCTATTAGATTGCACAAATGCAAACCATAATGAAATAACATTTCATAGCCACAAAATGGTCGGAATAAGGGAGGGAAACACTAAGCTAGCAAAGAGGCAGAACCGGAACCCTGGTGCATTGCTTGTGGGAAAGGCAAATGGTGCAGTGAAGTTCAAAAAATAGTTTGTCAGTTCCCTAAGAAGTTAAACAGAGTTGCCATATGACTAGGGAACTATGCCTAGGTATTTCGTAGCCCCTCTTACTTGAAGTTTCACTTTCTGAGGTTTCATTTCCTGTGGTCAACTGTTATCCAAATATAATACAAGAAAAATTCCATAATTAAACAACTTACAAGTTTTAAATTACTGTTAGTACATTTTAATAATTGCTCTATTGTAGTTTTTGATCATTTTCTCTATGCAAATTTATGGATTAAACTCTGTAATAGGTATATAAAGAAAAAATTAATATACAAATAGTTTCATACTTTTGGTGATTTAGGCATCATCAGGCATGTAGGAACTTATTCAAAATCACTGAAATCTTTTTTTTTTTTTTGGTACCAGGGATTGAATTCACGACTGTGTGCTTGCAAGGCCGGTGCTTATGCCGCTGAGCTAAATCACTGGCCCAATCACTGAAATGTTATGTATGCAAAAAAAAAAAAAAAAACTTGTACCCAAGTGCCCATAATGGTGTTATTTATAATAACTAAAAAGTGGAAAGAACCCAACCATCCATTAGTTGCTGAGATAAAGCATATCCAACACCATGGAATATTATTTGGCTATAAAAAGGAATACAGTATTGATCCTTGTGACAACACGGGTGACTCTTCAAAACATTATGCTGTGTAAAAGAAGCCAGGCACATAAAAGACTGTATATTGTATGATTCTATTTCTATGAAATCTGCATGATGGGAAGGTCCATAGATACAGAAAGTAGCTTCCTGGTTGCTGGGAGAAATGACTGCTAATGAGTATGAGTTTCTTTTTTGGTCAGTGCAAATGTTATGATACTTGTAGACTCTGTGAATACACTAAAAAAACACTGGCCTGGTGTGGTGGTGCATGCCTGTCATCCCAGCACTCAGGAAGCTGAGGCAGGAGGATCACTGTGAGTTTGAGGCCAGCATGAGCTAATGGCAAGACTGTGTAAAAACAAACAAATATACTACTAACAACAGCAACAAACGGCACTGAATTTTATACTTTAAAAGGGGATTTGGGGTGGGGGGTGGGATTTAGCTTAGCATCACAAGCACCTGCCTGACAAGCACAAGGTTGTGAATTTGATCCTTGGTACAACAAGAAAATTAAAAAAGGATTTTTTTTTTTTTTTTGAGACTGTCTCTTGCTATATAGGCCAGCCTGGCCTTGAACTCCCTATGTAGCATTTAGCTTCCTGAGTGCTGGGACTACAGACATGGGCTCCCACATCCTGGGACACTTTGCTTTTAATCTCCAACTGTTCAGTATGACCTCTCCATCCTTTCCACAGCTTCTGCCTGGGTCCAGCCACACCTCTCTCCCCTAGGTCTCTTCCCCATTTCCTTCCTCCCTGGGCTTCTGGTTGCTGTTCTTGCCTGCTCTGGTTTACTGCTCTCCACACAGAAGCCGGTGAAATTCCAGAAATGCACCCCCTGGCCTCCTCTTAAACCCTCATGGTGCCCGGCGTTGGCTAGCGTGTTCCCTGTACAGTCAGGGACGTTGGGCACTGTTTGCAGCTAGGGTGATACACAGGGCGGCCTCCTGTGGAAGTGATATTTTGGGAAAACTGTGAAGAACAGGGCGAGGGCACCGGTTGGGCACAGTGGTTGGGCAGGGGAGGCCTCCCAGGTGGGGGGAGCTGCTGTCCACGCCTTGGGCCTGGCCAAGGTTTGGCGGGGCGGTGGGTGGAGGCTGCGGAGCAGCAGGAAGGGCGCCAGAGCTCCTGGGGCCGGGCTTACCGGCGCTGTCCTCCAGATGAGCGGGAGGCAGTGCAGAAGAAAACCTTCACCAAGTGGGTGAACTCGCATCTCGCCCGTGTGGGCTGCCACATCGCCGACCTCTACTCGGACCTCCGGGATGGCTTCGTGCTCACGCGGCTCCTGGAAGTGCTGTCGGGGGAGCAGCTGGTGAGCAGGTTGAAGGGCTGGGACCAGGGGCGGCCCTGGGCCTGGGGGGGGGGTCGTGGGCGTCGCCGGAGGGGTCGGAGCCCACCACAGGGAGGGGAGGGGCTCCGACGGGCTTGGGGGTTTAATTGGACTGTAAGGCGCTTTATTGGAAAAAGGAGCCCAGGTTATGGGTAGCTAAGGGCATCGCTGTAAAACAGGCACTGAAAGCTTGAGGTGATGGGATTACACCTGCAACCCCAGCAGGCTGGGAGGCCTAGGCAGGAGGATGGAAGATTTGAGCCCGGCCTGGGCAATTTAGCGATTTAGTAAGATACTGTCTCAAAAATAAGAAAAAGCTGAGGATCTAGCTCTGAAGTGCAGAGTCCCTGGGTGCAGTTTCCAGAAACAAAAGAAAATAAAAGGGAAGAAAAAGGAAAAGAAAGAAAAGCTGCAGAACTTTTGGAAAGGCTCAGTGGGGGCCTGGCTGGAGGCTGGAGGTGGGGCATCAGTGAAAGGGGCGTGGTTTGTCGTGACATGGGCGTGGCTTGAGAGGGGCGGGGCCGAGGCGCCTTGCTCTTGGCCAGGTTTCCTGGCCCAACGCCTCTGCTACCCTAGCCGAAGCCCACGCGTGGCCGCATGCGGATTCACTCGCTGGAGAACGTGGACAAGGCGCTGCAGTTCCTGAAGGAGCAGCGCGTCCACTTGGAAAACGTGGGATCGCACGACATCGTGGACGGGAATCACCGGCTGACGTTGGGGTTGGTCTGGACCATTATCCTGCGATTTCAGGTGATCCCCAAATGATCTCTGACCTACCCCCCAACAGTGTGGCCTCAGGAGGGATCCTCACCCGTTCCTCATTCCTTCCATTCTTCCTTCCAAACATAGGTGGTGATGGAAATGATTTTAAAAACTGTCATCATGGCCTTATCCTGATGATCATCATTTTCATATTGTTTACTCTGCTTCAGGCACTCCAAGCACTTGCTGTTTAAAACCCACAGCAGTCCACCCGTTAGGTATTAAATATGACCTGTTACCCTGTTTTTACCAGTGAGGAAGCCGATAGGCGAGATCTTGTGCCCGAAGTCACACTCAGTGGGCGTCGGCTCTCAGATTCCGCTGCAGCAGAATTGCTCCAGGACAGAAACGGATGGATTTTGTTATTGGAGAGACTGTATTGTGATCAGGGAGTCAGAAAATAAGTACATCAATAAATAAGACATATATGGAAAAAGAAACAGCTCTAGTTGGAAGAATTTAAAAAAATTTTTTTTCTGCTGTCAAATTAGAAAAGGAATTTTAAAAATCTTTGCAGGAAAGATTGCTTCAAAGCATTAAAAGAGATAAATATCAGGTTTGTGGTGTTGAGGTTTTGCAAGTGGTGGTCAGAAAAGGACTGTCTGAGAAGCTGGTGACCGAATGACAAAAAAGATGAAGGGAGGCCAGGAATGGTGGTGTAGGACGATCATTTTGAGTTCGAGGTCAGCCTGAATTACATAGGGAGACCCTGGCAAAAAGAAAAGAAAAGGAGACTGCATTCCAGTTCCAGGCAGAGGGCACAGCAGACACCAAGGCCCTGACGTGGGAATAACTTGGCAGAGCTCGAAAAGCAGAAGAAAGAGCAGCGAGGCAGGGAACAGGAAGCAAAGCAGAGGCTTTCGCTTTAGTTTGTCTGCACTACGGAGTAAGAGGAGAGTTTTATCAAGGGGTGACGCATGATGGGACTTAGAAGGATCCCTCTGGTGGAAGGTGATGACCACAATTGGGGGCCGAGAGCCCCCATGCCATGTGAACCTACCTCTTCACCTCCCCCTCCCTGTGCAGTGAGGGTCAGCATCCCCTAAGGCTCAAGCCCTGCTGGCCTCCATAGCCGAGTTTGTGCCTTCGCAGATTCAGGTCATCAAAATCGAGACTGAGGACAACAGGGAGACACGCTCAGCCAAGGATGCTCTGCTCTTGTGGTGCCAGATGAAGACAGCTGGGTGAGCACCCCCTCCTCACAGGCAGGTGGGCCCCCAACTCTTGGGTTTCCTTCTGGGACAAGAACTTAAGGAGGGGCCCATGGCCTGTGTCCAAATTTCTATCTGAATTAAATGGGCAAATAAAATATGTCCTGAGACTGCAGTGCCCTGGGGAGAATAGGTCCTGGCCAGGTGGGTGTGGGGAGTGGGTGGAGGGTAGGGGCAGGGGTGGCATGCAGGGGGCTTCGTCTGACTCCTCTTTCTGCATCTGTTTTCCCATGCATCTCTTTCCCTCTGCGCTTGTTTCTCCTTTTACCTATCTTGTGCCTGACTCCACCCCTACTTCTTCTTTCCCTGCCTCTCTTCTTCCCTTCTTTCTTCCCTCCCATCTCTTTCTCTTTCCCCTGCCTTCTCTCCCTGTCTCTATCTGTGTCTCCTCCTCCTCTCCTTCCTCTTCTTCCCTTCGCCTTCTCTCCCCTCTCCTGTCTTTCTTCATCTTCCATCCTTGCTTACCTGTCATTCCTATCTCTTTCTATCATCCATCTTCTCATCCATCCTTCCACATCCTCTCTCCCTCCTTTCCTCTTGATTCTTACATCTCTCCCTCTGCTCCCTCTCTCCACTGCCAGTTACCCAGATGTAAACATCCAGAATTTCACCACCAGCTGGCGGGATGGTTTGGCCTTCAATGCCCTCATTCACCGGCACAGGTATCAAGGGGCCCCGGGCAGCATGGCCCAGCTCTGCCTGTCCCCCGGCCCGCATCCCCATAGCAGCACATGTGCTGTGTACAGATGACACCCAGAGGGGACCCTTCTTTTCACTTCTCACATACAGGCACACTTATGTCTCTCACACTGGTGCCCTTCACATTTTCACACAGGTGTGCACAATCGCACAGACTGCTGTCCAGGCCACATACCCTGTGCACAGATACACATACACCCACAGGTGCAGATACCTGTGCATGCCTGCAGCCTATACCTGCCACCAGCCACTTAGATGCTTTGATCCCCCCAGGGTGAGAAGCCCACACCCTGGGGGTTCTGTCCATGCTGGTAGATATGCAACACCTCCTATCTGAAAATTCTACCTCATAGGGTATCCCTGGGGCCCCCTTCCTAGCTTCTTGCACAATCATATATTCATACCTCCCAGACCCAATGCCTAGCTGGCTGAGGGCAGGGCAGCCAGAAAAATGACACCCTCATCATGATTACCCACATGACAGATTGGAAAAACTGAGGCCCAGAGACTGCTCAGTTGTGGCAGAAGCTGGCAACCAGCTTTTCCTGGAGTGGGCTGTATATACACATGGTGAGACCTACACACAGCCCATCGTATGGAAACCCACAAGCTGTAACCAGGGTCATGAAAATGCTAGCTGATGTTTACCATGTGCTTTCTCTGTGCCAAGCATTGTCCTCCTGCTTTCCACGAGTCATTTCTTTTTCTTTTTTGGTACCGGAAATCAAACTCAGGACCTTGTGCTTGCCAGGCAGGCACTTATGCCTCTGAACTATATCCCGAGCTTTTTTTTTCTTTTTTTTTTGGGGGGGGTGGAGATGGTGTCTCACTACATAGTTCAGGCTGATCCTGAACTCACTATGTAGCCCAGGTTGGCCTTAAACTCGAAGCAGTCCTCCTGCCTCAGCCACCCAGGTGCTGGGATTACAGGTGTGTGCCACCACGCCTGGCCTCCACTGAGTCATTTCATATTTAATAACCCTACCAGGCACTCACTATTATTGTTATCCCCATTTCACTGAAGATCAGGGAAATGGAATAGCTCATCCAGAGTTGACATAGCCAGGATGTGACCAAGCTGGCCTTGAACCCTGATGGGCTGGTCCTAGCTCTCACTTTTTTTTTTTTTGATAGTACTAGGGTGAAACCCAGGCTTTTTGCACTGAACTACATCCCCAGACTTTAAAATTTTTTTTTCTCGGCACCGGGAATTGAACTCACAACCTTGTACTTGCCAGGCAGTTGCTCACACCACTGAGCTAAGCCCCGGGCCCTATTTTTAAATATTTTAAAAAAAGTTTTTTTAAAAGAGGGCTGGGCTGGGGTTTAGCTCAGTGGTGTAAGTACCTGCTTGGCAAACTCAGTCTTGAGTTTGATCCCTGGTACCAAAAAAAAAAAATTTTTTTTGAGACAGGATCTTGCTAAGTCACAAAGATGCATAGGCTCGGCTCAGAACAGGAAAGATCCTCCTGCAACAGGATCCTCCTGTTTCATCTTCCCAGAGTGCTAGGATTACAGGTGTGCATCATCAGATCCACCACACCCACTTTAGACTTCACGTTTCTAACCATGACATAATACTGTACGTGAACTCACCTGAGTAGACATGTGTGTTGAAAGCCTGTGTCCTCACGCAACAGACATGAGGACTAGACACATGTATTGTTGGATCTTTTGAGAGAGACATGCACAGACAGGCACCATGTGGGCATATCTCCCCCAAATGCCTACATTTGCACAAGGCTGACTCACACATCTGTGCACAACACCTGGAGATAAATGGACGCACACACAGTCCCAGAAGCCCACATACCCGAGTCCTTCTCCCTCACACAGCAGATGGGTGCTGCCCGGCTCCGAGGCCGCCACACATAACGCCCTCTGTGGCGTTATGCCCCACCCCTCCTTCCTGGGTGGAGCAGCTGGGGTGTCTTTTTGCCCCTTTGGCCACCGGCCCTGGAACCTGCCTGCCCTGTGCCCCTGTCCAGGCCCGACCTCGTGGACTTCAGCAAACTTGCCAAGTCCAATGCCAACTACAACCTGCAGAGAGCCTTCCGCACAGCGGAGCAGCACCTGGGGCTGGCGCGCTTGCTGGACCCTGAAGGTGAGCCCCACATGACCCCAGCTCGTTCACCCACCCCGCGGCCTCTCAGACGCAGTTGCACCATCAAGTCCCATGGCCATTCCAAATCCCAGCCCCCGCCTCTCCCTCACCTGCAACCCTCCTTCCCACTGTTACCTCTCCAGCTCCAGCCCAGCCCCACTGGTGCTGCCAGCCCAAGGTCACCCTTGCTCTCCTGCCTTCCTCCTTCCCTCTTCAGCCCCACCCTTAACCTGCTCCCTGGACTCAACCAGACTCAACCCCTTCTTCCCAACTCAGCCCAGCCCAGCCGCTGCCCCTGCCCCAAACCCATCACCACTTCCAGCCATCTCAAGCCCCAGTGCCAGCGCCACCCTTTGCACTGTCCCCATCCCTAATCATGTCTCCATAGCTCTGTTCCTGTCCCCATCCTGGATCCAAAGCCCAAGCCCTTTCTGTCACTGTGTAGGACACTGTTGTTACCCTCCAGCCCCTTCCCTATTTCCAGTCTGTTTCCGGTTGGCCCAGGTCTGTACCTGCCTCCAGCCTCATTCCCAGTCCGGGGTCACTTCTGGCACCAGCCCCCACCTGAAAGGACAGCAGCTCCCTTTTTCTGAGCTTCTGCTGTGTGCCGAACACAAGGCTGGGAATGTTACTACAGCTGTTCCCTCCCCTTCATCCTCAACCTGGCTGAGTAGAATTTAGCAGTCTTGTTTTAAACAGATGGAAATGAAGGTGCAGGGCAGTGACGTCACTTGCCCACTAACCATGACCCCTGAGCTCATGGTCTCAAGGAGTTCTCTGCCTGGCCTCTGAGAACTGTATTCTGGGCTGTGCCTGGCATATAGTAAGGGTCCGTGGATATCAGTTTCATGAAACAGGTGAAGAATGGGGGCCAAGAATGTGATTGGATGTGGTGGCATATCCTGGCACTGAGAGAGGCTGAGGCAGGAGGATGCCAAGTTCAAGCCTAGTCTGGGCAACAGCAGTTTAGTGGGACCCACTATCAAAATAAAAAGTCAAAACAGCTGGGGTTGTAGGTTAGGGAAAAGCTTCTGGGTTCAATTTTCAATACTGCCCAAATAATAATAATAATGTTGTGTATTCAGTAGGTAATTTAAGTGACCTCAGAATTCCCTGACTTGTTGAGGGCCTCTCTTCTGCCAGTCTGTTCTAATACTTACAGGGCTCCTGGGAAGCAGGAAGTATGGTTATCCTTATTGTAACCATGGGGAAGCCGAGCTTCAGAGAAGTTAGATTCATTGTCTAAGAGTGTGGAATGGGGCCGGGGATATAGCTCAGTGGCACAGCACCTGCCTGGCAAGTGCACGGTCTTGAGTTCAATTCCTGGTACCTAAAAAGAAAACAAAAACAACCCCCCCCCCGCAAAGAACATGGAGTAACTAGAGTAAGTGGTTGAGCTGAGATTCAAGTACATGCCACCTTCTAAGCCCCAGTCCTTGGCTTCAGCACTCAGACATACCCCATTCCTACACTTAGTGAATATTTACTGAGCTCCTACTCTGTGTATTAGCAATAGCAAGAACCATGTTTTTAAAAAGACAGGGATAGTTAGTTGGTCATGAAGAGCTCAGTCTCTAGATAATAACTTAATCATGTCCCTGAATATATAATTGTAACTTGTGATACCTTCTGGGAAGGAAAGAATAAGCTTTTAGGAGATAGAATAACATGAGGAGACCAACCCTAGGCAGGATGAAGAAGGAGGCTTAATTGGAGAAATTTGAGTTGAATGCTGAATGGGAGTTAGACAACAGACAAAGGAATAGTGTCGGACAGTGAAAACAGTATGTGCAAAGGCCCTGGGGTGGAAAGAATGGTATGTTTGAGACATATATTTCTGTGGGTTTATACATGTCAGGCATATTTATCACATCAGGTGGATCCCCATTGGGCAGGTAAAACGCTGAGAGATGTAGAAATTGTCTTGCCCAAGGTCATACAGTTAGTAAGAGTCACGCTCATGCTTTCCCACACCCCTTCCCCTCAGATGTAAACATGGAGGCCCCTGATGAGAAATCCATCATCACCTATGTGGTCTCTTTCTACCACTACTTCTCCAAGATGAAGGCTCTGGCTGTGGAGGGGAAGCGGATCGGGAAGGTAGGAAGAGGCATGGAGTGGGGTCAGTGGGAGCCTGGGAGCCAGCGGGGGGCTGTACTGAGGCTGACCCCATCTCCCCTGCCGGCCAGGTGCTGGACCAGGTGCTGGAGGTGGGAAAGATTATAGAGCGCTACGAAGAGCTGGCGGCGGAGCTGCTGGCCTGGATCCACCGCACCATTGCCCTCATCAGCAACCAGAAGTTTGCCAACTCCCTGAGCGGGGTGCAGCAGCAGCTGCAGGCCTTTACGGCCTACTGCACACTGGAGAAGCCCGTCAAGTGAGACCCTGCTCTGGACGCTCGCTCGGGGAGGATGGACGCAAGTAGAGTGCTGGGCGGAGCCACGGGGACCCGCTCCTGAGCCTGCTTCCCTTCAGGTTTCAGGAGAAGGGCAACCTGGAGGTGCTGCTCTTCAGCATCCAGAGCAAACTCCGGGCCTGCAACCGTCGCCTCTTTGTGCCTCGGGAGGGCTGTGGCATCTGGGATATCGACAAGGTCAGTCTGGGGAGGAAGAGGAGAAGCAAGGCAGCTGGTGGAGTTGGGTAGGTTGTGCGCTGCTCAAGGGCGCCTTCCACATTGTGGTGTTCATGGATTGGGTCTTCATTCTGGCTATTTCCCAGCAGTGGTATTACAACATTTTTGCTCCCGTTCCTAAGGGTTCCATGTATATAATGAGTGGTCTCAGAGCTGCTAGGGCCATTAAACAGTGGGGAGTTGTGGGAGTCTAACTGTTCTCTCAACTCGTCCAGGCATGGGGCCAGCTGGAGAAGGCAGAGCACGAGCGGGAAGCCGCCCTGAGGGCTGAGCTGATCCGGCAGGAGAAGCTGGAACTGCTGGCCCAGAGGTTTGACCACAAGGTGGTTATGCGGGAGAGCTGGCTGAACGAGAACCAGCGCCTAGTCTCCCAGGTACCAGGGTGGCTTGGTTTGGGGGGTGGGGAGCAGGACTGCCAGCCCTGGGACTAGCAATGGGGACTTGGTCTCTTAAACATGGGAAGCGTTGTCAGAGTCACCTAGGTGACAAGTGAAGGCGGGGAGGGGTCCTCAGTAATTGGTGTCCTAAGCCATTGGTGGGTGAGGGGAATGAGCCTGATTGCAGATACTGAGGGGTGAGGCTGTCTCCAAGCCATAGGGAAGGCAGAATTACTGTCTTCAGAAATAGAGGGACTGTTTCATCTCTTATGTGACAAGGGAGGTTGTATTTGGTGTCCAGGGTGGCTCATAAGGATAGAATTCATTTCCCAAGTAACAGAATATGACAAACTTTATTCCCAATCTCCAAGACAATGGAAAGAGGGGGGCCCGTCTCTTGGGTGACGCATATAGGGTTAGAGATGTAACCCAGGAGGGTGGGACTGGTCTCCAGGGTAACAGAGAAAGCAAGTTGGTCTCCAGGGTAACAGGGAGATGAGACTGGTCTCCAAGGTAACGGGACTGATTTCCAGGATTACTGGGGAGGATGGGACTGGTCCCCAGGGTAACTAAGGAGTGGACCTAGCATCCAGGGTGATGGGTAGGAGAGTGTCAGGGTCACCCAGGGCCAAGGTGACAAGTGCATGGCTAGGGCAAAATGGTGAGCATCGGTGGCCTGTGCTACCCAGGACAACTTTGGGTATGAGCTGCCGGCAGTGGAGGCAGCCATGAAGAAGCACGAAGCCATCGAGGCAGACATTGCAGCCTATGAGGAGCGGGTACAGGGTGTGGCAGAACTGGCACAGGCTTTGGCAGCCGAAGGCTACTATGATGCCCGGCGGGTGGCTGCTCAGCGTGACAGCGTCCTGCGCCAGTGGGCCTTGCTGACTGGGCTAGTAGGTGCCCGGCGAAGCCGGCTGGAGCAGAACCTGGCCCTGCAGAAAGTCTTCCAGGAGATGGTCTACATGGTGGACTGGATGGAGGAGATGCAGGTGCGGACTAGAGCAGGGCCCCGGCTAGGGGTGGGGTCCCGGGAGGATTGGGAGGGACATAGACCCTGAACAAACTGACAAAGAGGTAGGGGTTGAAGAAGCAGGAGAGAGAAGGAGGAAGCCAGGGAGACCAAGAGAGTAAGCAGGCAAGAGAGTGTGAGAAAGACACAGGAACTAAGAGGAGAGGCAGAAAAAGAAAGGCAGGCCAGACATGGTGGCATATGCCTGTGATCCCAGCTCCTCAGGGGACCCAGCCTGGGCAAGCTAGTGAGACCCTGTCTCAAAGTAAAAATGAAGGCATGCAGCTCGGTAGCAGAAGGATTACCTAGAAAGCATGAGACCCTGGCCTCAATCCCCTGGGATGGGGAGAGAGGAAGAGTGGGGGAATCAGAGGGTTGGGGAGGGAGGTGAATGGCCCTGGGGCAATGCTGTGCTCAGTGCTGCCCGTTCCCCTCCCCAACCCTGCAGGCTCAGCTGCTGTCCCCGGAGTGTGGGCAGCACCTGGTGGAGGCGGACGACCTATTGCAGAAACATGGGCTGCTGGAGGGGGACATTTCAGCTCAGAGCGAGCGTGTGGAAGCTCTCAACGCGGCAGCCCTGCGTTTCTCCAAGCTGCAGGGTGAGTTGCGCAGGGCTATGGAGTAGGGTCTCCAGGGACTGGTGCTAATTGAGGCAAGAGTGATTCCTCAGACAGCAGGAAAGCATGACCTCCCTGGCTTTGGAGGCATCTAAGCCAAGGGCTGGATCACAGCACACTTAGGAATTATGGGGAGATTCTCCTGCTTTGAGATGCTGCAGTAATTAGGTCCTGTTTATGAACATTTATGTACCAAGGCCTTTGCAATTCAATCTTAGTGAATATTATTTTAAGGGGTTGGAGATGTAGTGCAGCAGTAGAATATTTGCCAAGACCCTAAGTTTGATCCCCAGCACTAGAATAAAAGAAAACCCACAGATCAGGTGTGGTGGGGCACGCCTGTGATCCCAGCACTCAGGAGGCCAAGGCAGGAGGATTGCCGAGTTTGAGGCCAGCCTGGGCTACAAAGTGAGTTCAAGGCCAACCTGAACTGCATAGCGAGACCCTGTCTCAAAAAGAAAGAAAGAAACAAACAAAAATACCAAACCAAACCAAACAAAAAACACAAAAGAAAATTCATGAAACTGTGTAAGGTAATGGGTAGTCAGGGGCTCTTCAATGAGAATAAAGGGGAATCAATTGGTTTATGTAATTAAAATGTCCAGGGAGAGACAGTTTGACTTCAGGCATGGCTGGGTACAGGAATGGGTCAGTAATCCTTTTATTTTTATTTATTTTTTGTTCTGGTTCTGGGAATTGAAACCAAGACTTTTGCACTGAGTTACATCCCTAGAACTTTAAAAAAATAATTTATTTGTATTTTTATGTGTTTGAGACTGTGTCTTAAAGTCCTTAAGTTGCCCAGGTTGGTTTTGAATTTGTGATCCTCCTGTCTCAACTTCCCAGAGCGCTGGAATTATAGGCTCAGTGCTACCTCTAAAGTTCCATCTGTCTCTATCATTTTGGTCTATATGGGTACTATTGTTAGACATTCCCTCCCAGCTGCCTAACAGACCCAAAAGGAAAGGGATCTCTTTCTCCCAATAGTTCTGATAAAAGTCCTAAGGAAAGCTTTCATTGGCCCACCGCAGTTTCTTTGCCATTGCTTAGCCAACCATTGTGGCCCTGGAGCACGCAGTGATCTCATTGGCCACACCAATGACTTCCCACCCTGTGGCCAACAGTGAGGTCAGCTCTCTCCAAAGACAAGGACTGGGAAAGAGAAGTGGAAAGCCCCTACTGGAAGTAGAGCAAAACCAAGACTGGCTCTAAGAAGGCTCCCATTCGCCGAGGGCAGTGCTTTCTAGCTAAACACCACCAGAAACTCTCTGTGGTCATACACTCCATGGGGAACCCCGGGGGAACTCAGTAAGAGAATGTTTCAAGGAGCTTGTTAGTAGGATTTGGGCTTACACAGATGATATGTGGGATGATCCCATTTAATGTAGTGTGTTAGGGTGTGGAGGGAATGCTGTCAGGATGTGGAGAGAATTAGATGATTGAACATTTTGATTGTAAGCTTTTCTTTTGGCGGGGGGGCAAGGGGATGAAATCCAGGGCCACAGAGCTACAGCCCAGCTAATCTTCATCACTTTCAGAAGGTAGTGGAGGAGCAGAGGGACACTGCCACAGTCATGAGGCAGCAGTTATTTGCGTTAGCTCTGCCAAGGGGACACATGGTCATTCTGGTTTTTGTTTTTGTTGTTTTGTCTCTTCGAGATGGGGTTTCACTGTGTACTTCAGGCTGGCCTTGAGTTCACTTGATAGCCCAAGATGGCCTCAAACCCACAGAGATCCTCCTGCCTCCGCCTCTCAAGTTCTGAGATTACAGGCGTGGGCCACCATATCTGGCCTACCCGGTCATTTCCAGGGCTTGCCTGGCCACCTTTATTTCATTGCTGGCCACACATGATTGTGCAGTAGGCTGGGGTTGTTCCTTGGTCACAGAGTGGCCTTGGCTGATGGCGTTCTGCCGGCTTTCTGGTGCCCCTCAGCTGGCTATAGTTCCGACAGCAGTGAGGCCAGCGTTTGTGTTTCTCACTGAGGAGGAAACTGAGGCCCGGGCCTCATCACCCCAGGGTGATGAGGGAGTTTCCCACCCCTGTGGGGCCACATCAGATTCTAGGGGCGGATATCAGAGTTTCCCTTCAGCCTCAGTGAGGATGTTGACTTGGCTCAGACCTCTGTTACTCATATCACAGCTGTGGGGAGCCTGTTGGGACCCCACCTTCACATCAGGGCATGTTTGTCCCTGGAGGCTGCCTATCTTCTCCTGCAAGAGCCCAGCTCCTGGGGACAACTAGTAGTACTGAGAATGCAGCAAAGTGGCCAGTGTTGGGTACTCGTTATTTTGGAGACCAGAGGCATGGTGCCTGGGGAGTAGTCTGGTGTGCGATCCCAAGCGGCTGCTTCTTAGCTGATCTTAGGCACATTGCCATCCTTCTCTGAACCTCAGTTTACTTATCTGTAAAATGGGGCTAATGAGGCTATTAGCTCCATATGATGGTTGTGAGGATTAAGTGACATCATTTGGGACTATGGGCTGATTACATAGAAGCTTTGTTACATTTATTCAGTGGGACACCTTGGCATTTGAGTCAATATCAGTGAATTTCCAAAACAGCATTCTATCTAGGGTACTGTTGCTCATACCTTTTTGTTTTCCCCCCAGGGAGAAACCCATTTACCTCATGTGCAGCATTCACATGCACACAAGTACTCACACACGCACACACAGATACACACACACAGCTTTGGTTTGGTTTGGTTTGAGACAGGGTCTCATTAGTGTAGCTCAGGCTCGCCTTGAACTCACTATGTAGTGCAGGCTGGTCTCAAGTTCATGGTGATCCTCCTGCCTCAGCCTCCCTAGTGCTGGGACTACAGGCGTGAGCCATCACACCCTGCCACAAAAGTTTTACAAAAACAATACAGTACTTCACCTTACCTTGTGAGTTGCATTCTGATTTTGTTAATTCATTCCGTTCCACTAAAGAAAAGTTGGTTGTGACCCACTAACTTCACCATTCTCTAGTCACAAACCAGAAATTAAGGAGGAAGGTGAATTATCCAAGGGATGAAGGAAGTTCAGGTCACCACTGGACTTTCTAAGGCAGCAGAGGAAGAGAGGGGACCCAGAAACATGCCTTGTGAACAGAGAAGTTTCATTTGTCCCAGTTTTTGCAGAAATGAAATTTACAATCTAATATACCTGAGGCGGTCAGAATCCATCCTTCACCAACCTGTCAACCCTATTCGCTAAGCAACAGCTCTGGACTCCACCCTCTCCTGGACGGTGATGGGAATGCAGTATGACAAGCCCCTGACCCTGGCCGCAGGGAGCTTCCAGTCTGTGGAAGCAAAGGCATTCCAGAGTAGTCAGGCTGCCATGGGGAAAGCAGAGAAGCAGGGGGCCACAGGACGAGCTTGCTCGAGCCGTGGGGTGCCAGGGAAGAATGCCTGCAGGAGGAGACTATGAGCTGGCGCCTGATGAAGTCAAACCAAGTCCAGTGTAGGTAGCCCACACCACCTTCTCTTGGGCACGTCACCAACACGAGATCCTCTCCTTCTGGCCCAGGCTACCAGCCCTGCGACCCTCAGATCATCTGCAACCGCGTGAACCACGTGCACGGCTGTCTGGCAGAGCTACAGGAGCAGGCGGCTCAGCGGCGCGCGGAGCTGGAGGCCTCTCGGAGCCTGTGGGCCCTGCTGCAGGAGCTGGAGGAGGCCGAGAGCTGGGCGCGCGACAAGGAGCGCCTCCTGGAGGCCGCGGGTGGTAGCGGCGCGGCGGGCGCGGCGGGCGCGGCGGGCGGGGCGCACGACCTGTCCAGCACCGCTCGCCTGCTGGCTCAGCACAAGATTCTACAGGGCGAGCTGGGCGGGCGGCGGGCGCTGCTGCAGCAGGCCCTGAGGCGCGGCGAGGAGCTGACTGCGGCCGGCGGCTCCGTGGGCGCGGGAGCCGAGACCGTGCAGCTGGCGGGCCTGGCGGAGCGCGCGGCGAGTGCGCGGCGCCGCTGGCAGCGGCTGGAAGAGGCGGCGGCGCGGCGCGAGCGGCGTCTACAGGAGGCGCGGGCGCTGCACCAGTTCGGTGCCGACCTCGACGCGCTCCTGGACTGGCTCCGCGACGCTTACCGCCTGGCAGCCGCCGGCGACTTCGGCCACGACGAAGCATCCAGCCGGCGCCTGGCGCGGCAGCACCGCGCGCTCACAGGGGAGGTGGAGGCGCACCGCGGACCCGTGGGTGGCCTGCGGCGCCAGCTAGCAGCACTGGGGGGCGCCAGCGGTGCTGGGCCACTGGTGGTGGCGCTGCAGGTGCGCGTCGTCGAGGCCGAACAGTTGTTCGCCGAAGTGACCGAAGTGGCTGCGCTGAGGCGCCAGTGGCTGCGGGACGCGCTCGCCGTGTACCGCATGTTTGGCGAGGTGCATGCATGCGAGCTGTGGATCGGCGAGAAGGAACAATGGCTGCTCGCCATGCGGGTGCCTGATTCGCTTGACGACGTCGAGGTGGTACAGCACCGGTGAGCACTGGCCTGGGGCGCTGTGGGTCCTCTTCCTCACACACTCAGCCTTGCACTTGTTGGTTCAGCAGTTCTCATGTTGGCTCAACTGGGACCAGGGGTTCCTATCTCAGCTTGATCCTTAGCGATGCTTGTGTTAGTTCTGCAAGCTCTCTGAACCTCAGCTTGCCTGTGAAATGGGGTTGAAAATAGTCATCACAGGCTTAGGGCAAACAGAAAGTGAGTGTAGCCCCTGCACAAATGTCACTTCTGACCCTTGTCATGTTTGCATCCCTCCTTTGCTTGATGCTTCTTCATATCCCACCCCTGTGTCACACAGTGGTTGATTTGTTGGCTGCCTTGGTCATGACCATTACATTAGTTGAACAACACTTGCTCACATTCTGCACCTCTGCCCCTGAGCATCTTATCTGCCCATGGATTTGCTGAGTTTCTGCTCCCTTCTAGGTTTTGTGCTGGGCACAGTTGGAAACACAGGCCTGTTCCTTGTCCTCACTACACACATAGTTACTCAGCTGTTTTAAACAAGGGAAGGCCATGCCCAGTCTAAAAAAGATCTCCCAGCCTCTCATGGTGAGGTGGAGGTGTTGGAGGAGGGAGGGTGGTGGCTGGGAAACCAGAGAGGCTGCTGGGTGGGTGACTCTGGAGGGACAGACCTAGACCAGGGCCGGAGCCAAGTGGACAGGCTGTGGGGGCAGATGGCTTGGGGCACTTGGCCAAAACCAGGTCCAGGTATCAGGCCTGGAGGACAGTGGTGCTGTCCTGAGCTGGGACCCAGAGACACACCAGGCTTGTGTGGAGATGTCAGGGCACTTAGTCACAGTGCAAGAGAGCCCCAAAGAGGAATTTGGAGACACATGCAGGAGAGAAGATGCCGAGGCTGTGGAGATGGGTGTGAGGAAAATCTCATAGGGCCCAGGCCAGAGTACTGAAGAATCTAACATTTCAGCAGCCATTGGTGGAGGAGGAGCCAGTAAAGGAGCCTGAGAAGTGAGGCTGGAGTATAGAGCTAGGTCCTCAGAGACCAGGCCTCTAAGCACCTCCTTCTCCCGTCTACAGCTTTGAGAGCCTGGACCAGGAGATGAACAGTCTGATGGGCCGTGTGCTGGACGTGAACCACACAGTGCAGGAGCTGGTTGAAGGTGGTCATCCCAGCTCGGACGAGGTGCGCTCCTGCCAGGATCACCTCAACAGCAGGTAGGTGAGACCTGGGGCTGGAAGTCCTTCCTGGTGTCTCACACCAGTTCTTCCCATCATCCCCTTCCACCTTCATTCCACATCAAAAAGTGTGTGGTTTCAAACCTGGGAGATGTTAATGACCACTTGAGAAATCGGCAAAATCTTGGCAAAATGGTAATAAACAGAGCTAGGGTGATGTCCTAATAATAGGAAAACTATATTTCAGTGAGCTGTTGACTAATTTTCCAGAAAGGGTTCATTGAGTATCCACTGTCTGCCAGGAGTTTTTCCAAGCACTTTGCATACCTAATTTATCTCCCAATATCCCAGCTTTGATAGTAAAGCTTCCAGATTGAGAGCTCTTTGAGAACAGTAGCAAATTGCTGGGCATAGTGGCACATGTCTGTAACCCCAGCACTCTGGGAGGCTGCAGCAGGGGGATTACAAGTTTGAGCATAGCCTGAGCAATTTAGGGAGAACTTGCCTCAAAATAAAAAATTAAAAAAGGGTTGGTGGAAGAGAGTCACCCTAGCTTAGACAAGGTATACCAGGAGTGCAAAGGGCCTTGCCTGGGTTCAGTCCCAATCTCTCTCTCTCTCTCTCTCTCTCTCTCTCTCTCTCTCTCTCTCTCTCACACACACACGCACACACACAGGCATTCTTTTATATTTTGGCAGATCTCTCTAATATTGACTTAAAGGAAGGCAGCTGGACTCCAAGGCCTGTTTTTGCATTCACTCTCTGGCCTGTGACTTCTGGTAAATTCCACTGAACACCAGGCCACAAAGAGGGGAAAAAGGCAAACAGCATACTAGCACGGTGAAGGTAGCTCGACCTCACTTGTGTTACACATAGAGTGCTACTCGGAGCAAATGTGCCAGCAAGGTTCTCTTTTACACAGGTAGAAACTGAGGCTCAATGAGATAAAGTGATTTTCCAAAGTCTCACAGCCCCTGGGGTTGGCCAGGGACTGGATTCCACCTTGAGTGCGTGGGACTCCATGCCAAGAGGAGTCCCTATCCTTCTTAAGTCACTGTCTTCCCTCCCGGATAGGTGGAACCGCATTGTGGAGCTGGTAGAACAGCGCAAAGAGGAGATGAGTGCAGTGCTGCTGGTGGAGAACCACGTGCTAGAGGTGGCCGAGGTGCGCGCCCAGGTGCGCGAGAAGCGGCGAGCGGTGGAGAGCGCGCCCCGCGCGGGCGGCGCCCTGCAGTGGCGCCTCAGCGGTCTAGAGGCCGCTTTGCAAGCGCTCGAGCCGCGCCAGGCCGCCCTTCTGGAGGAGGCAGAGCTATTGGCTGCGCGTTTTCCTGCGCAAGCGACGAGGCTGCAGCAGGGCGCCCAGGAGCTTGGTGCTGAGTGGGGCGCGCTGGCCGATGCGGCTCAGGCCTGCGGAGAGGCAGTGGCGGCGGCTGGGCGCCTCCAGCGGTTCCTACACGACTTGGACGCTTTCTTGGACTGGCTCGTGCGTGCCCAGGAGGCGGCGGGTGGCAGCGAGGGGCCCCTGCCCGGCAGCCTCGAAGAGGCAGACGCGCTGCTGGCGCGCCACGCTGCGCTCAAAGAGGAGGTGGACCAGCGCGAGGAGGACTATACACGCATCGTGGCGACCAGCGAGGCACTTCTGGCGGCAGACGGCGCCGAGCTGGGCCCAGGCCTGGCACTGGACGAGTGGCTGCCACATCTCGAACTTGGCTGGCACAAACTGCTCGGTTTGTGGGAGGCGCGTAGGGAGGCGCTGGTCCAGGCTCACGTCTACCAGCTCTTCCTGCGCGACCTATGCCAGGCGCTGGCCGTGCTGCACAACCAGGTGCCGGATAGAGGCGCGCGGGTGGGGGTGGTCTAAGGCCTGGGGGTGGGTGGGAGGGAACTGGGACGGCGCTGGTAACCACGAGTTTCGGTGTTATCTAACGTGGGTGGGAGTTGGGGGGAGACCCATTTGCCTGGAAAACTAGGTCTTGTGATCATCTAGTGCATGTGGGACTTGCAATAGAATTTGAGAATTATGTTGGGTTGGGTATCTACTGGAGTGGCTCTCTGGGTTTGTGGACTAGGTGGGAGGAAATAAGAGTGTGAGGTTGATTGGTAAAGGTCAAGTAAGGGTCAAAACAAACCAACAGTAGATAATAAAGCATTAAGATTAGGAAGGTAGATCACAGGCCATGGGGATTAGTTACTCATTGATTTTATGCTGTGACGTCTAGGTTAACAAGTCATCTTTGTTAGCGGAGAGGGATTCCCTGGAGAGGGCGACTGTGTTGGAGTGTGAGGAACCAAGTGCAGAGGTCATCTGGGGACAGTTGGTCCAGCTTGGGGATGGCTCGGAGGGGAGCCAAGTTTGAGGATTTGGATGATAGGATTCCCAGTTTCCAGATTGTCCAAGAGGAGGGACCAAGGTTTGGGGGGTTATCATCAAGAAATGAGCACTGGTGTTGGTCATTGAGGGGAAGGCTGACACTGCTTGGGGGTCCCGGGAGAGGGGGGTGACTGAGCTCTTTAATCCTGAGGTTGCTAAACATGGAACTGATGTGGCCTTAAGAGACTTTCTAAACCAGGCATGGTGGCACATGTCTGTGATCCCAGCCCTCGGGAGACTGAGCCAGGAGAATCTCTGTGAGTTTGAGGTCAGCCTGGGCTACATAAGTGAGTTCAAGGCTGGCCTGTACTACATACCAAGACCCTGTTGAGAGAGAGAGAGAGAGAGAGAGAGAGAGAGAGAGAGAGAGAAAGAGAGAGAGAGAGAAAGAATTTTTCATCTGCATATTTTACCAGTTAGAAAAACTAATCCCAAAGGGAAAGAAATTCCTTCAGGTCACAGCACCCAATTCAGTCTTCATCAATTAACCAGATTTTCTTGAGTGTCTCTTACAAGCCAGGCACCATCTTGGTGTTGGGTATATCTTAGAAAATAAATCACAAAATCTTACCCTCAAATGGCTGCCATTCGAGCACATGTGTGTGCGTGTGTGACAATAAACAAGCAAATGCATATATGTCAGGTGTGTGCTATGAGAACTAGCAAAACAGAGTAAAAGGATATGATGGGGGTGGTGAGGAACCTGGAGAAGGGCAGGAGCCAGCCAGGGGGCCGCCTGGAAGGCCAGACTGCCACGCAGAGGTACCAGTCTGAGCAAAGGCCCTGAGTGGTAGCCTGGAGAAGATGATGACAGCCGCTCGCGCTCCCTGGTCCCGGCGTCCAGTGGAACTGACCTGCATGTCCTTTCCGTTCCCAGGAGGTGGCGCTATCCGGCGCGGAGCTCCCAGGCACCGTGGAATCGGTGGAAGAGGCAATAAAACGGCACCGGGATTTTCTCACAACGATGGAGCTGAACCAGCAAAAGATGCAGGTGGCGGTGCAGGCTGCGGACGCCCTGCTGAGGCAGGGCAACGCCTACGCGGAGCAGGCCCAGGAGGCTGTGGCCCGGCTGCTGGAGAAGTAAGTGCCCTGGAGCCCCGGGCACGGGGAGGGGGTGGCGTCTCAGTGTATGGGAGGGCGTGGGTGGCCGGGAACCCCTCTTTCCATCACAATTTTCTGTTTCTCTGCTTCTCTCTGATTTTTACTTAATTCCATATTATTTTCGATTTTACTTAAATGGCTGTTTTGTGACAAGCTATCAGGAGACTGTACACTCAGACGATACCCAGGAAAGGAGGTGACAGGTTCCTCGGCAGAGGAACTGATTATGTTGCTTTGGCCTGCCTAGCTGTGCTGGGCTCTCTCAGGAACCTGGAGACCTCTTCCCATCTCACAGCTAGAGGCCAGGCACAGGGCGGATCTCAGCTTTCCAGATGGGGTGGGATAAACCCTGCCATGGTGGTTGTCAAATATTTCCACTAAGCTGACCTTAGCCACCAAGTTCTGTAGGAAGTTTGTCAGTGTGTCTGTCTTTCATGCTTTCCTTGCAATCTTATTCTCTACTTCAGTCACCATCTGTCTCCAGTGCCCTTTCACTAATCAAGCAAAACCATTTAGTAAGCATCCACTAGGCACCAGCTCTGCACAAAACAGTACCACTAGCTGGTGTGGTGGCATGTAATCTTAGCATGCTGGGAGGCTGAGCAGAAGGATCCCAAGTTCAAGACCAGGCTGGGCAATTTAGCAACTTAGTGGGACCTGTCTGAAAGTAAAAAAAAAAAAAAAAAAAAAAGGCTTAAAAAGGGGACTGGGGATGTAGCTTAGTGCAAAGACCCTGTGTTCAATCTCTGGGACCACAAAACAAACAAGTAAAAAAACCAGCTGTATCATCTCACTAACATTCCTGTCTCACGGAGGGACCTTGCGCTAGTTTCCTTCAGATCCAGCTCATTCTGACTCTTACTATCACTGTGTCTTGCTGCTTGGTGACCCCAGCTTTCTCCTCCATGGCCTCCTGCCTCTCTGTGGGATGATTCTGACTGGAAGAGGCCCAGCATCTCTCCTGTCTTCCTGTCTCCCGGTGGCAAGCATATTTGTCACCTCACTGCCCACACCCTTGAGACCTTCCCCCCTTACTTCCTTCCGGGATTCTTGGTGCCAGACTCATCTGAGCTGGGGCTGGAGGGATCTAAAGGATCGCAGCCCTGAGGATGCACATGCATGGACTAGTCCTGCCCTCCCAGGCCTGGACCCTTCCTTCCTCTGGTCCACACTTTCCCAGCACCTGCATCCGCCAGGCTCTGCAGAGGAGCCCAAGAGACTATCATTTAGTGACTCATTCATTCTTTTCCAGTCATTCATTAATTGCTCCTTTCATCTTACTGTTTATTCATTTGGTCTTCAGTCAGTTAAGAGATGTTGAGCAGAGCTGTGTTTCAGGTCCTGTATGGGGCAGTGCTGGACACACAGCAGTGACCAGGACAGAGCATGAATCTTGTTTCACGGAGGTCTCATATTATCTGACACGGATGACTCAGAGGGGTTCAGGCCAGTGGGAGAGGGTTACATGGAAGACAGGTCTGTCTGGGATTGCAGTAAGTGCAGAGGGCTGTGGGAATCCACAGTGGGAGTCTGCCCCAGTTTTGGCTGAATGTCATTTCCGTGTTTGGGACATATTTCCCTCCCTGTGTGAGGGGTACAAAGGGAACCAGAACCACACAGAGCTGGAGGCTGCTACCCTTGAATCATACAGGGTCCCAGCTTCCACCCCCAGTCTCTGAGGTTCAGTGCAAACCGCAGTCTGAGCATCTCAACTTGCCCAGAACGTGGCCCAGCACAGTGCACAAGGGACTTGTAGCTGCATTTTGCTCATGAGCCTCAGAGAGAGGAACTTACTGGATCAAGAGCCCAACCAGGACATGGCACAGAGGGGATGTGAACCCTCTTGCTCTCTCCGCCTTGCAGTGAGGAGAATTATTCCTTGTCCTGCGGACTGATGCTTCACAGTCTGGCTGACAAAGGCTTGGAGATCTGAGGGCAGCTCAAGTTCAAAGGCATTTCCTACTTCCTGCGCAGGGCCTCCACCTACTCCCCTAGGGCCCTTCCCACTGCATCTCTGCATCTGCCCCTGGGTGTCTCTGGAAGTGTCCTCCACACTGTCTCTCTGCCCCCATGTGTGTGTTTACCTCCAGTCCCATTTCCTGTTCTCCTCTCTCTCTCTGGTTTCCTCTCCCTCCATCTTCATGGCTGTTTTTTTCTTCTGCCTCTTTGTCTTAGACACTTTCTCTTTCTCTCATCTCTGTTTCTCTGCCTCTGGGTCTCAGTTGTTTTCATTCATTCATCAAAAATATATTGAGCACCTACTATGTTCCAGGCTCTTTTCCAAGGGCTGGGAGATAGATAACAACTGTGAACAAAACTGGCACAAATCCCTGTCCTCAGGAAAGTGACATCCTGTGTGGGAGATGGACAAGATAAATAAGGAATGTACACAGCACACTGGATACTGTAGAGTGCCGAGGAGAAAACTGAACAAGGAAAAAGTCAGAAAGTGTAGAAGGGGAGGCTGGCAGAGAAGGTGACGTTTAACTAGATGTTGAGTAAAGACCACCCCAGCTAGTGCCAAGGCCCCGGGCGGGAGTTGATTGTTCAGGTTACAGCAGGGAAGCCAGTAGGCTTGTAGCAGGGTGAGGGGGAGAATGGCAGGTGAAGAAGTGTTTGGGGAAGGCTGGGGTGGTATGTGTTTGTGTGTGTGTGCGCGTGCACATGCATGCACTTACGAGCAGGTGCATGTATGTGTGTGAGTGTGTAGGGCCTGGAGGATCAGGATGGACTTTAAGAGAATCCCTAGGGAGAACAGTCTCATTCTTGACTCTAGTTGCCTCTATCTCTTTCCTTTCCTGGGGCTCACACGTGTGCACCCGAGCTGATGTGGGATGACCCCTACCCTGGGTCTTTTGGGTACTGGACCCAGGCTGCCTGTGGCTGAGGTGATGGGGCCTGGGACAGCCCCCCCAGGTCACAGAAGCCAGGGCCTGACTTGCTGTCCAGGCATCACCCAGCTTCCCTGTTTTTCCAGTGCTGTCTCTCCCTATTCCCTATTCTCATCCCTCCCTCCAACAAGTCTCCTTCTGACTATCAGGCTGTGTCTTTTACTGGTGGCATCATGCTATCTTTTTGCCTGTCTGTCCCTCTCTGGGGTGACCCAGCCTTGACTCTTTCTGTCCACTTCCCTCCTCCTGCCTGCTCTCTTTCCCTGTCTAAGGCTCTCTGTTCTCTTTCTGTGTCTCTCTCTGTCACTCCCTGCTCAGTTTCTTTTCTTGTCTCTCCCTATTACTCTCCTCTCAGTCTCTTTGTCTCTCATGCATTCTCGGTGGAGGTCTCTTTTTTGTCTCTGGTCCTGTGTATCTGCTTTATCTCACTCATCAGGCTTTGTTTTGTCTCTCCAAATAGGTCTGTCTGTCTGCGTCTGTCTGGGTGTCTGTATCTCTTTCCAGATGTCTCTGTGCCTCTTTCTCTTTTTCGGTGTCTCTGCCTCTCTCAAGTCCCAACCCTGATTCTGTCCCACTAATGTTTCTTCGCCTCTCCCCACATTCCCACTTTGGTCTCTCCTCCTCTTCCCTGCCCCCACAGACCCGATGCCTTCACAGCCCTGCTGCCAGGGCCTCCCCACTCCTGGGCCTCTCCCCAGCCCTTCTCTCCCCTATCCCAGGAGCCAAGAAAACCAACTTCGGGCCCACCAGTGGATGCAGAAACTACATGACCAGCTTGGACTGCAGCACTTTCTCCGAGACTGCCACGAGGTAGGAACCCCAGCTGTGCTGGGGACAGTGATGTAGGGAGGGGAGGGCTCGCAGTAGAGATGCCCCCCACCCCGTCTAAGTGGGTCGCGGAGCGATGTTCACTCTGTACCGCCAGGAGGCGCAGAGTCGATTCTCAGTGCGCATGTTCTTCAGTCCCCGGCGGCCCACCAGGGCTCCGGAGGAGGGCGGGGCTCCGAGTGCCCCTGGCAACGGCGCGCAACGCGCGCAACCGTGCCTAGGTGTCCCGCGGGGACGAGCGCTGGTCTCACCTTTCTCTCTAGAGATCTGTGAAACGCATTCTGCTCAAGAAGGGGAACAGAGTCGGGGTGAGGTGAGGGGTTCAGGGTGGACCAGCATCCAGGGCACTCCTCCAGTCTCAGACAGTCCGAAACAAAGGTGTCCTTTTAAAGATGTCCAGGAATAAAAGATCCCTTCTTAGGGATGGTCTCTACAGGACTCAGAGAACGTTCCAGAGCAGAGGTGGGCCAGGCTCCCTTTCTCATTAGAGGCGTTCAGGAGACACCTGCTTCCTCGGTGTTCCGTTGAAACTGTTCTGGACTCCGTCCACATTAGAGATGACCCAAATAAAGCACCTTCCTAACCTCCAAATAGAGGTCTGACCCCAAGCTCCTCCATTTGTGTGACCTAGGGTCCTCCCGCGCATTCATGATGACCCCACTACCTGCTTCCTTCAAAGATGAAGGAACTATATATGGTCTGACCCTCTCCACGTCGATCACGCAGGAGAGATTGTTCTCCTCACGTGTGAAACAGACAAGGACCTCCATGCCCCTCACGCACTGGAGATTGTTCTAGAATGAAAACGTTCCAGTTCTCCTATGCCCCCACATGGCAGTCAGCAACCCGAGCCCTGTCCCATTAGCGATGGTTCAGGAAGCCCCTTGGCCTCCCTTTCCCAAGTCCTCGCTCCCCCAAAGCTGAGCTTGCGCGGGTCTTGGGCCCCCCTCCGCCCTTAGATTTGGTCCAAGAGCACCTTCCCTCCATCCCCCCACGAGACTGTTCTGGACCAAGGAGCAAAGATCTGAGATGGTGCAAAACTGCCCCCACTCAGGAAAGGTGGTGATTCCGCCTCCACCAGCTGGGGCCCCGAAGGAGGCGGGCGCGGAGGCAGGCAGGGGGCGCGCGCGGGCGGGCGCGCTGCCGCGGCGCGGGGGCGAGGGAGGGGGCGCGCGCCCGCTGGAGCCACAGCCGTCGCCGCCGCTACCTCTGCTGCCGCCGTCGCAGCGGAGGGGCGAGTGCTTGCCCGCTTGCCGCAGGGACGCCCCACCAACGCCTCCGCAGCTCCAGGTCTTGAGGGTGCCCAGGGGAGGGGGCTGGAGCGCGCCCTCGCCGAGATGGGCGGTGGGGGGAGGGGTTTAGGCGCGTGCCCGCCGCCGGGGGCGCGGGAGGGAGGGGCGGGGGCGGGCCGGGCTCCCAGGACCCCCGCCCTGGGGGAGGGGCGAGGATGCTAGGAGCTGTCCACGGTGCTGGTGCTGCCAGGACCAGAACCGGGACCCGGGCCGGGGCTCTTGGGGAGGGAAGCGGAAGAGGGGGGACTCCCACGGCGACTCCTACGGTAGTCTAGGTTTACCGTGGCAGTGAAGGGGTTCGTAACCTCTTTAGAGAGCTCATCTCTGGGTAATGAGGGTATCTGAGGTTTTCCTGCGATTGGGGAATTCTCAACCCATTGGGGGCTTACATCTGTGGTTCTTTCTGGGTCTGCCAGTTTTGGATGATGGAGTGAATCACTTTTGGGGTTTCCTGCTTGGGAGATGAAGGTCTTGGATTTTCTCTAGGTCTGAGGGCTCTAACTTGGGGGAGGGTTTAGGCGTCTGTCTTCATAATGAGAGGGGGCAGTCACTTTGCGGGGGGGCTTTACCTTGAGGACGAGGTACCATTTCCTTTAGGGGATTTGCCTTCACTGTGGGCTCTGATTGCCAAATGTTCTTTTCCCTGCGTGTTGAAACTTGTGAATTGAGTTGGGGGATTCAATGCTTGACTTGTCTCTAGTGTGCGTATGCATGAGAGAGTGTGAGGCCATTCTGAACCCCTGGGGAACACATACTCAGGGGACTTGGGGTGGGGTTTGGCCAGCTCGGGATTTGTCCTTGGCTATGACTGCATTTGCCTCCCGGCATTGCTGAGCTGAAGCCTGTGGTGGCTTTTTTTTTTTTCCAAGAGGGAGGAGGAGGATCTTGTGACTGGAGGGGGAGGGGTACGGGGAGGAGAACACTGTCCCAGGTGCTAGGTTTGCTCATGAATGGAGAGGTTCTGGCTTAGGGAACAAGCCTTGTTTTTCTAGGGGTGGGGGTGGGGGCACAGAAAGCAGCCTGCATTTGGTCCTGTGGGGCTAGTGAGAAGGACCTGCCCTTGGTGTTCACATTTTTCCTCACTGGTTTTGCTGGAAGAGGGACTAGAATTGGCTTCAGTTTTGGAAGACTAGCTTGGGAGGTTTGATCTTCTCATACTGGGGAGCCAAAGGCTGGATTTTAGGGCAGGCTAGTTCAGAGATGCAGAAGGCAGGCTCATATTTAAGGGATTGGGTTTGGTTGGGGGCTTGAGTAGGTCGTGGTTTGGGAAACCAGTCTTAGAATCCCAGGGCTAGAATTGGGGAGCCCTGTGGGTTCACTAGAGGTACTGGATTTGAGTTTGAGGGCATGAGTCTACTCCAGGTTGGAGGGCTGGTTTGTAGGGAGCTAGACTTGGCTGCATTTGGGAGGTCATTCTTGAGTTGATCTGGCCATGTGGTGGGGACTCAGGTAGATAGGAGTTTCAGTACCTCAAGAAAGGGTTGAAGATCTCAAATTGACCCTTCCTGGGGATGGCAAAGATTGAATGGAAGGGTCTGAGTTTTGCTATGGTTATGTCTGGCACTGGGTTGAAATTCAGCTATTTAGGTTGCAGAAGTTGTTTAGGGGGTTGATTTAGCCCCCAGTGTGAGAGGAGGATTGGCCCAGGAGTCCTATCTTAAAGGCTTGTAGAGAGAAGGAGTACTGCCCACAGGACAGGAGAGCCAAACGGTTTATTATTTGAGGACCCTTCCATTCATTTTCTGCCCAAGAAATTGAAGAAATTCCCACCCACCCCCACCACCATAAAAGCCTTACTTACAAAAGTCTTTCCACCCCAGCAGCCCAGGACCCAAAACTGGGACTTCTTGGAGGGGATGGGGGTTATGCAAGAATAGAGGGACTGGTTGAACCCTTGCTGTCCTGCCTGCACAGCTGGATGGCTGGATCCATGAGAAGATGCTGATGGCGAGAGATGGCACTCGAGAAGACAGCCACAAGCTACACAAGAGATGGCTCCGGCACCAGGCATTCATGGCCGAACTGGCTCAGAATAAGGAGTGGCTGGAGAAGATCGAGAGGGTGAGGACATGGGCAGCCCCTCTTTCCATGCCAGGGCTGGAGACCTCACTTCTGACACCCTCCGTTGCCATCCTGCTGGCCTCACACCCATGAACTAGTTCAGATCAGCTCTGTTTCTGCTGCTAGCAGTGTGATATGAAGTGGTTCATGTAACCTCTTCAGGCCTCAGTTTTCTCATCTGTAAAATGCCCAGAATCTTTTCTAAATGGTGCCTATTTCATCCTGTTTGTTAATATTTTGCTCCTATTTTTCTTTTCTTTTCTTTTTCTTTTTATTTCTTTTCTATTTGTTTTCTGGATACTGGGAATCAAACCTAGTAAGCACTGAGCTACATCCCCAGCCCTTTTTATTTTTCAGATAAGATTTTGTTAATTTGCCAGGTTGGCTGTGACTTGTGATCCTTCTGCCTCAGTCTCCCAAGCAGATGAGATTGTACAAAGTGCCACTGTGCCTGGCCCCTATTCCAGCCTTTCCTGTTACCTCCAGCAGGGTTCCTTCTATACCATTTGGTGCACATCGGATGAAAGGCCAGAAAGATGGGCTAGGGCAGCCCTGGGAAGCCAATGCTTAAACTGAACTTTGAATGTAGCCAGTTATGAGACCTGCAAGAATTGTGTTTTTGAGCCTTGGTTTACTCTTTGGAGTAAAGTTAAGGAAATAATAAATGTAGTGTCTTCCTTTGGCTTCTGTGCACACAAAGCCAGGCACTTACAAGCTATAATTACTATGGTATTGTTATTTTTATGGTACCCAAGACCCTGCACATGCTAAGTAAGTGCTCTGCCAGTGAGCTACACCTCCAGCCCTTTATTTTATTTTATTTTATTTTATTTTATTTGAGACAAGATGTCTCTGAGTTGCCCAGGCTGGCCTTGAACTTGTGATCCTGTAGTCTCTGCTTCCTGAGCAGCTGGGATTATTGGCATGTGCCATTGCACCTGACTACTGTTTTTAATATGCAGTGTATGTAGCCAAGGATCTTAATCTCAGTCCAGAGGGAACCAGACAGGCTTTTGCTTTAAGCTTTTTTTTTTTTTTGAAACAGACTCATGATGCAGTTCAGGCTGGGCTTGAATTTATTATGTAGCCCAGGCTGGCCTTGAAGTCATGGTGATCTTCCTGTCTCAGCCTCCTGAGTGCTGGGATTACAGATGTGTGCCACCACACCCAGCCTTGCTATAAGTTTTAGATCCCAAGACATCTCTCTATTCTGGCTGAACCCCTCGACCCACAGTCCTTGCTGTCCCCATGTTTCTAACTCAGATGGAGACAACAAGTTGCCCTCTACCCTTATCATTGGTACTTTACACATGAGGGCACATAGCAAACCTAGTTTTCTTTTATCTTGTTTTTTTTTTTGTTGTTGTTGTTTTGTTTTGTTTTTTGTTTTTTGTTTGAGATGGGGTCTTGCTATGTACTTCAGACTGGCCTTGAACTCACTTTGTAGCCCAGGCTGGTCTTGCACTCGCAACAATCCTCCTGCCTCAGGCTCCTAAATGCTGGGATTACAGGCATGCAGCACCACACCCAGTTTGCAAAGCTAGTCTTCTTGACTGTGAGTTTAATGAAAGTTCATTGTCTCTCTGCCTCTCTCAATCTCCCTGTCTTTCTTCCATTTCTCTTTCTTGTCTTTCTCACTGTCCTGTCCCTCTGGTCCTGCCTAACTGTGCATGTACCTATCACTCGATGTCCTTCTGTGTCTCCCTGTCCTCTTCCCATGTCTCTGTGTCTCCATTTTCCTTTCCATACCATCCATCTCTTTTTCTTATCTCTCTTCCTTGGTTCCTTCTGCCTCCATCCACTCTTCTCTCTCCAACTCCCTGCCTCTGTCTCTCTGCCTTTATCTCTTCCCATGTCCTGTTGCCCCCACATTTCTCTGTCCCTCTCTCCACCTGCCTCCTCTCCCTTGTCTCCTGCCATCTACCTGCCTGGGGCAGGAGGGCCAGCAACTGATGCAGGAGAAGCCGGAGCTGGCAGCCTCTGTGCGGAAGAAGCTGGGTGAGATCCGGCAGTGCTGGGCAGAGCTGGAGAGTACGACCCAGGCCAAGGCGCGGCAGCTCTTTGAGGCCAGCAAGGCCGACCAGCTGGTGCAGAGCTTTGCTGAGCTGGACAAGAAGCTTCTCCACATGGAAAGCCAGCTGCAAGATGTGGACCCTGGAGGGGACCTGGCCACTGTCAACAGCCAGCTCAAGAAGCTGCAGGTATGGCCTAGCTGGGCCAGTGGGGGACCCTGCACTACTGTGGGCTAGGTCAGGGTCAATTCCCGCTGGAGGGATTTCAAAATGAGGCAATTTAATGCAGGGATTTATTTCAAGAGTATGGAAGGGGCTGGAAGAGTAGAAAAGAGTACTGAAGCAATCCAGCTTTTAGTGACCTTTGGAAGCAACCACCACCCCTGGGACATGGGGCACTAAGGGAAGAGTAGAGATTAACGGACAAGAAGCATTTGGTAAATAACCAGCACGGGGAAGGTTACTCAGGACTCTGGCACCTGTTTCCTGTATAAAGAAACAAAAGTCCAGAGGTGGGGCAGTGGCTTTGCACAGTGTTAGAGTGACATTCATCAAGCCCATCCTCTACTAATCTGGGCTGAGTATTTACCAACCCCTCCCAGCCATGCTAGGAGGTTGGTAGTACTGTTAACCCTATTTTAACAGTGAGGAAACTAAGGCACAGAGAAAGAAGCACCTGATAGAAATGAATAACCAATATCTCCTTTATAAAATGGGATCCCTAGAGCACAGGCACAGATCTGGTTTATTTCCACTTCTGGCTTGGCAGCTACTCAATGCTCAAGACAGGATGGTCTGATGTGTAGGGACAGTTTGAAGTGTGACCATCACCTCTGGAGGTGTAATGACCCCTGCCTTTTTATGGCAGGGATGACACCTGGCTGTGCCCAATGGGAAACTGAGGCTCAGGGAGGTAAGCTTCTTAACCTAGGGGAGAAAGTGGCAGGGCTTGGATTCCAATCCAGGTCCCTCAACTCTTTGCTGCTCCTTTTGGATGTGTGGCCCACAAAGTTTGCTTATAAAGTGTCGGGCATAGTGAATAGGGAAGAAAGCAGACTGCTAGTAATAGCAAATAATACTGATTAGTGTTTGCTCATTCATCTGTGCATCAAATATTTATCATGCACCTGAGATGGGATTGGTGAAGCCAGGCATAGTGGTGCATGCCTGTAATCCCAGCTTTTGGGAGGCAGAGGCAGGAGGATTGTTGCAAGTTTGAGACCAGCCTGGGCTACAACATGAGCTCAAGTCCAGCCTGAACTGCAGAGCGAGACCCTGTCTCACAAAGACCAAAAAAAAAAAAAGTGTTGATGATGTTGAGATACAGCAGTAGGTAAATGGGTAACAAATCATGACCTTCATGGGGCTCTCATGGTGGCTGGAGAGACAAGCCACGGAGCTAAGAGAAAACCTGAGCTAAATATGGTGTGACATGTACGTATCTCCCCGCTGCCTCTTATGAATTCCTAGATCCTCAAAGAGCTTTTGTTGTATGGATCAGACTTACTGGTATTTGCCATACGAAAAGTGAAAACAGTATTAAATCTGCCACATCTTAACCTAAATCACTTCTCTTATGAACAAGAACTGTATTTTTTTTTAAATGCACTGAGGAGCTAGCGATTTAGCTCAGCTGTGTAAGTGTCTGCCTGGCAAGTGTGAGGTTGTGAGTTTGATCCCTGGTACCAAAAAGACAAACACACAAACAAAAATGCATTGAGAGGATCAGCAGTTTCATTCCCCCACCACACACACCTCTCTTTTGTCATTTTGAGACAGGATCTCTCTATGAAGTTCAGGCTTGCAATGCACTCACTTTGTAGCCCAGGCTGGTCTCAAACTTGCAATGATCCTCCTGCCTCAGCCTCCTCAGTACTGGGATTATTTTGTACTTCTCTTTGTTTCCAGTCTGGACTAGAAGAAAGCTGGCTTCTTACATCTGCCTCTACATCCAGTGTGTTGGGGTCACACGGGTGTTCTGGTCTTTATAAAACCCCTACTGTACACTCAGGAGACAAAGGCAGATAGCACTGTAGTAGTTAAATAAAAACAGTTGTATTCTAACAGATGCCTTGAAAAAATCTCAGGGGTCCCCAGCCTATACTTTGAAAACTACTGATATATGCTATGTAGCAGGCAATGTGAACCCCTTCTACTCCCAGCATCCCTGTGGGGGAGATACTGTCCTCCTTGTGCACCCCAAAAGAGTACAACACAGAAAGCATGTGTGACTCATCCAGGGTCACACAGCTTCAAGTAACTGTGCTGTCCCCCTTTCTCCCTTGAGTTTTAGACTGTAACGGGGAACTGTGTACCTTCCTGCTGGCCCCTGAGAAGTTAATTGCACTGAGGCCCAGACCCCATTGGTTGAACAGAGTGGGCACACAGGGGTGATTCAGCCCCAGGTCTGCTCTGAGGGACTCCCTGGAATATCAACAGAGGTGAAGGTGGTCAGTGGCCTAGAAGGTCAGGCAGAGGATGGAGCAATCAGTAAAAGCAGCCAGCGACTGAGAGACAAGCGTGTGGGCAGTGGAAGCAGATGGACCTGGGTATAGATCCAGCTAGCCTTCCCTGAGCCGCCTCTGTCTACCCTCTTCAGTGGACTCTGTGTGTGGGCCTCCTAGGGCCAAGGAGTTGTACACAGAGAGGACACTTAGCACAGTGCCTAGGACATGGTCGGCTCTCAAAAACTGGGGATCTGGGACTTTTGCTCCCCACCCCATACACACTGGAAATGAGTCTGCTCAGCTAGGAAGAACTTGCAGAGAGTCTGTTGAACTGGACTTGGGGGAGCCAAAGGGAGCAGTACAGTGCTTTGGCCCCCCTAGGGCTGATGGGTGGGAGCCTTTCTATCCTCCAGCTAAGCAGGACCTCTGACCGGCACAAACAGCCCAGCCAGCCTGCGGACCCACTGCAGCAAGAGCCAGGAGATAATACCCAGCCTCACTCTGATCTCTCTGTCCTTTCTCTTGCTTGCTTCCCCCACCAAGTCCCACCAGCACCAGCTTCATTGGCGTTTGACCATGCACAGGGCTCTGCACTTGGTTTAATGCCTCATTGCCACTGCCTGAAAATTCTTAATACTGTTTGTACAAAGGGCACTGCATTTTCAGTTTGCACTGGGCCCTGCAACTTACGTCCAGAGCCCAATTCACCTGGGAGCCAGAGGGAGGAAACAGCTGATGTGGCCCAAACAGGGAGCCCCTCCCACTTCCAGAGCACAGGGCATGGGGTGAACCTTGGGTGTGGGTCAGGAGGGTTGACAACACCCAACCCAAAGCTGTCTTTACTCGGATTCTTCAGGCAGTGGCTAAAGACACAGACTCAGGACTCCTGAAGGTCTGGATTTGAATGATGGTTCTGCTACTCTGTATCCATGTGAGACCAGGCAAGTGGTTTTACCTCTCGTTCTGGGCCTTGGGTGCCTTGAGTGCCTCCTCCATGCACTAGCAAGGACTGCAGTGTACCCCTTGGGGACAGCAGGATGGGGCAGAGTGCACAGCATCACAGCCAAGGGCATGCATACTTGAGCCAGGCTGGGGATATTACCTGTGCCTCAGTTTTTTTTTTTTGGACTAGCTTACTTCCAGTAGTGCCCTCCTATGGACACTCTGAAGGTGAAGATGCGTAATACATAGTTTCACAATTGCTACTCCAGAATCTCCAACATTTTGTATTTGTTTAGAAGTTTTCAGTGTCAAATGGCAAGGGTATACCATTGCCATGCTGTATCTGGAAGTTACTGTGGTTAATTATCTCCTGTCTTTGCTTTGGTTATTTATGGAATGCACAGTTATTTCACTGTTTCTGTTCATACTGCATTTGGGGCATTTCCCTTCTCCACCTTGCTTTGTAAAAATGTATATTGAGGGAGGCATATGGAGTGTGAATCTAGTGTTAAACGCAGGAACCGTCTGTGACTCCCCTGATCTTGCCAATTTCGAGCCTGGTTTCTTATGCTGACTGATGCCATCTTCCGCACAGTGAGGGACCTCCTGCCTCCTCCATCCTGGCCCGCACTTGCTATCATCAGACTCTAGATTTTCCCCAGTCTGGTGGGGACATCTCACTGTGCCCTGTCCACTTGCATTAAAAAAAAAATTTTTTTTTGTTAACTGGGGAGCATGGGCCTCCTCCTTGTCATCTTTTTGGCCATTTAGGTTTCAGAGAAAGGATTTGGAACCTCTGACTTAAGCCAGAGTATAGATTCTGTTCTTTTCTCCCTGGGGCATGGTGGGGGCCACAAGTCCTAGCCAAGCCTAGCAGATTGTGACAGTGGGACCCCATTGTCCAAAGGTGAAGCTGAGGCCCAGATAGGACAAAGCACTGCCCTGCAATCATAGCCCCAGCACAGGTCTCCCCATCATAGGAAACTGGGAGGCAGCAAGGTGGACCCCAGTAGAAATGAGGCTTGTCCTAGGGGGAGGGCTGCTGCACATGCTGTGGCTGGTGTCTGAGGCCCTTTCCCCAGCAGAGGGAGCCCAAGGCAGGGACTGACCCTGTTGGCCACTGCCCCAGATGGAGCCCAGCTGGGCCTCAGGAGCTGCACTGAGGAGGGGAGGGGCCTCCCAAGGCCCTGCTCTCCCCTGGGGCTGCCTGAAAACCTGGGCACTGGGTGTCTGCAGGAGGGAGGGCCCCGGCTGCTCCCGCACCCATCTTTGCCCTCCCCCACTTCTTGTCTCTTTTTATTTCAATTCTCCATTGCTGCTACCCTTTCTTCATCTCCCCTCTTTCCTTCTGTTGATCTCCCCCTCACCCCCCTCCTAAGCCACTGCAGCAGGGACCCCACCTCCCAGCTCCACGTGACCCAGCGTCCTCTCCCAGGGCCTCCTGCCCAACTGTCCTACTGGTCCAGCGGCCAGATGGTGGAGTCCCAAGCTCCTGCTTCCCAGCCCTCGTTCGTCAGCTGGGCCAGCTGGTCTGGCTCGCCAAAGGCTCCTGCTTGGAGGGTGGAGCTGGTCTGCTGCCATCTGAGGGGGCCCGAGCAGGAAAATGCACTGGGGGCTCTGCAGCTGCTGGGCTGCATCCACAGGGCTCTTTCTCTGCCTGTGAGACCCCATTTTCCCCTCTTCCTTCTCTGCCCCAGTTTCCACATTCTGCTCAGCATAGTTAGGGCAGGAGCCCAGATTCTGGAGCTGTGCAATCCAAGGTTTGAATCCCCATTCCATTGCTGTGGGACCAAGGGCTCAGGACCCCATCTTTCTGAGGCAGACCGTCCAGTTACAGAGAGGCAGAATGGTGGAGAGCTTGAGTTCAGATTCTGGCTCTGGTTTTTATTTTTATTTTTTTGGTACTGGGAATTGAACTTAGGACCTTGCACTTGCCAGGCAGTTGCTGTACCACTGAGCTATATCCCAGCTCCTGGCTCTGGTTTTTAATCCAGCCCGATGGCTGCTTCTCTGTAGGCCTCAGTTTCCACATCTGGAAACTAGGAGGCAGCAAGATGGATCTAAATAGGAATGAGTTTAGGTGGGAGTCAGGGCTTGCTTTGTGCTGCCTGTGGTGTGTTTAGCACCTGAGGCTGTTTTGCAGGCAGATTTTCCTGGTCTGTCTTTCTTTCTTTTTTTTTTTATCGGTACCGGGGATTGAACTCACAACCACATGCTTGCAAGGCAGGCGCTTATGCTGCTGAGCTAAATCCCCAGCCCTTTCCTGTTATTTCTTTAAAAATCTTTGCCCAATATGGTAGTAGACATCTGTAATCCCAGCACTTGGGGGGCTGAGGCAGGAAGATCGAAACAAGTTTGAGGCTGGTCTAGACTACATAGACCCTGTCTCAAAAACAAAAACAAAAACAAAAAAATAAAACTTCGTTGTCCTTAAAAATTATTATCATAAAGCTAGGTGTGGTGGTGCTCACCTGTAATCCTAGCACTTGGGAAGCTGAGGCAGGAGGATTGTTGCAAGTTCAAGACCAGCCTGAGCTACAAAATGAGCTCAAGGCCAGCCTGAACTGTGTATTGAGACTCTATCTTAAAACAAACAAAAATTATTATCATAAAGTACACACTTTTAATGTATACAATTCAGTGATCTATGGTATATTTACCACTGCTAATACTAGAACATTGTCATTGTCCCCAGAAGAAACCCCATATCCATTAATGGTCACTCCATGATTTCTTCCTGCTTATCTACTCTCTATCTCTAAGGATTTATAGGCAATTCATAAAAATGGAATCACACACTGTGAGGTCCTTCTTTCACTTAATGTTTTCAAGGGTCATTCATGCATTAAGATGTATCCGTACTTCATGGCTCTTCTGCCTGTATTTTTTGTATTGTATTGCATTGTATAACTTTGTATTTTTTTGTTTGTTTGTTTGGTACCGGGGATCGAACTCACGACCTAGCACTTGCCAGGCAGGTTTATGCTGCTGAGCTAAATCCCCAACCCTATCATATTGTATATTTTAGCAGTGCTGGGGATTGAACCTAGAGCTTCAGCATACTAGGTGAACTGTTACTGAACTACATTTTGATGTTTAAAGGTAGAGGACCCCCCCCCCGATAATGGAAAGTAAACCCAAGGAGCACATCAGTAGTCCTTTTTATTTTTTGAGACAGGATCACAAAATTGCCCAGACTGGCCTCCTTCCTGAGCCTCCTGAGTAGCTGGGGTTATAGGCCTGCACTACCAGGTCTAGCTGGTTTTTAATCTTTAATAGTGCCCATCTAAGGGCATGGTGACCAATCTAACAGCTGAAGTCAACACACATTCAGGGAGGGCCTACTCCATGCCAGGCACCTGCCAGGTGCTGGAGTCTGACTAGGAATGAAATAGACATCCTGCCTTTCCCGACCTTGTGGGCCGTTGTAGGGATCCCGTGGGTTAACCCCACCAGGCACCGACTGTGAGCAGTACCGAATGTGGCGGGGACATCAGGGCGTTCATCCTCACTGTTGTCGCTGTTACGGTGACTTCACACAGAAGAGCATGATGTGAAAAGCACAGCCTCCTCCTCCTCCACACAATTGTGCTCCACAGGGCTGCAACTACTCTCAACACTTTCTCCTCTAACCTTCTGAAAATGTTCTGTGCACGCAGGTCTGTGGCCTGCAAACTATGCTGGAACTTAGCATTTTCACTTCACAAACATCCTGGAAGTTTTTCCTAGTCACAAAATATAGATATAAAGATCTCAAACAAACAAACAAACAAACACAAACTATAGATATATTCTGTTCTTTTAAACTGTTGCATAGTATTCCGCAGGGCAGTTTGACTTAATCAGTCTCTCTCTCTCTCTCTCTCTCTCTCTCTCTCTCTCTCTCTCTCTCTCTCTCTCCATCTCTCTCTCTCATCCTTGGAACCAATGTGGGGCCTTTCATGTACTAGGCAAACACTCTACCATTGAGCTACTCTGTCAGTCTAGCAATCTGTCTTTAACCAACATGCTGTTCGCAGAGCCCATGGGCTATCTCCAATCTTCTGTTAGTGTAAGTAGCCCTGCAGCAGGCATCTCTGTCCATATTTTTGGGTTGTTCCTTTTTTTTTTTAAAGACAGGATCTCTGTCTGTAAACCAGATTAGTAGACCTCAAAATTTTTATATGGCTGAAGTTGTAGCCCAGCCTATGTGCAGGGGCCCAGCACTGCACAAAAAATTGTTTTGATAGATATTACCAGTATATTCTTAAAAAGACAGTGACCACACCTGGCAAGTGAGAGCTGCTGTGTCTCCACATACCCATATCTTGATGTACTTACATGGTTAGGTGCAAGCTTTTTCATCTCTGCCAATCTGAAAGATGAAAGATGCTGGCTTGGGTTTTTTTTTCCAGCTCAGGTCTTCATACTGAGCTATATCCCCAGCTCATTTTTTAATTTTTGATTTTATTATGATTGTTTTGTTTTTGGTATCGGGGGTTGAACTCATTCATGATCTTGAGCTTGCCAGACAGGTACTGTGTTGTTTTGTTTTGTTGAGACAGAGTTTTGCTACATAGTTCAGGCTTGCCTTGAACTCACTATGTAGCCCAGGCTGGCCTTGAACTGGCAGCAGTCCTCCTACCTCAACCTCTCAGGTACTGGGTTATTTTTTATTTTTGAGACAAGCTCTCTGCTAAATAACTAAGTTTCCCAGGCTGACCTCAAACTTGCAGTGATCCTCCTGCCTCAGCCTCCCAGAATGCTGGAAAGGGCTGTGTACTACCATGCCCAGGTTCGTAATTATTTTAATTTGTATTTTCCTTCATGGGGAGCATCTTTTTAAGTGTACTTAATGACCGTTGTACTTTTGAATCCTTTGCCCATGTTTGTAGAAAAAAGCTACTGAAATATGTAGCTTTGTTTTTAACTTTTTGTGAAAGTAGAACAATATCAGTCCCCAGAAGTCTTCCAGCTCATGAGCTTGCTTGCTGGAGAGGTTTTCTTGTAGGCAGGAGGAACTGGAGTTTATAACCATGACATTTCAGACTTTGATTTTTTTTTCCTTGATCTTGGGGATGGAACTCCAGTGTATATGCTGGGCAAGCACTGTACCACCAAGCCACCTTTCCAGCTCCAGACTGTCCTTCAGAATTTCTTAAATCCTGATACATTATGATTTTTCTATTCATCACTAGAGTGATTTTATAGGCAAAACATTCCTAGTGAAGAAGGTTCTGAGGTGACTACTTCCTCTTTCTGCATCTTGTAATTGTGCAAACTTTTCCATTTGCATATTAGCTGGTTATGACTTAGCAGGTTTGACTTTTTACACATCTTAATGCCCCCTACAAATAATGAACTGAATTGGTTTGGACTCTGGGGATGCAGTTCATAAGCACTGCAACCCAAGCTGACTTCACCAGCATAGCAGAAAACCCCAGGGAGTACGTGGTTTCCAGGATGGCAGATTAGTTATGCAAATTGTGTCCTCAGTACACTCTCCATTTCTGAGTCCTGCATTCTTCTGAGCTGGTCTTTGCCTTGGTTTGCAGGATGGGCCCCAGTATCTCAGGACTGCATCCTGCCAACTTAGGAACCAGTGGGAAAGAGAGCACTTTTCCAGGAGAAGTGGGAAGAGGTTTCATTGGCTCATCTTATGTCACATGGGCTGGTGATTCATTGTTCTCATTGACTGAGTTTAAGTCACAGGGCCATTCATAGGCCACAGGGTTTCTTCAATCCTTCCGGAAGCTGGGAGAGTTTCCATTGGTCCAGCTTAGGTGACATGACTATCTCTGACCCTGCCCGTGGCCAAGTGTTCTCATTGGCCAAGTTTGGGTTGAGTTAGAATTCTGTTTCCCTAGTTCCACAGGACCTTAGATTGGGATTTGAGGTAGTTGGAGGAGGGAGTGGTTATTGGACAACTAAAACCAACAGTCCAATGCTACAAGGACTGTGGGACAAAAGTATAGACCAGGTGCTTGAGTGTGAGTTTTGGTCTGTAGTTATTTGCTATAATCTGTCACTGCTTAATTTATTGTTTTATTTTCTTCTGTAGCTTTCCTTCATCTGTTTAAAACCACACAAGTAAAAGTGAATAGATAAATAAATAAATAAATAAATAAAACCACACAAGTAACATATAAATATATTCTTTTGGTAAATATCTGATTTTGAAGTCTTTAGTGAAACAGTATCTCTTCAATCTGCCTCCCAATCCTGTACCCTAAAAGGAACCTCAGTAATTATTTGGTGTGCATCCTTCTAGATTTCTTGTGTGCCTTTACAAGAACATCCATATGGGTTTTTAATGTTTTTCTTTCATTTATTTTTCATGTTTAAATTTTTGAACAAATAAATTTTCATGATTTGAACATCAAAAACTGCATAAAAATCCTTTGTGAAAATTCTCTCCATCCCTCTTCTGTCTTTACTACATTCTGTTCCCCCCAAAAGGTACCATTTGTTGTTAATTTCTTATTTACCCCAGGGAATTTTTATGCATGTGCAGCTCACTACAAATATAAATCATATGGAGAATCTCAGTTGCTTTTTTCCTCAGCGCGGAAAGTTTTGGCTATTACTCATCCCTAGTTGTGCAGATTTGTTTAACTGTTTCACTTGTGATGGACATTGAGGTTATTTTCAGTTCTTCCATTAAACATTATACCTCCGTCATGATGAAATCCTTGGACAAACATCATGGCGCGTATCTGCCAGGATTTCTTTAGATTCACTCCTAGAACTGGAAGTGCAAGTGTCGGTCAAGCAGAGGCACATTTTGCATTTTGATAGGAACTGCCAAGTCGCCTTCCAAAAAGGTTCTCCCAGTTTACACCACCTCCCTCGGGGCTGAGCATGCCTGTTTCCCTGCATTTTGCTAACACTAGATATTATCCATCTTCTGTGTACTTGCCAGTCTGATGGGATAGAAGAGGATAGCATGTAGGAATTTGCATTTTCCTGCTGATTAAAGAGACTGGACATCTTTTATGTGCTATTTCTTCTGTGTGTCACCTTCTGTGTGTTCACTCCCAATACTAGTGCCCCCCACCCCTGCCGTGCCAAGGATTGAGTTTAGGGTCCTCATGCTGACTCTATCCCTAGCTTTTTACAATTTTATTTATTTAATTGATTGTTGAAATAGGGTCTCATCTATATAGTTCAGGCTGGCATGAACTCACTGTTGTAGCCCAGGCTGGCCTTGAACTCATGACAATCCTCTGGAATCAGCCTCCCACGTACTGGGATTACAGGTGTACACCACCATGCCTGGCTTTCTAGCCTTTTTTAAAGTTTTGAGACAAAGTTTCATTATGTCACTGAGTTCTGAGTTCAAACTTAAAAACCTCTAACCTCAGGCTCCCTGAGAGCTGGGGTTGCAGGCCAGCACCATCACACCTAATCAGCCTGTTTCTCTTCAGAACATTCTTTTTCTTTGCTGAGATCATGCATTGAACACATTATAATGAAGGCCTATTGTGTGTCAGGCACTGTTCCAGGCCTGCAGCATATTGCCTGTGATCTCCATGCAGCCCCTGCCCTCCCAGGCCTCCAATTCTGGAAACAAGAAAGGAATGGAAAGCAAACAAAGATGTTTACTCAGTGGTGGCAAATGCTGGAGAGGAAGGAAGCTGGGCAGAGAAAAATTCTGTTAAAGAAACTAGTTTCTTGTGTTAATACCTGTCATGTATTTTTTTCACTTTGTCATTGGCCTTCTAGCTACATTCAACTGCATATATACATTTTGGTCAGTGCTAAAGTATTTTTATGCAGTCAAATTTATAAATCTTTCCCTTTATGATTGTTATGCTTGAAAAGGTTTTCTCCATCTTGGTGTTATCAAAGCATGTATCCAGATTTTCCTCCAGTGTCTTATGAATTTACTTATTTCACTTCAATTTTAATCCATCTGGAACTGTTTTCGGTATAAAGAGCAAGGCAGGAATCCAGCTAAATTGCTTAACCAGTTGGCCTATGACCATATATTAAATAATCCATTTTTTTTCCCTTAGGGATTTAAAATGGCATCTATGAGAGGTGGGCATGGTGGTGCACCCCTGTAATCCCAGCACTCATGAGGCTGAGGCAGGAGGATTGCTGTAAGTTCGAGACTGCCTTGGGCCACATAGTGAGTTCAAAGCCAGCCTGAACTGCACAGTGAGACCCTGTCTTAAAACAAAAACAATCAAATAAAATGGCATATATGAAATATATTACTTTTCTTGTGTGTGTAGGGCTGCTTTTGGACTTTCTATTCTTAGCAGTCACACCAACTGTCCACATCATGTTAGCTATTTATTTATTTATTTTGCACTACTGGGGATTAAACCCAGTACTATTGAACACATTATAATGAAGGCCTATTGTGTGTCAGGCACTGTTCCAGGCCTGCAGCATATTGCCTGTGATCTCCATGCAGCCCCTGCCCTCCCAGGCCTCCAATTCTGGAAACAAGAAAGGTTTGAAAATGAGTGAATAAATGAGCAATAAGTAAATAAACGACTGGGAAAGGAATAAAGATAAATTAGTGAATTTAAAATGTGCGACTTCATGAATAAATCAATGAGTGGTTGAAAGTAAAGCACACTCATAAGGGAGGCTGAGACAGGAGGATTGCATGTTTGAGCCCAGGCTGGACAATTTAGCAGCTTAAGCAGATCCT